>OY743216.1:23971957-24571957 GCA_963555745.1 Cardamine flexuosa | reverse complement strand
CTTTCCCAACTCCTTGAGAGCTAACGGATTGCCTCCAGCATAAGCCACAAACTTTTTGGACATGTTTACAAATTCCTGTATGGGAGTATGATCCGCGAAGGCATAATAGTTAAAGAGCTCTAATGCTTCTTTGTCGTTCAACCCAGGGATAACGTAGGTATCATGAGCTAGTCCTTCCATCAATGCCTTGTCATGCGTTGTTATCATAATCATGCTTCCTTTTATAATAGTCTCTTCGCGGTTCATCCGTAGGAATCCGAGCTGTTGCTTGTCGCTCACATCATCTAGAAGAATAAAAACCTTACAAATTTCATCGCGTTGAGCATCCACAAGTATGTTCTTCACCCAATCATGGTCGTTTGGCTTTTCACGGAATCCCTCGAATATCTCATTCTTATTAGACAGGAACATGTGTCTCCACTTTTCAAGATGCTTTGTCGCCAGAGTTGTTTTACCAATCCCAGGCATCCCAACAATTCCAACAATTTGAGTTTCTTTGCAATCAAAATTCAACTTCTCTTTCAATTGCTCAAGGCATTGTTCCATTCTATACCAGGGGAGAGTCGCTTCAGGCTCTCTCATGTCTCTAGAGGAAGCATTTCCTCTAGAACTCATAGATGAGATATTCCTAGAAAGCTTGTTGGTTCCTTCTCCTCCTTCAATTAGGGCTATCACATCCTTTACACTCGCAACGATGTTGGTGATCAAATCACTCTCGGACCTACAAGCAACATGAGTGACCAAAATCAATTAGATATCTTGAATTATGAAAATAATTAATGAGATGGTCAGGTAAATTTTCTAGTTTTACCTGAAATTCGCCAAAATCAGGGGCATCTTTGTGGGAGCAGATTTCAAAGCTTCCTTCCATGCCATCATTTTGGTATTTTCACTGTGATTATTGTAAAAGTTCATACCAAATTCTCCCTTCTGGTTTTTCACGTCATCCACCGTCACATTGAAGAATATAGGAATGACTCTCAGTTCCTTTTTCGCCACGTTCTTCATTATCCTCTCTAATTCATCCAAACACCAGTTTGATTCTGAGTACCGTTTTGAGAAGACAGCAAGTGCGATGTCCGACTGATCGATCCTGTCGAAAATGATTTCAATAGGTTCGCTCGGGACCTCTTTCGTGTCAATATAGTAATTGATTTTAGCGTCATTCAACGCCGTCTCCAAATGGCTGATGAAGTTGTTACGCAGCTCTGCTCCACGGAAATTGATGAACACTCGGGGTTTCGTCATGGAAGCAATGGAGGAGAAGAAGGAAGTCACCATGGAAGACTTCTGGAGCTTTGATTAGATTTGGGTAACAGGAGACGCTTGCAAAAACTCGACGAATGCGAATGTGCGTCAACCCATGATGAGGTCAACTCTAAAAAGTAAAAACTTATTATTAGGCCGTCAATTTTGTTTGGAATGGGTAATGCCAGTGGCGGACCCTGGGAGAACAAAGAGGGGCATCGAATGTGCATTGAAACTTTTTTACGATGATAATAAATTCAGAATTATAGTCCTGAGACTGTTCTGCTGTAACTGTTAAATGTTTTGTTTACTTTTACTGTCTTCTGATTTTGAAAACACAAAATAATATAGCATATGTTGTTTTAGTAATTAAGTTCCAAGACAGACACCATGATTGAAATGAACTTTATAGTTCCAAACAACATAAGCAATGAACTTTAACCATGATATAAGTGTTGCTTTTAGAGTTTTTTTTAGTATTTTTTAAGTCTTATTAGGTACAAGTACGAACATAACATTATAGAGACATTTTGGATATGGAGCTTCGTAGCTAAGCAAATCAACTCGGACACAATCCAATGAGTTGGTGTCGATCCACACCACCCATTGGTGTCATTGATCACAACCATCAATTCACACGAGTTTTATCAAGTTTGAATAATTAAAAAGTTTTCCCCAAGAGTTTCAACTATTTGTAATACAAGTCTTTTTTATATTTTAGACTATATCTAAGGGTTTAGAAGTCATTAGAGACTACGTTTAATTCTATCAAGAACTTTTGAGAGATTTGAGCTAGAGAGCTTTGGGAGAGAAGATTCAGAACTCAGTTGTAGAGAGAAGATTACAAATTCATTTTATTCTTTATTCTATTTCTCAATGCAATTTATTCAGAATATGATGTGTACATCTTTGATTATGTCTAAGGAATCCACTTGTTAGATTTAGAGTTTTCAAAGGTTAATGATGAATTGTTGAATTGAGCATAATATACTAGGATGATCTAAATTGTTCTTCATCTATATTTGAATTAACATAGTTCTAGATTGATCACATGAAATCTAGATCATAGTATAATTAGTAGACATAAGAGTGTTATTGATATCTCAAACTAATCTTAGATGAGCAAAATCACTACTTGCAAATAGATTTGATTTAGGGGTTTTGTGAACATATCATACTTGAATTTAATGCATCCTTAATCATTAGACATTACAAAGAGATTTGCAGTTTCATGGTTTAAGTATAATAATCATTGCAGCGACAATCGAGTCATTATATCTATTGAGTTATGAGTTCAATAACCAGTTCTAAATAAATCCAGTTTGTTTACTTTTACTGTCTTCTGATTTTTTAAACTCAAAAGAATATAGCATCTGTTGTTTTAGTAATTAAGTTTCGGACAGACACCATGATTTAAATGAACTTTATAGTTCCAAACAACATAAGCACTGATATATCATGGTTTTTAACTATGATATAAGTGTTGTTTTTAGAGTATTTTTAGTATTTTTGAGTCTTATTAGGTACAAGTACGAGCTGGACATTATAGAGACATTTTGGATCTTATCGAGCTTTGTAGTTAAGTAAATAAACTCGGAGACAATCCAATGAGTTGGTGTCGATCGACCATCAATTCACATGAGTTTTATCAAGTTTGAAGAATTAAAAAAATTCCCCCAAGAGTTTCAACTATTTGCAACACAAGTTTATTTTGGTATTTTAGACTATATCTAGGGTTTTAGAAGTCATTAAAGACTATGTTTTATTCTATCAAAACTATGTTTTATTCTATCAAGAACTTTTGAGAGATTTGAGCTAGAGAGCTTTGAGATTGAAGATTCAGAACTCAGTTGTAGAGAGAAGATTACAAAATCCTTTTATTCTTTATTCTATTTCTCAATGCAATTTATTCAAAATATGATTTGTTGATCTTTGATTATGTCTAAGTAATCCACTTGTTAGATTTAGGGTTTTCAAGGGTTAATGACGAATTTTTGAATTGAGCATAACATACTAGGGTGATCTAAATTTTTCTTCATCTATATTTGAATTAACATAGTTCTAGATTGATCAAATGAAATCTTGATCATACTATTAATAGAAAAAAATAGTGTTATTGATATCCCGAACTAATCTTAGATGAGCAAAATCACTACCTGCAAAGAGATTTGATTTAAAGATTTTGTGAATATATCATACTTGAATTTAATGCATCCTTAATCATTAGAGATTACAAAGAAATTTGCTGTTTGATGGTTTAAGTATAGTAATAATTGCATCGAGACTCGAGTCATTATATCTATTTAGTTATGATTTCAATAACAGGTCCTCATGATTGAATTTGCCTAGTTCACAATTCTGAATTATATGAACTGAATTCCCTAAGTCTAGTGCTTTCTCCAATTGAATTTACAACCTTATTCTATTTTAATCATTTTTGCAATTGTTTAATTTATAATCCTTTCTGTTTAGCTTAATTCCCAACTAGAAAATCTATTGTGTGAATCATGAGTTCTTGTGGATTTGATCTCTAAGTATTACAATCATCTCTTAATTTGAGAGAGAGCTCTAAGAGTAATTTTGAGCATATCAAACACATAAAAAAGAAAATAATAATGTAAGCACATAAAAAAATTATTCTCTTCGATTTAAGACGAAAAAATCCGTTATATATATGATAAAATATCTGTGATAAATAAATTTAATATATTTATAATCAAATAGAGATAATAAAAACTAATTCTTTATGAAGATAAATTTTCTTTTATTTTCTTTTATTTTCTTAAGTTATAAAAAATTTCTTAGGCTATAGAATTATAATTTATACTATTTTGTAATCTATTTTTAATTAACACTACTTTAATCTATAAAATATAAAAATTTAAGATAAATTTTACAAAATGTTAGAAATAACTAACACTATTTTCTTAATATATGAAATAAAAATTTAAACTCAATAAAAATTACACTACAATACAGGTTATATTGTAAAATTTGAACTCAATAAAAGCACACTATAAAAATTGCCTACCCTAGTATTATATATCATTATATTTTTTAATTGCTCAGCTACAATTAAAAAACTAGAAAATTACGTATCATTTCATATATAGTCAAACACGTCAATTATTTGTTTTTGATAGAAAAAGAAAAAAAGTATTGTCTACTATTATATTTATATATAAGATAAGTTTGAAAAGAACATAATGTCAAGAAATACCGTGTGAATAGTTTTTTAAAAGAAACTTTTTTCTTAAAGACAAAGTATAGGTATGCATTCTTATCTATAAATGAAACGACTGAACGAGCAACGCTTAAACCAGTTGTGTTTTTTTGTCGCCAAGGAAACCAGTTGTTTCTCTCTTGACTTTGTTTGTTTTTGCAACATTTCTCTTGACTTTTATACAGTATAAAAGATTTTGAAGAAAAATCTTTGTTGATTATTCATGTCTTTTTTGTATTATCTAAGTTTTTGTTTTTTGTTTGTTTGTATTATCTAAGTTCTTTCTAACTTCCATGTAAAACCGACAAAATAACCTATTAAAGCTATTTTATTCGGTATAAAGTAGGATGGTGGATGATTGTCTTTTAGTTTGCCTTTCGTTGATGACAAAATATAATTGATGACAAAAAAAGATTAATATTATTTTATTTTTTGTTTGGGGTCCTGAATTTCTCAGGACCGATTTTATGTAGACGATAGATGAGTGTCATGGACAGGGGTGGACTCAGACTTTTTTTTGTATGGGGATTTATTTTTAAATATAAATAAAATTAATTAAAAGAATAATTTTATGATATTAAATAACTAATTTATAATTTCTATTGATTTTCAAAATTCTTTACATATATGAGATTCTAATAAAATAATTTTATATTTAAATGAATTAGATTCTAAAATATTTATATATTGAAACCAAATCACATAATATACTGGATTATAAAAAAACAAATTTAAATTAGTGACTTCCAATTAATCTGTTCAAAACATATATAAAGAAAATAAGACAAAAGAAAAAGAGATAACATATTTTAATTAAAAAATAATATATATATAAATATAGAAGTAGAGGAAAACCAGTAATAAGAAATAATAATTCTACCCAAAAAATAAATAATAAGAAATCATAAAAGAGACAAATATGGGATTGTGCCATAAGAAAAGAAGAAACGTGGACATGCAAAAAATAGTACCAAAAAGCCAAATTTAAAAGAAAGAGAAAAAAATGAATTTGGTAATAAATAGCTAAGAAGGGAAGGCCTCGAACTACAAGCCTACATGAGGCAACTCAAGCCAAATAAACCAATTAAGAAACATTGTCATTACTTAATCAAAAACATTTTTAAATCAGTATAGGGCACGTGCTCTCCTCCTTTGTTTAATATATTTTATTTATTTATTGTGGATTTATCATCGAATTATAGTATTTTCATGTAATTTAAATATTTATAATATTTATAAGTTTTAAATTTAAAAATTTTTATAATATTTTAAGCTTTTAAAAAGATAAATTTGTTCAAGTAAAAAACTCAACTATACTAAATAAAATAAAAATTTAAAATTGGATGCATTGTAAGTCAAGCTTCATGCTCAATTATATTTAGAATCATTTTGGTCATTTTATAATATGATTCTGAACCATTGTCCAATTTTTCTTAGCTAATATAGCATATTGAACACACAATTATTTTTCATCGATTGAGTAATATACTAATATAAGTCTGTTTTGAAAAATTTAAATCACGAAATATGCATGAATTTTTTTTAAAACTTTTAATAATTATATGTGTTATGTAATCATTTAAAATTATTTAAAAATAAAATCAAATAAAACTATTATAAGAATCATAATTCATACTATTAAATCATATTATTAGATAAAGAAATCATTGTGTTTTATTGTAAGGATTGTAGAGATTTAATTAGAAATTGTTTGGATATATGGATAATTTATGACATTAAACAAACACACTTTTTCATTGATAGAGTAATATATGTCTGTTTTTACAAATTTGAATCACAACATATAGAGAAAAAAATCTAAAATTTATTAGTTATATGTATTATATAATAGTTTAAAATAATGTTAAAAATAAAATAAAATAAAAGTGAAAGGAGAATCATATTTTTCTAATATATATGTTAAATTAGGTAGAATATCTTAGGAAATTTGAAATTACTATTAGTTTCTATAATATCAATATATATGTGATTGTTTGGATGCAAGAATAAGAATAAGATGGGAAACATGAATAACCCTAATTTGTACTTCAATTTTAGTAGTATAAGATTATGATCATAGTGTTATTTTTTTGGATCAACGGATTATAATGTTTTTAAATACATACCTTTTTTAATGGAAAATATCATTTTGACTTTGAAAGTCATGGTAGCACTTTAAAATTTGAAAATATTATACTAATACTTTAAATTTGAAGCTATTTTTATTAACATTTTAAACCTTCAATCTATTTTTACTATACTTTAAACTTTCAGTTTTTTTTTTACTAATACTTTAAACTTTGAAACTACCTCCACATTTTTTTGGCAATAAAATTAATTATAAATATTTACCCAAAAAAACTAACAGAAATTCTCACGGTAATCTGGAAAACTTTTTGATTGTAAATCGACGGATTTTCGATAAAACAGTTTCATAGGAGTTTTCAAAATTATAACGACTATATCAACGTACATCACTTCTAACAGATTTCTGACGGTCATTCAAAAATCAGTCTGAACTTGTTCGACAGAATATTGACAGAACTATTATGTCAAAAATCTGTCGAATTAAGTTCTCGTACGAAATTCTGTCAGTTTTATGATAACTTTTTCCTGTAGTGACGGAGTTTTGATGATATCTTCATTCGACGGATTTTAGACATAATAGTTTTATCCATAAATCCATTGAACAGTTTCTGACAAATTTTTGAGTAATCATCAGAAATCTTTTGGAAAGTATGTAAGTTGATATAACCGTTTAATTTTGAATTTCTGACAAAAAAATCCATCGGATTACTGTCAGACATTTTTGTGGAATTATTATCGGAAATTCCGTTAGTTTTTTGGTAACTATTTTGTAGTGAATTTTATGGAGGAGAAAACATGGGAGCTAATTTCAAGGTTTAAATTGTTAGTAAAAATAGTTAGGAGGTTTAACGTGCTAGTGTAATACCTTCGAGATTTAAATTGGTAGCACTAATACTTTCAAGATTAAAAATGCTATTCCCCCCCCCCCCCGCCCCCCTTTTGTTTTTAAATAACCTAGTCAGACCTACTGTTTCTTTAAGGTTCTAAAACTCGGTAAAACAGTGATTAATGGTTGATTAGTGATAAGTTTGATGAAAGTAAGAACACAAGAGTATTAAACTCTTATCGATTTATTCATTAGCCAATAGGCTTATTTATACGAAGTTCATAACTTGTCTAACAAGTTCTTTTCATATTATAACAGAATATCTACCTGTCTACCATTAATGAGATATACACAAATGCTAACTTTCCTTAGTTCTCGTAGGAAATCAGTCTGAACTTGTTCGACGGAATATTGACAGAACTATTATGTCAACAGTCTGTCGAATTAAGTTCTCGTAGAAAATTCTGTCAGTTTTCAGATAATTTTTTCCTGTAGTGACGGAGTTTCGATGATATCTTAATTCGACGGATTTTTGACATAATAGTTTTATCCATAATCCGTCAAAAAATTTCTGACAAACTTTTAAGTAATCATCGGAAATCTTTTGGAAACTATGTAAGTTGAGATAACCGTTTTAATTTTAAATTTATGACAAAAAAATCTGTCGGATTACTGTCAGACAATTTTGTGGAATTATTATCAAAAATTCCATTAGTTGTTTGGTAACTATTTTGTAGTGAATTTTGTGACGGAGAAAATGCGGGAGCTAGTTTCAAGGTTTAAAGTGTTAGTAAAAGTAGTTTGGAGGTTTAAAGTGCTAGTGTGATACCTTCAAGATTTAAATTGGTAGCACCTAATACATTCAAGATTAAAAATGCTATTTCCCCCATCTTTTTTTTTTTAATAATCTAGTCAGACCTACTGTTTCTTTAAGGTTCTAAAACTCGGTAAAACAATGATAAATGGTTGATTAGTGATAAGTTTGATGAGAGTAAGAACACAAGGGTATTAGACTCTCATCGATTTATTAATTAGCCAATAGACTTATTTATACAACGTTCATAACTTGTCTAACAAGTTCTTTACATATTATAATAGAAAATCTACCTATTTACCATTAATGAGATATACACAAATGCTAACTTTCCTTAGAACAATAAGGAAATATATTCATTGAGATCTCGTAATCCCGAAATCTCCTAACACCTTCCCGCAAACTTATACGCGAAACATAAAACATATGAGACTGAACTTATCTTCAAAATAACGGTTATATACCCGGCCGTAGGGTCAAATCGGCTGTAACACCCAAGCCGTCGGGTCATCAACAGCGTTTATACTCAACTATATATATCTCAAATATATATATATATATATATATATATATATATTTATATAATGCTAATTATCTCATATATATATATATAGTGTTATTAAAAACTAGATCTCTATCAGACAAAGGCCACCCATCCAAGAACTATGACCAGCCTAACTAGCCATCTCAACTAAAGTTCAAAACTAAGATCTCCATCTCAACTAAAGTTCGAATACTAATTCCCAATTGACCTGATTTTATGTTGGTTTACTATTTCAGAATTAAGTATTAACCAGATTATGACCCGATTAAGTATGTTGGTCACAATCACAATTATGACCCGATTAAAAGTAATAACCTAACCGAAGTACTATTTCTGAATTAAGTATGTTGGTCATAATTGTTAACCGAATTATGACCTGATTAAAAGTAATAAACCGTTTTATGACCCAATTAAAGATTATAAGCCATTCAACCCAAAACGATTCTTATTTTATCCAAAACCCTCAAAATCTAGAATCCCCAATTCAAAGAACAAACGCGAGAACAAAACCCTAGAAACCCAGAATTGAAAATCGAAAGTGTAGCTATCGAATCGAAAGCTTTGATGGCTTTAGTTCTCAAAACCCCGGTGATTGAACAAGATTACAATGAAGAAGAAGGGGAACACAATTACCTATCATTGATAAATTTGTTCGCGAGTTCAGTAATGAACCAGAGAGTGATCGTGATGAGCCTGAAGCTAGTACAGAGAGAGAGAGAGAGAGAGAACATTCATATCAAATGTGGTGATGGGAAATTGTACCAAAAGCAAATATTCTTCAATGGAGTAACTTTCAAGGTGTGTGTGCTCGACTATGCTCTGAGATCTGTCCAGAGTCTAACCCAGCACAGGTACAATAAGGATAAGATAGGTTTTGAGTGTTTAGATGGTAATGTTGAGGGTACGACTTGTGGATTTAAATTTTATGTTGTGAACATTCATAGAGAGTCAATGTGGAAGATTACTAAGTTTGTAGAAGAGCATTCATGCATACCTAATGGAGAAGTGGATATGTTTAAGGCCAGTGCGATAGCTAAGATGTTTGTAGACAAGATTAGAGAGGAACCTGCGTATTATATGCCAATAAAGTTAGAAGAAATAGTTCAGGAGATATTCAGAGTCAGTGTATCTAGGCATCAATGTCAAGCTGTTAGGCTTAAGGTATTGAGGTGGATTGAGACTGAATATGATCACCAATTTGCTTGTCTTCGAGATTATGCTGCTGAGATAGTAATTGGGAAGAAGGGATCCACTGTGGAGATTGATACAATTCCAAATAAAGCAGGTCATGATCTATTCAATAGGTTATATGTTTGCTTTGATGTCCTCATAAGAACTTGTAAAGAGACATGTAGACCTCTAACTGGAGTTGATGGTACCTTCCTGAAAGATAAGATAAAGGGACAATTATTGGTTGATATAGGTAGAGTCTCTGATAATGATATATATCCAATATCATGGGATGTGGTTCAAGTAGAAAACACAGAGAATTGGATGTGATTTGTGCAGAAGCTGAAGTCTGACTTGGATCTAAATGATGGGGATGGATACATTATGGTGTCTGATCGTCAAAAGGTAATGTTTTCTTGATTATTTGATTTGTTTGATTCAGTATTGTCTAACTGTGACATTAATTTTACATTATTACATGTTGTAGGGTCTTATCAAAGCTGTGGAGTTAGAGTTACCAAAGGCGGATCATATAAAGTTTGTGAGACACGTTTATGGGAAATTGAAGAATAACAATGGAAGTAAAACCTAGATGAAGCTTCTTTTATGGAATCTTACATGGAGCTGTAGTGAAGCAGATTTTCTACAATACTTGGAGAAGTTATTCTGCTATGATATTGGGGTCTACGATAATGTTATGAAGATGAAACCAAGGACTTGGTGTAGAGCCTTCTATAAACTGGATAATTATTGTGAGGACGTTGAGAATAATTTCACTGAGTCTTTCAACAGCTCAATAGAGAAGGCAATAAAGAATCCATTTTTGGCTATGCTGGAGACAATAAGGAGACTTGCAATGACACATATAACACAAAGATCTGCTATATCTCATTCTCACAAAGGTAATCTATCTTTGTTTTTAGTTTATCTTTGTGTTTGTTTATCAAAGGTAAAATGGATATGTTAATCTATGTATGTGTTTGTTTATGTATATTTTAGGGATTTGCACACCTTATGTGGCAAAGTTTCTTGCCAAATAAAAGAAGAAAGCTTTTACTTTCAAGGTAACTAAGCACTAATGCGATGTATGAAGCAATGTTAAGTGGATGTTCTGACCGGGTTAGCTTGGAGAAGAGGACTTATAGCTGTATGAAGTCTGAGATCTGTGGGATCCCTAGTGAGCTTGTACCTGAAGACTATGTATGTCATTGGTTCCGGACAGCAATGTGGAAGAGAACATACACAGAGGGACTTGTTCCATTGAGAGGTGCAAGGTTTTGGCCATCTACAGAGAGAGCTAATGTCCATGTTCCACCTGAACCAGCACAAATAGGAAGGAAAAAAGAGACTAAAGCTGACAAGAAACGAAAAAGATGTAAAAATGAGTCTCCAACCAAGAAGGCATCAAAAGTTAAAAAGAGGATTATGCACTGTGGAATTTGTAGAACAGCTGATCACAATTCGAGGTTCCATAAGAAGAAAAAACCACACAGGTTTGTCTATCATTTGTTTGGTTTGAATTATTTATGTTCGTTGATAGAGAAAGATCATTTATGTATTTTTGTCTCTTCCTTTTTTGTTGCAGGATTCTCAAGTTCAGCTTTCTCAGACTGAACCATCTCAAGCTCTCTCAAGCTCAATCTCAAATGATGCATGACTGAAGACGTAGAACTCATGTAGGATTAAAGAGTGCTCATTGTATAAACTGATGTCTCTTTTTTTTGTTTGTATCGGTAATGACCAAAACTTGATATTTCTTTTGTATTCGGGTTAATGATCAAAATGTTTTTGTCTTCATTTGTGTTTGGGTTACTAAAAACATGATTCCCTTTTGTATTAAGGTTACTAAGAAATATGATCTTAGTTATTATGCAAGATTGGTCTTTCAAGTTAAATTTGTAAGTTTTGTTTATTTCAAGATTGGTCTATTAACAACACAAAAACACAACATCTCAACCATATTACTCATATTAGACATAATGCATTACAACAACAATCTCTAATCAAACATTACTCAACTTAGACATAATTGATTAATCATATTAGAAATAAGTCATTACAACAACAATCTCAAATCAAAATAACTCATAACAAGACACAACAACACACAATCTGCTCGTCTTCACCCAACTAGTTTACTAGCTCCAACCATCATTATGCACACAAGGACTACAACAATCATCATCTTTTTCATACAAGATATTGATTCTTCCAAAACATCTTCCTCCCTCTCAATCCTTCTCAAGCTTCCTTTGAACCTTATCAAACACCAACTTCTCAAACTCATTTCTCTCTGTTGCAAGCTCTTTCATTTCTTCCTCAAGTCTTGCATTTTTCATGTGTAATGTCTCAGTCTCGTTTAACAATGCCTCATCAACCCACTTGAATGTGTGGTTATGGTTCTCTAACTACAATATGAACCATCGATAACAAGGAGATGAGAACCAAATCATAAACCAAAATCTGAAAGCATCACACAACCATGTCATTACCTTCTGAGATGCAGAAAATTGACAATGATAGTAACGCCGGTAAGGATAAAAAAACTCATTGGCGCCAAGCGTGAGGGAATGCTATACGTTTGGTAATTGCTATTGGGAACTGATCACGACATTAAACCAAGAACTAGTTCTCCAAACCAACAAATCTTTGGCACACCTGTAACTCTTCCTTTTCGGATACTCGAAGATCCACTCGAAGCTCCAGAAACATTACTCATGACTTTGGATACTAATCAATTGATAATGATTATCCATAACCAAAATTGAATAACACATGAAGCATCACATTGAATTCCTGATAATTCAAGCTTAAACAGAGGTACGAGGATGCAAAATTAAAAACAAGAGAAACACTTACTATCAATTTTGCAAATCTAAGTGATTGGAGATTGGGGGGGGGGGGGGGGGCTCTTAGGGTTTCAATTTCTGATTTGGGGATTTCTGAAATAAGATCATTGCAAAGGGGTTTTAATCGGGGTTGATATGGGTCAAATGAGTCAATTGGGTATGAGTATCAGTTTGGTTTAGATATTTGATGGTTATGTGATATATGGGGATCTAAGTTATGAACTTTAGTTGAGATTGGTATGAGCTAATCTGACTCTATACGATAGTTATCGTGGGGGGGGGGGGGGGAGGGGAATAGCTCGTCAGCCCTCATGTTTTAGTGTCAAAGAAGACTTCTTTGGTGGCTTGGATTTGATTTTTTCTTTTTCCAAAGTTGACAGCTCTGGCCATTGTCTCTTGTTGGGCTGCCACTTACGACTTTTCTATTACAGGTTTTGTCGTGAATGTCTCGGTGAAGCTGTAGACAATCCTCAGTCTGAGCCTCATGATGTAGCGACATCTTCTTTACTTATTGCACAAGACATTTAATTTTCATGGTTATTTTTTAACTTATTTAGTATTTCCTTTACTTCAGTTTGATCCTCTTTCAGTTTCCGAAGCTCATCAGCGTGCACTTTTGATTGAACAACAATCGCGTAATCAGACAAGTTTGGAACTCTCAGCGTAATCAACTGTCTTCGGCATCAGAAACTGGACTAATAAATTCATTGGAAAATTCAAAAAATTTCAGACGCTGCAGAAGGAACCCCTTCCATGGGGCAACAACGAACTGCCACTTTCAAGTGTTTTAAGTGTGGAGAAACTAATTTTTTAATATAAATTTAAGATATTTTGGAAGAAAGAGAAAGGAAGAATGTACTTAGTAAGATACTAAGATCATCCACATTGGAGACATTTGATGAACTGCCACTTTCAAGTCTTCAACGTCGTGGTTTGTTGATTAAGAAGGAACCTGTGTTTGATAAATATGATTATGATGTTGAGGATGTCGCCGCTGATGCAGATGAAAGTGTGGTTGGGGATTCGGGTCCTTTATTGATGTTACGCAGGAACTATCTCATCCCTAAGAGTATTGAAGAATCATGGCTGCGTACAAATATTTTTCAGTCGACGTGTACGATAAAAGGGAAAGTTTGTTGCTTGGTTGTTGATCCAGGGAGCTGTACAAATGCGGTTTCAGAAGAAGCGGTCACAAAGCTTGGCCTGTTTACGGAACCTCACCCATCATCGTATAGCGTCACTTGGCTCACTTCAAAGACAGACCTGCACATATCAAACCGTTGTCGGTTCCATTTTCTATTGGACAACATTATAAAGATTTGATTTGTTGTGACGTTGTGTCTATGGATGTGTGTCACCTTCTTTTGGGGCGCCCTTGGGAGTATGATAGACGATCCATGCATGATGGTTTTGCTAATACTTATATTTTTATGTATGAAGGACGTTGTATCACTCTGCTACCCTCTGAAGTTGTTGCAGATCTGATGGTCACAAGCAAAGAAAGGGAATCTTCTCCAGTTCTAGCTGCTAATCTCAAAACGGCAATTTTAGTAACAAAGTCAGAAATTCTTGAAGAAATTCAAGAGACAGATATCGCTTTCCTTGTGTGCCTTAAACCACAAGTATTGTCATTAATCCCTGATATTCCAACAAATTTTAATGACTTGTTAAAAGACATTAGTGATGTCTTTCCAACGGAGTTACCATATGGTTTACCACCTTTGTGTGACATACAACATTGCATCGATTTAGCTCCAGATTCAGTGTTGCCTAACAGACCTTACTACCGTATGAGTCCAAGAGAACATGATGAGTTGCAGAAGCAGGTTGAAGAGCTCCTTTCCAAGGGTTATTTACGTGAAAGTTTAAGTCCATGTGCTGTTCCGGCATTACTCATTCCTAAGAAGGACGGATCTTGGTGCATGTGTGTAGACAGCAGAGCGATTAACAAGGTAACAATTCGCTACAGATTTTCCATTCCCAGTCTTGATGATCTTTTAGACCAAATTGGCACAGCCACTATTTTTACAAAGCTAGATATTCATAGTGGCTATCATCAAATCCGCATTCATCCTGGTGATGAGTGAAAAACGGCTTTCAAACACAAGAAGGATTGTTTGAGTGGTTGGTCATGTCTTTTGGTTTGTCAAATGCACCAAGTATGTTTATGCGTGTGATGAATGAAGCTCTACGACCGTTCATCGGACGATGTGTTGTGGTATATTTTGATGATATCCTAATCTTTAGCATGTCATTGGACGATCATTTGACACATCTTGGTGATGTTTTATTAGTGCTACAAAGGGAAAAGTTGTTTGCAGCAACAAAGAAATGTGTTTTTGGTGTGGACCAAGTTTTGTTTTTGGGTTATATCATTTATTTGCGTGGTTTAGAAGTCAATCCTGCAAAGATCTCAGCCATACAATCTTGGCCAACTCCACACAGTGTAACGGAGGTACAAAGCTTTCATGGGTTAGCCTCATTTTATAGGTGATTTGTGCATCACTTTAGCAGTATAATGACACCAATCACAGATTGTATGAAGTATGTTTCCTTTTCGTGGACTCTAGAAGCTGAACACGCATTTCAGATCATCATAACAAAGCTTACTTCAACCCCGGTTCTCATTCTTCCTAATTTTAACATGGCATTTTTGAGCTACATTGCGATGCATCTAAAACCACGATTGGAGCAGTGTTAAGCCGAACAAGTCGTCCTATTGCCTTTTTCAATGAAAAGATTGCAGGATCTCATGGGCGTTATAGCACTTATGATGTGGAGGTATAGGCAGTTGTTCAAGCATTGGAGACTTTATCTTTTTCACCGCGAGTTTGTTCTTTATACTGATCATGATGATCTTAAGCATATGGGTTCACAAGATAAGGTCTCTTCGCGACATTCCTTATGGTTTGCTTATTTGCAACAATTTATTTTTGTTATCAAGCATACCGCAGGCACTCTCAATAAGGTTGCAGATGCATTGAGTCACAGACATTCTTTGCTCACAACTTTACATGTTGCTGTTCCCGGCTTTGATGTACTTCAGAATCTTTATCCACTTGACCCCTTCTTCGGAAAGATTTGGCATGATACAGAGTGTGGTGTGGGAATTACATATTTGATCTTTGATGGGCTTTTGTTCCGTGGTGCTCAGTTGTGTATTCCCGAGTGTTGTTTTCGACTGCATTTGATTTGTGAACTTCATGGTGAGGGTCACGTTGGGAGAGATCGCACACTCAAGTTAGTAAGTACCTCTTATTTTTGGCTGACGTTAAAACGTGATGTTGAGCGTTCTATTGTGCGTTGTGGGATTTGTCAAGCATCTAAAGGAAAAGCAAATAATGTGGGTCTCTATTTGCCTCTTCCTATTCTTACACAACCTTGAACGGATATAAGTATGGATTTTGTGCTTGGATTACCACGAACTCAAAGAGGTAATGATTTTATCTTCGTTGTTGTTGATCGTTTTTCGAAGATGGTTCATTTTATCCTTTGTAAGAAGACTACCGATGCGGTTCAAGTGGCCATCTTGTTTTTCCGTGAAGTTTACAAGCTGCATGGGCTTCTTATGTCTATTGTATCGGACAGAGGTTCACGTTTTCTGAGCCATTTTTGGCGATCACTTTGGCGTCTCTTCCGCACCAAGTTAGACATGAGTTCAGCCTATCATCCTCAGACTAATGGTCAAACAGAAGTAACTAATAGAGCATTGGGAGATTTATTACGATGCTTAGTTGGTGATAACATCAAGTCTTGGGATTCTATCCTTTGACAAGCAGAATTTGCCCATAATCGTGCCGTTAATCGGAGCACAGGCTTTAGTCCATTTCAGGTGATTTATGGAAGTTTACCTCGATGTCCTGCAGATCTTTCCCTCACACCAGATCGAACTCGTTTTCATGGACGCGCTTGTGATTTTATTAAGGAATTTGCAGAAATTCACGAACATGTTCACTCCAACTTGGAGACTTCTACAGAAAAATACAAGTCTGATGTTGATGCACGTCGCCGTGAAGTTCAGTTTAAAGTTGGGGATTTAGTATGGGCAGTGCTTATTAAAGATCGTTTTAAACCTGGAGAGTACAACAAGCTTAAATCAAGGAAGATTGGTCCTCTTGAGATTTTCGAGAAAATCAACACAATGCTTATCGTATACAGTTGCCTCCTCATATGAACACTGCTGATGTCTTTAATGTGAAGCATTTGGTTCCTTATGTCGCTGAAGATGACACTGAAATTTCAAGGTGGAATTTTCTTCTCACCCCGGTAGACCTGATGTAGCGACATCTCATTTACTTATTACACAAGACATTTAGTTTTCATGGTTATTTTTAACTTATTTAGTGTTTCTTTTTCAATTTTGATATCCTATTTTTATTAGGGTTTTTATTATTTAAGTCAGCTAAGACTTTTCCTATATAAAGTTTTGTAATTCTTTCTTTGATACTCGGTTATTGATTTATAAAGAAGAGATTTTCTTCAAACTTGAAGCCTTTGAATTCTCTCTGTTTTAACAAAGAATTTCGAACACATAGCATAGTTTCTTGATCCATTAATCTTTGAAACCTTGTTTTGCTATTACCCGCTGCAACACCTCAGAGGTTTTGAGGGGTTGCATCGAATGACGGTCACTAGTTGCAACATTGGAGGCATTTTATTGCCGAAGTTTTACCCTTCTGTCAGTCTCTTCTCTCCGTTTTCTAGCCTTTTTCTGTTTAGTTTGTAGATTTTGGTCTCTCTGTTCCTCTTTATGGTCTTTATGTGTTCTGTCAAAAATTCAAAAAAAAGGTACAAAAATCGTAACATCAATATATACATATATATATATATGTGTGTGTGTGTGTCTGTGATTGGGGGATTGTTATGCAAACAGATAAAATAGATGTAACAATATGGATTAAAACTGCTTAAATCAAATTGTTCAAATTACTTGGAATGGAATTTATAACTGTTCTATAACTTGAAACATGGTTATAAACTCTCTTTTGAACTAGTGCGTGAAACATGCATAGAGACCCAATTGGATATGTTCACGGGTATTATATCCCTAATTCCTAATTCTTTTTGAGATATACACGTGCCCATTTATGTTATTTTCTAGCAACCTAGCAACACCTTTGGTGAGATGGATTTAACCTTATAATCATAATTTAGAAGATAGGACCAGATCATTAGAAACATAGACATTGCCTATATGCATATATTTTTGACAATAAACTAAAAAAATGATAATCTGCTATGTGTACTAGACCTTTCAAAGGTAAACCTGATTCATTACCGATTGAGTTATTTGATCAAACTTTAATGCTTACGGCAGCGAGCATTTGTTTTGCATTAACATTGGCATGAAATTAGAGTAATATGTGTTCAAAGATTTGGAGTTAGAGTTGTGTTAAGACTTACAGTGGATATTTCATTGCTGACCTCCTTGAGATTTCAGTAGGATAGGGAAACTTGATTTCATTACTCCTTGGACACTTATCAAAATAAGTGACTTCACCTAGGACGACCCTCTTTGGATTTAGACTGCGGTGCGACTGATACTGGACATCATCATCGTTTTCAAACTTTCTATCCGATTGATATTTGATACCATTATCACTCAGAGACTTTCCAAGCAGTTTTGATTTTTGATCACAACATATGTTCTCTCTGTCATCAGGTGCATATACCAATATAAAGCCACATTTAATCACTTCGCAACCTACTACCACCTCTCCCATACCATCTGTCACTTGAAACTTAAGTGAGGTTTCATTAACTGCACATCCTTTCTCTTTTTTGTTGACATCCAACCTTCGGATGTAGCCAATAAAGACATGAGAAGATTCAATTGATTCCCTTGAACCTCCAATCATGCAACTGAAGGACATACGAATACCAACTTCGTTCTTGAACTCCCAACTACATTTCACTGAGAGCTCACTCTGATCAATGTATGAAGGAAATTGGATAACAGCACATAGAGCTATCCCAATAAACCTGTTATCAAACCAGTGTGGAGGTAGCTTTGGTTCTAACTTTGATCCTGAGGCTCGGTGAGTAAACCATGTAGGTACTTCCCAGCCAGGAAAGCATGTTCCAATCAAAGCTTCCGAAGTAATATCCTAGAAAAGAAAAAAAGTCAAAACAAGATAAGATACCATGGACGTTGCAAACAAGATCAGATACCATGGATAAAACAAACCCTTTTATATGTTTTTTTGCTAAATGTGTTATAACTTGTAACTAAAATTTTACATAATTTTTTAATAATTTAGAGATAGTAAATAATATTTTTAATTTTAAAATTTTGGGGGCCGTTTTCACCCTACGTAGGCATCTGCATGGAAATTGACAAAATAGTTATAAACATACCCCATTGTATCGAGAAAGTGAATATAGCACTAACTGGCTTTTCCGCCGAGTATATGATATGATATTATCCTTTGCCTCTTGATCCAACTTGTTGCAGTTGGTAAAATTGAAGGTTGCATGGTTATGATCTGTCACCACTGGAAGAGCCAGAGGATTTGCGACACTTTCTAATGAATCACAACCATGAGCATCGAAATACTTAAGTCTTGGAGGAAGCATCGGAATAGATTTCAGTCTCTTGCAATGTTTTACATCAAGCCACTTCAGGTGATAGAGTTGCCCGATGTCACTTTGTAGGCAGACAATGTCATTTCCGCTCAAACATAAGCGTTGAAGTAAGGATATTCCGCTAACATCGCGTGGAAGTCTTGATGGTTGTAATAACATATTTGTTGAAGTTTGGCCTTCAAGTCCACTGAAGCACAAAACTTTTGGCATCTCCTTTGCTCCTGCCCCATCAAAGAGTAAGATCTTGAGATGTTTCATCCAGTGCTTGACCTCTGGAAGATTCTTAAGACTTGAACAATCAGAAAGTATTAGCTCTTCAAGATATTCCAGCTCACAAAGAGAGCTGGGAAGAAACTCCAACATTTTACAGTTTCTCATGTTCAACACGACAAGTCTTCCGAGATTTCCCTTGATTGTCAGAGGAAGTTCCTGGATTGAAGTGCCATCTAAAAGTAGAAACTCTAAACTTTTAGAAGTTAGCTGAAACTCCGTGAGTCTTATGCAATCAGTAAGGATGAGAGTTTTCAGAGAGACTAATTCTATCTTCGGGAAAGACCGAAGTCGTATGCATCCTCTCAAATTCAAGAAAACAAGAGACTTCATATTTTCAATCTCCAATGACAACTCATCGAAAATCAAACATCCTTCCAGATTTAAACTCAGAAGATTATTAGCCTTTGACATTGCTGATATGTTGAGCAACTTATTTGAATAGCTTAGATCTATCCACTTCAAATTTGGTGTATCCTGTGAAAACCCAAACAAAATTCCAATAGAAAAATTAGACATTGTTACATTAGCCGTCTATCGGGAAAATAACAGTAAAAGTGTGGCGAATGAAAACATACCTTAATACCTTCCCAAACACGTGCAATCTTGCTATAAGGAAGCATGATGCCAATAAGCTTCTTTGGTTTGAACTCTGATGGAAGTTCATCTAATGGAAATTTCTCCCAATAGAGATATGTGACCTCTTCCAAGGTGAACTTAAGCCCATCTGGGAAGTATAATTTACAGTCGGCTTTACATTGTCGGGGACAACAAGAATCATATATGATGAGGTATTGAAGATTGCACATGTTGGTGAATGTATTACGTTTCAGTGCAATTCTTTTTGTTACTTCAGACATGTCAATGGAAATACCTATCTCATTATTAGTCTCCTGGTAAGAAATTAAAAGACAAAAGTTAGCAAGTACTTAAAGTCTCACTCTAACAACCTTATAATGTAACAAGAAAAAATGTATTGACAATAGTTTCATACTTTCCTAAAATTGATAACATGACACAATTTATAAAATGTAGTTTGTACTTTGTCCAATGTTGTAAATTCGCGAGAGCGAGATATGATCAAAACTTTTTAAAAATAGAAAAGAAGGAGAGATTTTTTGAAGCGCATACTTTTTCCCTTAGGGGTTTTTTATTTATTAATCTGATGATTCGATTACAAACTCTTAGACTGCTTTACATAAGCCTCCAAACCCGACATAATCCTTATAGAAATAGAAAAACTTCTAAAACCTATTGTACCATACTGCAGGTAACTTAATAACAACATACAGTCATCTGTTTCAAACTATATGCTAGCATATTTTTCTTAAAAAATGATCCTAGTAGCGTTCAAGAATATGAGCTAAAATAATAGGAACCGCAAGAGGAAGAGTTCACTGGAAAAGAAAATAGGGCAAGACAATTTAGAAGTTTGTTATAGAAAAACCAATAAATATTGTGAGCATGTTGGATTATCTCATTTGCAGAAAATGTTAAACTTACCTCTTTTCCCATGCTCTTGTGCTTGGCAAAGTCGAGGCTCATATCTTTGTGTTTCTTATTAAGCTGATAAGTAGAGGATCTCCAGATATCTTTTAAATATGTACTGGAACGTTGTTTCATTGTTTTCATTTTATGTGTCCAGTAAGACTCGTTTTCCTCACGAAGTTCGGTACCTAATAACTTGATAGCCAAGGAGTTACCTCCAATAAGCTCCATAAATTCTCCGGACAAAGTAAGGAAGGTCCTTGTGGGACTACATATCTGATCTTCGAAGGCATAGTAGCTAAAGAGTTGAAAGGCCTCTCTCTTGTTCAGTTCAGGAACATCGTAAGTCCCATGAGCAAATCCCTCTAATAATGACTCGTCACGCGTTGTAATTAGAATCTTGCTTCCCTTCTTAATCCAGTTGAGGTTGCCAAGGAGAAACTCTAACTGCTTCCTGTCACTCACGTCATCGAGGACAATAAAAGATTTGTCTTGGAGCAGTTTATCCTTCAAATGCTCATGTGTTGTCTCCTCGTTTACTATTTGATCGACGTTTTTAAGAAGCTCTTCCAAGAACGTCTTTCTCAACTTCTCCAGTGGACTCTTCTTTGAAATCATTAAGAATGATTTATTTGGGAAATTACACCCATGCTTTTCAAACAAAATCGTTGCAAGAGATGTTTTACCAATGCCAGGTTCCCCAACAACTCCAATAATACGAGTTTTTCCTGGCGTCGAGTACAAAACCTTTGCCAGCTGCTTAATTCGTCGTAGTTCAACTTCAAAGGAAAGTGCTCTAGGCTTCTCAACCGTGTTTGGAACTATAGATGTCGTCGTTTCAGCGGATGCATATACCAAACTAAATCCACACTTCAACACCTTGTAACCAACTACCTCTTTAGTACCATCCGTCACTTCAAACTGAAGAGAAACTTGGGTACAAATACATCCCTCCTCATTTTTTCCCCCCACACCATGTTTGTTATTAATATCCGTTTTACTGATATAACCAACAAACACATGCGACTCATTCTTATGCGGTGTGTTACCTGATTGGCTCCAACCTCCAATAGTGAAACTGAAGCGGCTACATGACCCGTCTTCATTCTTGAACTCACAATTACATTTCACTAAGAGATGATTCCTATGTTCATGGTTTCCATTAATAACAGCACATAGAGCTATCCCGGTAAACTTGTTGTCACACCAGTGAGGAGGCAGCTTTGGCTTTAACACTGATCCAAAATCCTGGTGACTGAACCATGCCGGTACTTTCAATCCAGGAAAGCAAGTACTGATCAAAACATCTGAAACAAAGCCCTCCTAAAAGAGAATAGAAAAATAAATATGTTAAGACTCAAATGCTTCTATAAAATTAGTAAAGAATGAAAGAGAGAAAAAACTGACCCCATTGCATCGAGAGAGTGCACTTAGGAGTAACTGGCTTTTCAGCCGAGTATACGAGATAATACTATTCTTTGCGTCTTGATCCAAGTTGTAGCAATTGGTAAAATTGAAGGTGGCCGCATGGATCTCTTGTGTCACCACTTGAAGGGCCAAAGGATTAGCAACTGTTTCCAGCGAATCACAACCGTGAGCATCAAAATACTCAAGGCTTGGTGGAAGCAGTGGAATAGATGTCAGCTTCTTGCACTGCTTCACGACTAGCCATTTTAGATTAAATAGCATACTGATGTCAGTTTTCAGGCTGGTAAAATCATTCCCGCTCAAACATAGACGAGTAAGTAAGGATACGCTATTAACATCAAGGGAGCTCAGTATGTTTGGCATCTCTTTTGCTCCAGTTTCATCAAGACGTAAATTCTGGAGATGTTTCATACTATTCTTCACATTTGGAATGTTCTTAAGACTTGAACAACCCGAAAGTATTAGCTCTTCAAGATATTCCAGCTCACAAAAAGAGCTGGGAATAAACTCCAACAACTTACAGTTTCTCATGTTTAATAAGACAAGTCTTCTGCAGTTCTTGATGGTTCGAGGAAGTTTCTTGATTGAAGTGCCATCTAAGTGTAGAAACTCTAAACTTTGGGAAGTTAGCTGAAATTTCGTGAGCCTTGAGCAGTTACTAAGGATGAGAATTTTCAGGGAGGCCGAATTTATTTTTGGTAAAGACCAGAGACGTACACATCCTCTAAGGTTCATAAAAACGAGATACTTCATATTTTGAATCCCGAATGGCAACTTTTCCAAATTCCAGCAGCCTTCCAGATTTAATCTCTGGAGATTTATAGCCGTTGACAATGCAGATATGTCGAGCAACTTACTCGAATGGCTTAGATCCACCCATTTCAAACGTGGTGTCTCCTGTGACATATCCCATGAGAATTCCACCAACAAATAGAAACTATACATCTAAAAATTAATGGAAAAACAATTTTCAATGCGCCTACAAAAATGAATGTTTTAAGTTTTCCACACATTTTAAGAATAAAATTACAATATCAAATCTTATTTTAAAAAAATATTCTTATTTTGAAATATATTTTTCAATTATTATGGATAAAATTGATAAACAACCAAAACTTTTATATTGAAAACATAACTTATATTCTGTGAAAAAAAAAACATTAAAAGACATACCTTAAGACCTTCCCAAACACATGCCATCTTACTGTAAGGAAGCCTGAGATCAATAAGATTTTCCGGTTTGAAGTCTGATGGAAGTTTCTCCAACGGAAATTTCTCCCAGTGGAGATATCGAACTTCTTTCAATGAGAAATTGATCCCAGACGAAAACTTTAGTTTGCAGTCAGTTTTACATTGTTGACGACAAAAAGACTCGAATATCTTGAGGTATCGAAGATTGTGCATATTGGCGAAGGTCAAACGATCCAAAAGAATGCTCTTCGAAAGCTTAGACAAGTCTAAGAATATACCTCTCGCATTATTAGTGTCCTGGGAGGTAAAAGTAACCATATTAGAAATGGACTCAAACTATTAAGGTTTTGAAATAGCCACAAGTGGAATCGTGTTGATTTTTTCTGGTTTTGCAAAGTCGTCAGTTAGAATCTCCCATCGGATTTATAAAACGACTAATACTACTATATAAGGGATATGAGTCCATTTTTTTATTATCAATTGATTTTGAACTGAAAACCCATAACATCGTCTCCTTACTATACCTATCATACCTATTTGTTATGTATTTTATTTAGTTATAGATTTTTCTAATAATTATATAAAATGTTTTGGAAGATTCTAAGTTGTTAGTTTTATACTATTCTACTTCTAACCATACCAATCATTTTTCTCATCTTTGGACCACCTCTATTGGTTATATATTGGGTGTCTTAATTAATTTTTTAATATAAATTTAAGACATTTTGGAAGAAAAAGAAAGAAAGAATGTATTTAGTAAGATACTAAGATCATCCACGTTGGAGACATTTGATGAGTTCTTTAAATAAAAAAAAAAGAATAAATTTAAGACACTTTAGAAAAGAGAGAATGAAATAATGTCTTCTATAAAACACCAAAAACCCCTTTGAAAATATACATTTTTTATGGGGTTATGAGATGAGGAATTGAAAATCGCTCAATTTGCTTCATAGTGTCTCAAAGTATTACTTTTGTTATTATTATTTTATTTAATTAAATTAATTGCTCAACACTAATCAAATTAGAACAGTTGGAGAATCTTTCTTTAGATATGTGTCTTAAAGCTCTACCTAAAAATACTATCAACTCTCTCTCTTTATCATTTTGTAATTTTATTATTATTATAAATTTTAGAACTTTTGTAAGACCCATAAATGGGAATGATGTAAAAACATGATTAGTGGGAATTTGTTATGTGAGTCTTTTATAATTAAAAAAAAAAGAAATTTAATCAAAAAGAAGAAAGAGAGTAAGAAAATATTCTCAAATACAAACCTTTAAAATCTTATGAGAGATTCAGTTAATAAATATATATATTTTTATTAGTTTAATGTCTTTTAAAATTTTTAAAATTAATTACAAAATCAGTTTTTATTAAAATATTAATAATTTTTTGTTTGATAAACTATAAAAGCATCCTTATTGCATAATTTTTTGTGAGTGTCTTAACTCAAATTTAGTTATAAAATATTAACATTATATTATCGCTGTTTTTAAACTTAATAAAAATGTTTTTATAAAGATATTTTAGATATAATGTCTCATATTTTTCAAGAAAATTAATTTATAATATTAATATTTCCTTTTTATTATATGTTAAGACACCTATTTTAGTATATCTAATGGAGATGGTCTACGAATCTTTTACCGTGTATATTTTAAAGACATTTCTTAAGACACTCTACACATGTGTCACTTTTGTGATTGATCAACTTAAAAAAGAAAAACTAAAACTAAAATCAACATTTATTAAAACGCTCTACACACATGTGACACCATTCTCTTTAATTTACCCTTTTACATCAAGTCATATCAATCTTTAAAATGATTAATAGTCGGGTCTATTTATGTCTTGTGGTTAAGTGTCATAAGCATTGCATGCACAACAGCACAAATCAATGGACATGAAATCAAATTATATTATATCTTATACTATTAAAATTGAAGTACAAATTTGGGAACTTTTGTTACCAAACACTTTCTATCTAAATCTTACATTCAAACATCTCTTAACTAATTAAATCTTTACAATTATTTCCTTATATAATATTTCTTTACAATCTTTTCCTTATCTAATATTGTGATTTTAGTAGTTTGAATTATGATTCTTCTATAATCTTTGTTTGATATTATTTTCAAATTATTTTAAATTATTATATAACTCATATTCATAAAATTTTAGATTTTTTATGCATATGTTGTGAATATATTTTTTATAAACGGATATATAATCACGCATGTTATAGAATTGAGATTATTCATGTTTCCAAACAAACAAAAAGTAAACAAAAATATATTAAACAAATAAAATAAAAGTATTCATAACAAATTAATAAGTTAAATTTATACATAGAAATTTATAATAAATTTAAAATATCAGTATTTACAAACAGTCAATTAATTAATAAAATACTATAGTTTTATATGAAAACAATTGATCCGCGGAGTATCGCGGAGTACCGCGGGTTCAAATCTAGTAGTCTTTAAAAATTATTCGACATTATAGTTGGTTTGGATGAATTAATTATTTGCAACTCTTAATTAGTATAATTTCACTTTAAAATGTAAAATATTTATATAAAAAATTATCTACATAATTATTATGTAACGTGGTTTAAGTTTTTTTTTTTGATAAACCAACGTTGTTTAAGTTCAATGCTTGTTTTAAGTTGTAGTCAAAATAAAGAGAATTAATGTTTTTTTCTTTTGGTAAAAAAGATGTTTTAGAAGTTAGGTTTAGAGGATCAATATTATATATGTTGCAAGCATGGTTGGGTACTCTTTGATGCAGAAGGAAACTGAAACGAACTAAAACTTACAAATCGTTTCAGTTTCTGTAGCTTCTTGATATTTTTGTATTTCCTCAGCTTATGCCGACCGGGGGAACTAAGGTGCTTACCAAACGTATACACCAGATCATTCATCTTCTTGATGATATCTTCATATTCCCTCAGCTTATACCGTCCAAGAGAACCAAGTTTCTTACCGAATGCATACACCAAATCATTCATCTCTACCCGGCTGTCGGAGATTGTAATCAGGAATTTGTCAACAAGATCTTTTACTTCACTCACAGCATCAGTAATGTCAGGATCCCCTGAATCCAGTATACTCCTAACAAAATACTCATCCTCCGATTTGAAAAAACACACAATGTCGAGAAACACATTTCTCTGCTGCTCATTAAGTTGATCAATATAGAATCTCCAGACATCTCGGGTATCCGAATGGGAACTTTGTGTTTGCAGTTCACGTTCCAAGTGAGACCTGGCTTTCCCACGATGTTTGCGACCCATGTCCTTGAGAGCTAGTGGGTTGCCTCCAGCAATATCCACGGATATGCTGGACGGAGGCAATAATGTCCCTGGAGGATTACAGATCTGATCATCAGAGACATGATAGCTAAAGAGTTGAAAGGCCTCTTTATGATCCATTTGCGGAACCAAATAAGTATCATGAGCCAATCCCTCCATCAACGATTTGTCACACGTTGTAATAACAATTTTGCTTCCCCTCTTAATCCATTTAAGGTCACCAAGAAGAAACTCAAGCTGTTCCTTGTCACTCACGTCATCCAGAACAATCAAAACCTTGGTCTGAAGCAACTCATTCTTCACGGAATCATGTGTTGTATCGTCATTTATGACCGGAATCTCCCCACCGAGTAACACTTTTAAGAGTGTCGTTCGCAGCCACACTGTCCCATAGTCCTTGGAATTCTTACGGATATCCAGAAAAGGTACGCAACGTACGAACTTGCAGTTCCACTTTTCGTGCAGCATCATTGCAATAGTGGTTTTACCAATGCCTGGCATCCCAACAACTCCAATAATTCGAGTTTCTTTGCAATCAAACTCTAACTTCTGCTCCAATTTTTCCATACGCTTTTCAATTCCACAAAGTTTATCCTCTTTGACAGAAGGATGAGGGTTTTCTTCTCTTCCTGAGTGAGCTTTTCCTCTCGATGGATTTTGTCCCTCCTGCAAAGTAATCTTGGTAAGGACTTTATAGACCTCCTCCACGATGGAAATGACGAACTCACTCTCAGAACTGCCAAAACAAAAACAAAAATCAACAAAACTCTTCAATCATGTAAGCATAGGAAATAGGAAGTTCATTAATTTCAGCAACACTCAATTCAAGCCAATAATAATAGGGAATTCTCAAACATAGTACTTCCTCCGTTTTTTTTTTTTGTAGTTTTAAGTTTTTAAATTTGTTTTATTTTATTTGTTGTTTTGGGTTTCCAATGCAAATATTTGGTGAGAGTTCTATTTTTACCTATTTTATTTTATTGTCATAACCAATGAAATAAAACCAACTATACATTAATTGTGGGTAAAACAGACAAATTAAATGTTTTCTTAATATGTGTAAAAAAACTTAAAAGTACAAAAAAAAAACGGAGGGAGTACTAAATAAGGTTCTTTTTCCACAAATAACACTTTATTTTCATCTTGGATAAAAATAACATTTTTACTATAAAAAAAAATTTTAGTATAGCACAAAATCTCCTAACCTCATATTTTTAGGGTTTGAGATTTAGGGTTTAAGATTTTAAAACCCTAAACTCTAAACCATAAATCATACGTTTTACCCTAAATAAACTAAATCTTAAATTATACAATATTTAACCCAAACAAAAAGAATTAAAATTTTATCTTTTATAAAAGTATTATTTTTGTCCAAAATGAAAATAGAGTGCTATTTATGGAATAAAAACTTCATTTAGTGGTATTTGAGGGAATTTCTCATAATAAATTTGGTAAAAATACCAAAAACGGTCTCTTTTGAAATTTTAACGAGAATTTCTTAAAATAGCAAGCACCAAATGAAGTTTTTGTTCCATAAATAGCACATATTTTTATTTAAGACAAAAATTATCATTTTTATAAAGGATAAAATTTTAAATTTGTTGTTTGGGTTAACTATTTTATAATTTAGGATATAGTTTAGAAAAAATGGTTTATGGCTTAAAGTTTAGTGCTTAGAGTTTAGGGTTTGTAAACCCTAAACCTTAAAAATATGAGGTTAGGAGATTTTATGCTATATAAGAAAATTAATCTTTAATCAAATATTATTTTTATCCTAATAAAAATGTGTGTTATTTGTATAACAAAAATTTTATTTAATGATATTTTTGAGAATTGCCAGTTCCCAATAAATTTTAAGTTTACCCATTCTCTTTCAAGCAAAGAGCCTCAAGGCTCGCAACAGATTCCAATGCTTCATTCCATTTAATGATGTCGCGGTCCCGATTGAGCCTCCAAAAATTCCAAAGCTTACTACCAAAATCTCCATTCAGTAGTTGCACCTGCGATGGCTCCACCTTGTAAAAGATTGGAATGACTTTGAGTTTCCCTTGGTCCATGCATTCTTTTATTTTCACCAGCTCGTCTAAGCACCATGTTGATTCTACGTACCTGCTCGAAAAAACCACTACCGCAATTTTCGAATCCTTAATGTTTTTTAAAAGTCCGCCAGTAGGATCTTCATCTCTCCTCTCATCTTGATCCATAAAAACGTCAATCCCTTTCCTTGAGAGGGCGGAAACCAAATGGCTGACGAAGTTGAAACGAAGATCTTTTCCGCGGAAGTTGATGAACACCTGATATTGTGGTATATGTTTGTTGTTGGTCTCCATGTTAGAGCTTTCGGCACCATGTTCATACTTCTTCTCTTCCTCCACTGACTCAACCTTTTTGCTCTCAACGATATTCTGTAAATTGGGGGATGCATCAGATTTTGCTTCATCAAGGATATTGTCATCCTTCCTTGATTTTCCATAAAACTCTCCTTCCTTTGGATTTTCATTTGCATCCCAGTAAATACCAGTATCAGTTTCATTCTCTACAGTTTTCAGCTTCTCTGACCTCGAGAAACAAGCGTCTGTAAACGCATATTCTTGCTGCTCGCTCAGTTCGTCAGGTATCTGATCAGTTGAAATCCGGATCAGTTGTCTCTTGACTTCCTTGACGATGTTAGAGATAAACTCAGCCTCGTCACTGCCAAAATAGTATAAGGGAAAAAAAAAAAATCAATGTAAATCTTTGATCTTGTAATGCCTAAATAATGGTGAACGTACTCTAAAGTTAAGCCATCAATGAAAATAAAGTTCAATTAATGATCTAACGTTTCCTACCAAGTATTAAGGATAGGATGGTCTTAAATTTCAGGTGAAGGGGTAAGTTTTGAAATATTTTGTTTTTGTGTTTTTTTTTCTTCTAATTGCTAATTCATTATTACATAAAAAAATCATAATTCTTCACTTCTATAATATAAAAATATAGGTGGGAGGGGCGGACCGCCGGACCCATGTAGGTGGGGGAAGGCTGCTACTACCCCTTCATTTTGTCATTGTATTAAGTATTAAATTCCATACATTAAAAAAGCTGTATTCTTTTTCTTATATATATAGACACGTAAATAAGAGCACCCTCAATGATTAAGAGATTTAATGGAATTTCGTAAAATTAAAAAAATAATATTTTAATTTTGGAAAAAAATTAACCACTAATAATTAAATATGTGTAAGAGACTACCTTACAAATGTGAAAAATTGGTTGTTAAATATACTCAATAACAACCGACTTTTAATATTTCTTTCCCTTTTTCCAATTTTTTCTTTATTTTATTAATATTTTGTTACTAAAATTTTGTTAAAAACTTCTTGTTGGAGGTGCTCTAACTTATTTAATTTATAAAATAAAAAAATTTAGCAGAAAAAAAAGAAGAAGCTTATAAGATAAAATAAAATAGTTAGCTTTAACAACAAAAAATATAATAGTTATATTTTCACATTTGGAACATATATTTGCATAATATGGAATTTCAACATTAATGGAGTATTAAAAAAATAATTATTATATAGTGTAAAATGTATATTAATTAAAATAACATAATTATATGTGTCGTATATATGACTCGTATTACCTGTTCTCAGTCAACACGAAAGAAAATTTGTGCGACATAAAGTCTAAAGCTTCCTTCCATTGCTTGAGCTTCTTGAATTGAGACATAAAATCCAAACCTTCCTTACGTTGATTGAGCTTCACGTGATTCAACAAATTAAGACCGAAATCTCCCTCAAGTCCTTTCACGACGGAGGCATCCACCTTGTAGAGGATAGGAATCGCAATGAGTTTCCCTTTCTCTACCCGTTGGGTGATTTCCACTAGTTCGTTCATGCACCATGAGGATGTTGTGTACATGCTTGAGAATATGACGAGCGCAATATTCGACTCCTTGATTCTCTGAAAAGTTTCTGCAAGTTCTCCACATCTCTCACCTAAGTCTATACTGAGGTGGTTTTTCAAGCTAGCCATCAGATGGCCGACAAATTGGTGTTTCAAGGCGTCTCCTCTGAAATTGATGAACACTTTAGGCTGTGACGAAGGTTTTCTGGAGGAAGCAACGGTTGCATTTTCGAAGGATGCCGCCATGGTTATGTAAAACGAAAGTCAGAAGCTGAGAGGATAAGAATTGAGAAACTTGGGAAATGAGAATTGGTCTTATTAATATACACCATTCACGCAATTACGCCGATGTGTCAGCGAATTTTCTTTTATTTGTTAGGTTGGATTCTAGTGTTAGCTAATCAACAAAAATCTGAAAGATGTGAGGAAGCTGAAGCAACAAAACAAAAAAAAAACTAAAGTCCGAAATTAAAATCAGCTTTCAGATTTTTTTTTTTTGACAAAAATCAAAAATGTTAGGCTCTATTATTGTTTAATCGGACAAAAAAAGCTCTATTATTTTCTAAGGCGGGTCCATTTGCCCCAAAGAAAACAGTACGAATGTTAAAATAGGTTAAAATTCATGGATTGATCCGATTTATTTATTACTAATATGTCCGTGTCGATAATAATTTGTTTTTGGAAATAATATTATATTAATATGTATAATTAAACAATAATAAATTAGATTATAATTTAGAAAATAGGAAAAAGTTGATATTTGACCTCAAAACAAATATACCTTTTGAATAAACATTAATTTTTAGCTTTGGTATAAATGTGCAAATATCAACAAACAAAAATTAAAAATATATTAAAATTTAACATATATGTAAAAATGTCGAGATGGATAATGATATGAAATTACACACATTAAGTTTTTTCTTATTTTGTTTTTGAGATAATGTCATTGTATTTTTCATAATTTTAATAAATATTCTTGAATCTTCAATATTATTATGTATATAAACATATAAATATATTTAAATATAACATAAACATAATATTTATGTTTAAATATAATATCACATGTCATATTTTTATTAGTTAAATTTAGATGAGATAATAAAAGGGTTCGGATGAACCAAAGTATTTTCCTAAAAAATATAATGTGAAGATATTTGTGCAAAAAATTTCTTTTAATAAAATATTGTTTTCTTAAATAAAATTGTGAACTTCATTTTTTTCTACTTTTGAAAATTGATTTAGAAAGTATGATTGATGAAAGATGAATTATCATCACCAACTTGGAAGTGACACAAGATCTGACTCTGTTTTTTGCTTAGTTGCTTCTCTCTCTCTCTCCTCCGACAATGAACAAAAATCTTAGAGAATCTCTTGTCGGTGGGAGGAATATTCCGGCGATCTCTCAGTTTCCAGAGGCAACAATAGAATATTTCATAACGGCTTCTCTAGAGATTCCGATGAGAATCTAGATCTCTTCTCTAAGATCCCCTGCTCGTTCCCATTGGCTTCCGATGGTTCCTTTCAGATTCATTTCCCTATTACCTTTTGTGAAAATCAATTTCTTGTGCTCGCTTCAATGACTATAATTTCTAAATTTGGAATCTCTATATTTGCTGGCTACGAAAAATTATTTCTCTCCCAATTACTCCCCTCATATGTGGAGTACACTTTTACTCTATTTATGACGTAACTGAGAGTAATTTTTTCACTATTTATTTTCTAATTTTGTAAACTGATTGGATAATTATTCAGCAGAAGTGAGCGTAACTAATTGTTACTCCACTTTTTGTACGCTAACAATGGCTATCCAGTCATACCTTTAGTTTCTTATCATTAATTTATTTTTCTTATCATTTTGATCTAATTTAAATTTAGTTTTCTGGATTTTGAATTTAATTTGGGTAATTCTCAAAAATGTCACTAAATAAAGTTTTCGTTTTACAAATAATATTTCATTTTTATTTTGGACAAAAATAACATTTTTATTAAAGATTTTTTTTTTATATAGTACAAAATCACATAACCTTATATTTTTATGGTTTAAGATTTAAAGTTTAGAGTTTAGAGTTCAAAAACCCTAAACTGTAAGCTCTAAACTATATATTTTACTCCAAGCAAACTATATCCTAAATTGTATCATACTTAATTCAAACAAAATATTTAATAAAAAATGTTATTTGTCCTAAACAAAAAATTGTAATATTTATGGAACAAAAAAATTATTTATTACTATTTTAGGGAATTTTTTAATTTTCTATATTTTGAATAGATATGTTTATTTTTTATATTTTCATGGTAACCTGATCCAAATTATATGGGTTAAGCTTCTGCTTCCACAATTATTAAAGAAAAACAAACATTTGCTTTTAATCCTACGCATGAGAGCGATCACTCCTAGAAAATGATTTTTTAACATCAGTTATTTAGTATATTTACAATAGTGACTCAAAATTAAAAACTAAGAAGATTCTTTAGCATCATTTATAGTAATTGATGTTAAAATTTTCAAATTTGTGTCAGTTATAAATAAATGACACTAAATATCAATTTTAGTATCACTTATTTGATATGATGCTAAATGAAATTGGTTTTGCATCATTTAAATTATAAATAATACAATTTAAATTTATTTATAAACAATTGAATAATCAGATAATACACAATCCAATTTTTCCCGTTTTTATCAGTTCCAGTCTTTATTTCCTCCTATTATCTCTTTGAACCCAAATTTCTTCTTCTTCTCCGATTCATTCCTCTCGCAACTACTCAAATCTTAGCTTTTCTCTGATTTCTTCGATTGTCTCCTTCGACTGTCTCCTCCGATTGTCTTCTTCGATCGTCTCTCACTTGATCCGCCAAGGTAATATCGATCCTTGAGATTTTTTTCTGCAAATTTCTCTCTATTTGTTGAACAAATCTAAGCTAGGGTTCTAATTCAAAGCTGTGATTGGTATCTAGCAAGATTGATTGGAGCTTTCTTCATTGAATTGTGTTTGTAATTTGGATCGGAGCTTGATCGAAGCTTCTCATTTTTATAACCTCATTAGGGATATTCTCCACCGTCACGTCCCCTAGAGAGATTGATCGGAGCTTTTCTTTTTTTTTTCTAATCGCGTTTGTGGATTAAGAAGCTTGAATTATCGCTTAGGCGTTCTGAATTTTATTGATTTTAAACATTCATTTCATCATCTATTTTAATCATCGTTTAGGGAAAGCTTGAATCAGAGTATATGTTTATGCATTGTCTCAAATTGAGGTTATGTTTATGCATTGATCTTCTAAATGCAGATGGATAATAATGATTTTCATGTTGATGAAGGGAATCAATCTGACTTTTACTACACACAAGGGCGTGAGCGAGGAAAGTGGGTGGTTAAGGTTATAGGTAACTACACTATTAGAAATTTTCTGCTTACTGTTGTTATCGTTCTCTTCCTTAACCGGAAGATTCTTGTGTATTTTCCTTTGTTTGTTCTGTTAATTGTGTATTCAGTCCAAGTTTTATTCCTAAAGAACAGTGGTAAGATTATGTGCATTTACAGTTTAGTAAAAAAAACTAAGGTAATATAAGTATTTTGTTTTCTTTTGTATAGTTTAATGAGTTGCTAATATGATAATATTCTGAAAATTCTAGAAATTGAGAGAGCAAAATAAGAGAAGTAGGAGCCACTACAAGACTCCACACACTTTAGGGAAAAAAGCATTGCTCGAAAGTCTAAAGAAATGGTAAGACTCTGTTTATATTGTATAAATTATAAGGTTATTTAAAAGCTGATTTCACTTGGGAACTTTCCAGCTTCTTAAGACAGGTAAACGTCCAAGTCGTGGAAAGATTTTTGTGCACTCACGCCAAAAAGCTGATGGGAGCTTTGTTAATGCGAAGGCTCAAGAACTATCAGTTAGATTCTTGTTCTATTTCTCTGATGTATAGTTTTGTATTGTAGTTACAAGAGAGATTAACTTTGTGTTTAGCTATTGTTGCTGATTTTGTTTAGCTTTCAGGAAAAACTAGAAGAGAAGATGACTCAGAACACATCAGGAAGTAATATGACAATAAGTTCGAATGATGAATTCTCTCAAGTATTTGGGGCTGAGTACATGATTTAGAAGAAAAACTGGAGAAGATGAATGATCTAGAAGAAAAACTGGAGAAGATGAATAAGCTAGAAGAAAAACTGGAGAAGATGAATGAGCTAGAAGACAAAGTGGAGAAGATGAATCATGCTCTTATTCATCTTGCTAGCTCGGAATGTAATTGTAGAAGGTATAATTATTGTTGCCTTGTCAATTCTTTTAGCTGATGTGTTTGAGGACAATTTGGTTTTTGGAATATGATATTTTTGTAGTTAAAGATGGGCAGCGAAAGTGAAAAAGGAAGAGAAGCAAATGAAGAAGAGGAAGAAGAAATCAACCACCACTGTTTCTTCAAGTATGTATTCTTCTCTTTTAGAATGTTCTGAGTTGAATCCTCTCTGCTGCAAGAAAATATATTACCATTGTTGATCTCGAGACTGTTTCTGCAGTTTAATTAGTTCTTTGTGTTTTCAGTCACTTTTAAAAGTCTTGATGGTTTGATGTTATGTTATGCTAAATTGATGCTAAATTTACTAATTACTAATTAGTGTCACTTTAAAAATGATGCTAAAACTACCAATTAGTGTAACTTTAAAAATGATGCTATATTTACCAATTATTAATGTCACTTTAAAAATGATGCTAAAATTATCAATTAATGTCTCTTTAAAAGCTGATGCTACATTTACCAATTATTAGTGTCACTTTAAAAATGATGCTAAAATTATCAATTAGTGTCTTTTTAAAAGTGATATTACATTTTTTGTTTTTGACGACGAAAAAATCATTCATTAAACCTATGGGAACCATGCGCAAAGGGAGAGGCTACCGAGGGTAGCCACAATGACACAGTAGATTTAAAAAATGAGAAAAAAGCCCACACTGTCTTGCATTACGGGCAAAAAAATCAGCATGTGCATTCGAAGCTCCTTAGGAGCAAAATCTGCAAGCTCCGGAGAATATATGGGCCAGTCATCAGGGGTTTTGGTAATCGCTAATAATTCCATTGAGTCAGTCACAAAGAGATCGCATGTAACCCCTAAATCAATCAAGCATCGCATCGCCCATATCAGACCTAGTAATTTCGCATGAGTTGGTGATAAGCATCTTCTAGTTCCTCGTAGTCCAATCTGCTCATGTCGGTTAGCTTCAGTGAAAAGACACCAGCCTAAGCCACAAAGTCTTCCGAGTCTTTCCAAGCGGCATCAATGCGGCGCGCAGGGAAATGGATCGATGGATTTGTGACCAACAAGCGATAGAGACACTGCTGTACTAGTCGGGAATATGTCATGTTCCTTATCCTCGTTTTCTATCAGCCAGGCTCTGCAGTCACTTGAAGCCCAGTTTAATATCTCCTGCGGTAGACTATTCACATTGTTGAAAACTTGATCATTTTGTGCCTTCCAAGTTCGCCATAATATCCAGGAAAAACATCGGATTGTCTCCAGCTCCATGTCTCTGCCTTTATTCTCCAGAATAAGGTATCTATATTTGTAAAAAAGCCTTCCGAAGGAAAACTTGGCTGGGTCAGAGAAAGTGATGTAAGGGCCCAGACTTGGCGGGCGAATACATAGCCAAATAGGAGATGATTTGTTGTTTCTGGTTCCAATCCACATCTTGGACAAGTGCCATCTACACCTACACGACGGTTTATGAGATTTTGTTTTGTAGCTATGCATCCCGAAATTGCTTGCCAATGAAGTGTTTGATCTTGCGTGATGTTTTGAGTTTCCATGCTTGTGTTTGCAAAGATGTGGTACTTGGTTCCATATAACGAACAACAGATCTCCGAACCTCTTGACTCTTCGAAAGCTAATATCTCAACGTCACCGAGTATTTACCATCATTTGTATATGATCAACAATAAGAGTCCTCTCGGTAAACTGAACTTGGGCGAAGGCAAGTAATAAGCGGGATATCCTCCGCTAAGATGACTGATCTAATCAAGTTCATATCCCACTATTTTGTATCCTTTAGAGTTAAATCTGAGACTGAAAGATGATCAGAGCATATAACGTCATCACGTTGACGCGCTGGCCTAGCAGGAAGGTCTGGGAGCCTGGGTCCTTCCAACCGATGTTAGGATACCCGAGCCTATTGTTCTTTGTAAAACCACTTTAAGGAGAGTGCGGGACGGCCACATGCTTCTCCACCTGAAAGACGGGGATGTAGCTTTTTCTCCTGAATAGCAGACCCATATCTGAAGTACTTGCCTTTAAGAATTCTCGCAAGTAGTGAGTCAGTATACTTCAAGAGCCTCCATAGTTGTTTTTCCAAAAAAGCCAAATTGAAATCCGCAAATGATCTAAACCCGATACCTCTGGATGCTTGTGGACGACAAACCCAAGCCACCCAATCCATACCGCGATTGTTTTCCTTAGCACTCCATCAGAAGCGTGACACCGCACTACTCAACTTTGTACATAAACTCTTAGGGAGAAGGAAACACGAGATGACATATGTCGGAAGAGGCAGCACGGCCGACTTAATCAAAACTTCTCCACCGCCTTTGGATAGGAATTTACCAGTCCAACTATTAATGCGGTTTTGTAGACGATCCTGTACAAACCGAAGACATGTGCTTTAGAGCTACAAAGCTTTTCTGGGAGCCCTAAATAATTACCCATTCCTCCTTGATGTATACCTAAAAGAGATTTAAGCTCTAATCTCCTGTGTTCCGCCACTTTATTTCCAAAAAGGATAGAAGATTTTTGGAAATTAATTTGTTGGCATGATGCCTCCTCATATTGGTGGAGTATGTCTAGAATTACTCGGCACTCCGCCGGATTTTCTTTACAAAAGAATAGGCTGTCGTCTGCAAATAACAAGTGTGATATTGCTGTACTAGACATAGCAATCTTCAGGCCTGTTATTTTCTTTTCCCATTCTGCATTCTTGAGGTGAGAAATTAAAACCTCTGTGCATAGAATAAAAAGATACGGCGAAAGAGGGTCTCCTTGTCTAAGTCCCCATAAGATTTCTCCTTTTGCCTGACCATTAATTAAGACCTTATAAGACACAGATTTGACACAAGCCATGATCCATCGCACCCATATGGGATCAAAGGCCAATTTAGAGAGCAGTCCTTCAAGGAATGCCACTCCACTCTATCGTAAGCCTTACTCATGTCTGTCTTTATCGTCAAAAATCTCGCCTTCGTGTCTTGTGTGTTCGGAGCGCATGGAAGTTCTCTTGTGCTATAAGAATATTATCTGTAATCAAACATCCAGCCACAAAAGCCGATTGGGTCTCCGAAATGAAGTTCGGTAGTATTTTTTCAGGCGAAAACAAAGGATTTTGGAGATCAACTTGTAGCTTACATTGCAAAGACTAATGGGCCTGAGCTCTTGCATCTCCGCTGGCCTTTCCTTCTTTGGGATGAGACATATATGTGTTTCATTTAGCCTATCATCAAACCCTCCTTCTTCTTGAAACTTCCTTACCAGTTGAAAAAGATCCCCTTTAACAGTGTGCCAAATTTTTTGATAAAAAAGTGCGGTCATACCGTCTGGTCCAGGAGCTTTCTCATGATGCATACTAAAGAGAGCTTGTTTCACTTCTGATTCTAATACCTGTTTGGTAAGGGCCGCATTCATCTCTGGAGTGATGGAAAAATCTAAGTATTTTAGGGTATTCTCCATGTTCCCAGCGGATGTAGAAGAGAATAGCTCCATAAAATATTCTGTTGAGACAGCTTATATTCCTTCTGAGGATTCAATCCAATCGCCATTTCTGTTTTTCAACCCAACAATTCTATTCCTGGCTCTTCTTTGCTTAGTCCTGGCATGAAAAAATTTGGTATTCTCGTCTCCTTTGGGTAGCCAAGTTGTTCAACTTGTTTGTTTCCAAAAGATTTCCTCATCTTTATATGCCTCACACAGGAGGGATTGGATTCTATTAACTTCTTCTGTAGAGCTGGAGACCGAGTTAGCCTCCCTATTCAGTTCCACCTTAAGATCTTCAATCAACTTTGCTGTATTAGATGGATTTTCTCCTCGCCTATCTGCTATCTCGCTTCTACATCTAGAGATCTTCTCATGAAGTGATTCAAACTCATGTCCGCTAGAGTTTCTCCAGCCCTCTATCACTGCCTCGTAGAATCCCTCTTTCATGAGCCAGCGTTTATCAAACTTAAAAGATTTTTAAAGGTCTCCGGTCTAGTATTAATGTGTGCCAACATGGGTCGGTGATCTGACCCCCAAAGAGACAAGTATTCCACATATGTGTGGGAAAAGGCTGCATGCCAGTCTTCGTTGCCTACAGCTCAGTCCAATCTGCATTTCACTAAATTCCTCCTACGACATCCTACCCAGGAGAGGGGATTACCCTTAAAATGAAAATGTTGCATGCCACAGTTCTCAAGCATAAGCTTGAAAGGCAGAAAAGAAGCCTCCGATCTTCGTCATTCCCCACGCTTTACTGAATTACTTGTGAGTTCATTAAAATCACCGATCATAAACCAGGGCCCATCTCGGGTTAATCCCAGCGATGATAAATGGTTTCAGACCTGCTCACGAAACTTCACAACAGGGTCCCCATAGACAAACGCCATAAATATTTTATTACCTTCAAAAGAGGCTTCCACATCAATCATGCGGTTATTCGAAAAAAGAACATAAACATCAAAAGAGTTTAAATAAAAAAGAGCCAAACCCCCACCACGACCTTTGGGTTCAACCGTAACTAAATGATCATAGCCAAGCGATAATTGTATATCTTTTAAAAAGAACTAGAGCTTTTTGTTTCACTAAGGAAAATAAAATCTGGAAAGAAACACCTTCGAGTTTCCCGTAACCTATGAATTGCCAGGGGCGATCCGGCTCCCTGACAATTCCAACTGAAGATCCTCATCGGGAGGAATTGGGAGGTTTCTGGGAACCCTCCAAACCGGACTTGGTAGCGTTTTTGTTGCTTTTTGCTGACGGAAACACCTCATGTCGAGGGAATATGGATCTCTGTGTCGGAGGGGCACCATGGGTCTGGTTCCTCTTCGGGGATGGACCACCGGCCTTTGAAGCATTGAGCACATGGAGCTTTCTAGTAGCAACTCCCCTTATCTGGCTTCTTGGGGGCTTCTTCTTCCCTGCTTCTTGATTCTGTGCTTTGACTGTAGTAACGCTTTTAGCCGCATTCTCCGATTTCTTTTTCTTAACAGGGTTCTTAAGGCTTGCTATTGGTAAATCCAGGCTAATCTGCGGAGAGATAGATTTCTCTTTGTGGGCTGGTGATAAAGGACGTCCCGCATCAATCATTTCCTCATCACCTGTCCACTCACGTTCTGGCTCAACACCTGCCTCATCACGTTCTAGCTCCTCCCCTAATAGATCATCATCTTCGAAATCTGGGTTTTCAGCAGAATAAAATTCTGCTTCTTGCATCATACGAGCTTCCTCTTCAGCTGATATCTCATAATTATCCATTTCCATATCATTCTCCTGAGTTTCAGGGATTACCTCATCATCATGCTGAGGTTCAACAACTTTAAGCATGTCATCTTGGACACTCAGGGCAATCTCTTGTGAACTATGCTGAGACAGATTAGAAACAGGTTTAGAGGATTCTCCTGTTTTCTCTTTGGCCAAGAGCACGCTTTGTTTCTCTTTAGGAACCCAAACTTCCTTCTCTCTTCTTCCTGAGTAGCGGTAAACTCTTGGTGGCTCAGAGGGGTGATCTGTTTGTGATCCTCTTGGACGATCATGGTAGCGAGCTGACTCACTACCTCCTCTCTTTATTGTAATCAGCTCCATCTCTATTATTATAGCGATTATTATAGCTATACAGAGCCTCTAAATTATCTCCTTGTGAGATCCTGCCTTCCATGGAGTCAAGATCATAAGGCTTTCTCTTTCTGTTCTCCCTACGTAATAGGGGATAGTAAGCACGGGAAGAGCCCGAACCATAGTCCCGAGCCGGCTCAATGCATTTCCACACATTCTTCCTAGTTGGTTCCTCCAGCTGGTCTCGTGGTTCCGTCTTACCTGTATGAACCTCCATTGGAGCTTTTGCTTTCTCAGCCCTAGAGAATCTCGCCTCATACGGTCTATCGTTCCGTTCTTTCTCCTCTGCTCTATAGACCACGACATGCTTCTCTCTGTTCTTCTTTTTCTCTTCCTCAGATAATAATGGACCTGTTGATTCCTCATGAGAAATATGGTGACAAGTAAAGCAATACCGAAAGAGATTCTCATATCGTAATTGTATAGCAGCTTTATCTCCATTATCAAATTCTACCATGGATTCCATCGTCAGCGGATTATCAGCATTAAGACAAACTTGTATGCGTTTACCACGAACATCAACTGCTTTAACCTCCCCTAGCGCATCACCAATATCTTCGTAGGTGTTCTTGTCCCAATACAGTGACGGGACTCCGGTAATATGGATCCTGAAAGTCATTCTGTTTGGAAAATCCTCTCTGATATTAGGTTTCCATCTCTCAAGAGAGAAGCTCCAATCATTGAAATAGAAAGTTCTCTTACGAAGGATCTTTTGGAGATCTTCTTCATTATCAAAATCAAATTGGAAGCGTCCATTTCCCAGATCATGTCCTTTGACTCTGCCTTCCACATTCCAGATTTGGTGTCTAGACATCTGGGCAATGATCGCAGCTGTGGATCTGCTGTTCTTGTGAAACATCCTTCCAACCAATGACAAACGATGACTTGCTATAATAGCAGAGTTGTCAAACTTTCTGATCTTGATTGGTGGCTTTTCTTCATCTCTGTTTTTTCTTGACGGCTGATTCAAAGGTGGGAATACAGATCGATCAGATCGGCGGGAGGCGGAAAGCATCTTAGAGACTTGAACGAAATGTTGCGGTGAGGGTTTGGAAAGTAAACGCCCAAAACAATGGGGAAGTGACCAGAATGGAGAAGACAAAGGGGGATCTGAGCCTCAGAGGTGTGGAGAGGAGATCGGATGTGTACGTCTTCTTCAAACAGTCGGAACTTAAGATCTGCTCAGAATCGTCACTGAAATCGCCAACGGCTAGGAATAACATTATTTAAAAAATGATATTAAACTTTAATTATAATATCATTTATACAAATGATACAAAAAGTAGCTTCATTCAATTTAGCATTATTTTTTAAAATAACCCTAAAAAATACATGATGTCACTTTAAAAAATGATGCTATAAATTTTTTTAAATACACTAAAAATAGCTTTTTTTTTTGTAGTGGATCCATGACGTTGTTGCCACCACTTGAAAAGTAAGCCGAGATGGTTTGCTTTGATCGAGGGGAAAATAGCCGTGGTTAACCCATATAAGTTGGTTAGCCCATATAATTTGGAGACGTGGTATTAGTCTCTATCATTAAAGACTTAAGAGAAAATAGCACGTGGTTGTTTTTTTCCTACCAATCTTCGATAAGAATATCTTCAATGGTTTATTTTATATTATTTTTTAAAAATAAAGATATCTAAAAATAGAAAAAAGGTTTATTTCAATAATTATCTCTATTTTTATTTTAAAAGTAATATTTAATATATATAATAGTTTTATTTTCTTAATTAACTTAAACTAAAATCTTTTACTTTCTACTTTTACAAATATGATCTATTTTTTTAATTTATTATCTTCATGTAACTTGTATTTCTAATTTAGTATAAGTTTTTATTACATGTTATAGTAATTAAATAATCAAATTTAATAATATAATTGTATATAAGTATATAAATAAACATATAAATTAGTTTTAAGTATAAAATAAACAAATATATAAAATTAAAGGATCATATTGTAAATGAAAAGTATTTATCTAAAAATAAAAGAATGAATAAAGAAACACTATTTACTTCTCTATTTTTAGAGCAATATATAAAGTACCATTGAAAAAACTTTTGTTCTAAAAATAAAAAAATGTCTAAAGTTAGAATACCATTGAAAATGGTCTAACATCATTTTTTCCTAACGATCTTCATATTTTATGTATAAATAACATTATACGAGTACTCAACTTTTTCTTTTTCGAAATCTTAATAACTTTTATATATACTTAGATATGTTTGTTATATATATTTTTTTGACGTTGATATGATTGTTATTTAGAGTTATATAATATCACAAAGTGATTAGTTTCTCTAACAATTTATATATAACATTTACATATTTCAAACGTTATACAAGTTTCTCAATTTATTTTTTTTAAAGAAATTAGATAGTAGTCCGTGCTGTGTAGCACGGAAAAATATATATTTTATATTTTTTTAATTTATCAAATATTATTATAAGAAAATTTTATAGATCATATCTTAGGCCCATGAGATTTGGACCCAATACCTTTTTTGAACCATCCTTGCAAACTTAACCTTTTGCAATGTTTTTTCATGCCCTGTGCAATAGTTAAATGATAGATTTAACCCTCAGTAAATTTGATTTGTTTGTGTGGCTGAAAAATATTTTTAAAAAGGTATAGCATTAAATGTGGAGAAAAACATGGAGAGAGAGAAAATAAAAATTGGAAAGTGATAGTTATGAGTAAAAAAATAGAGAAAATTATAGATATATGATAAAATAAAACAAAAAAGCCTGGAAAAAAAAAGATTTAAAATTGTGTAAAAATTACTTGGTTTCATAGATAACTGAATGTTTTAAACATTTCAAACCATAATCTTTTCCACAATAACATGTTCTCTCCTTCCAAAATACCAATTTTATCCACAATAACTTGCAAAAATTATAGATATATGATTATTATTCGTATAGTTTACATAGATATATTACAGAATCTAAAATTTGAAAGATGAGAGAATAATTTATATTATAGAAGCTAAATTGAAAAATTTATTGTAGTGGTTTGGATGGAGATTAATAATGAACAAGGATTTGCGTAACTATTTTTTATATATTTATAAAATTGTCCATGATATTTGCCAATGTGGACATAACAATTCGACTAGTTCATCATGTTAGACCACACTGTGATATTCAAAAAATATGCAAATAACTTGACATAAAATCGAAAGCAAACATGGAAAATAATGTTTGAAAATATACATAAAACCCAAGATCAAACATGCATATAAATTAAAATTTTCAAAAATGAGATCAAACATGCAATTAAATGTTGATAGACAAAAATTTAAACTAAACATTCACAATTTATTCGATATGGACAAAATAAATTGCGATGGACAAGACGCGTATGATCTATTATAAATCCAGAAATTTTTGAAAACCTATAAATCTATAAATTTATAAATTTATAAATTCAAAATGTTATAAATCATGAAAAACAATATTTATCAATATTGTGGATAAAGAAAATAAATAACAAAATCTAGAATAAAATAATTTAAAAAATAAAGAATATATGAAATTTGATTTTGTTGTAAAAGGAAAACAAAATAAGACAATAAGAATGAAAAGTAGAAAAAGGGAGATTAAAAAGATGTAGAGAATAGAGAAGAAAGAGAGAATGAAGAATAAAAAAAGAGAGAAGAAGAATACGAAGAGACATGGAAGAAGAAAAGAAAAAAGAAAAAAAAAAAAAGATAGGAGATATTTAGTAAATGAAGATACTATTATCTTTAATTTTTTAAAAAAATAAACACTATAATAAAGCAGTGTGTCTCTCCTGAGATGACACATCAGCTTTTTTATGCATTGTGGTATTGACATGTCAATAAACGAAAAAATATGAACTTTCAAACAAATTATTTCATTAATACACATAATTAAATACATCAGATTTTTAAAATTAACATGAAGATGTCACATCAATTAATAAAAAATTGTGTAAACCAATCAAATCATTTTAATTATACACATTAAAAATAATCATAATATTTATTTTTCACCATTAATAAATTAATAAAATAACTGTTTAAACTGATCATATCATTGTAATTATAAATATTATATAATATATTAAAAATTGAGATCTGATAATATTAAAAAAGGTCAAAATTTTGTTAAGTAAAAGTTAGAAAAACTTTTTAAATCATCTATAATATTTGGTTAATTATAATAAATTAACAAAAGAGATTTTAGGAGTATTCATTTAGTTAAAAAAATATGTGCTTGTACATAAAAATAAATTGAGGTTTATATATTGTATTTATATATAGGATAATCATATATTTAGTGATGATCTGAAATGTGAAAAAATGTCTATGTTCGCCATGCATACGTTTTGGCCATGATGTTAAAGGGTACTAATGTTGTCGTTTACAAAAGATAATTAATGTAAAATTTGTACCGAGTTATTATTTTTGTTTTGGACAAAATCATATATTAACTTAACAGGAGCATAGTTAAAATCTTTATTAAAATAAAACTAATCTTGAAAAGTTTACTCGGGGCAAGTGCCCCTGTCAAGTACGTCCACCCCTTGATATGTGTCCGTTTATAATAGTTTACGTATAGGTTTATATATACGATAATCATATATTTAGTAATGATATGAAATGTGGTAAGAAATGTCAGGTTTCTTATGCAGACGTTTTGGCCCTGATGCTAAAATGTACTAATGTTGTCATTTAAAAGTTATATCGAGTTATTATTTTTATTTTGGACAATTATTTTAAATAGCGGTAAATAAATTTGTTTTATGTCAATTAGTATTTAGATTGATAATGGTATTGTCTCACACTTATCTCTAGAACAACCGGACTGGAGTTTAGAAGGCTTATTAAGAACCTGCAATATTGGAAAATATTGAAAGAGTTTGCCGATGGAGTTTCATATCTACCACTACATTCATTCATTGCTGATATTGATCAAAGACTAATTAGGAATCTGCAAAATTAGAAAAGGAAAGTCCATAACATGAGAGTTCATTCCAAGAAAATCAAATTTAGAAGATCTTAAACATCAAATGCAGAAATTTGCATGCATCTTAATCTATTTAAAATTTTCTACATCAATCTGAAAGATAAATAAAGAAAATTCTAATGTATTTCAACTCAACCAAGTATTTCAGTATAAGATGTATGCCAAATTTTTGGATTCAGAGCATACTAAAATCTTACAAATGATTAACAATAAAATAACTTAATAAAGCTTTGTCCTACCTATATAGAATCAAAACTAACTATATTTGAGAAACTGTTTATTAATGGAAGTTTTTACAAGACAAAGCACAAAGATATTCTCACCATAAAAGAAAAGTATCAGTTTTAGAAAATTACCTTTGGGGTTCTCAATTAAAAAACATAAAAAGATTAGAACTGAGAAGAAGAAATCAACTTTAAAATGTTTAGATGTCATTATAGATTCTCTGTAACATAAATCAGAGCCAGATCTTCACTTCAGAAACTGAGAGAAGAGAAAAACACCTGACCAAATTTTCTATAATTTTTTTTGACAAGCGTCTATGTGCATTTCATAGAAATAAAAACAAAGAACATATTAAAAATGAAAGTCTTAATAAGAAAACCTATAACTCAAATCTAACTAAATAGTTCATACCCAATATATCTTATAAATATTTATATTATTTATCACATTAAACTTTCAACTAATCATGAATGAAATTCTGTTTTTAAAAAATTAATAAAACAATTATAAAATCAAGTTTTAATAACTCTAACTGAAAAGAAAAAACCAATAACTCAAATCTAACTAAATAGTCGAGGCCTAATATATCTCATAAAGATTTCAATTATTTGTCACATTAAAATTTTAACTAATCATGAATGAAATTCTATTTTTTAAAAGATTAATAAAACAATTATAAAATAAAATTTTAATAACTCCAACTGAAAAAGCAAAAAAACCAAAATAAATATCCAAAACACAAAATATAAAAATAATACCCGCAGCGTAGCGCAAATACAAACCTAATAGCATCAAAAGGTTAGTACTAAAAGGGAGAAAAGGTAAGGTTATGATTGAAAAAATAAAAAATAATATAAGGTATATAGTATAAAATTCTCTTATTATAATTATATATATATATTAGATTTATTTTATATTTTGAGCATCTAATTTATGTTATTTACTGCCGTAAAAAAGAAGTTTTTTTTACAATTTTATGGTATGTGTTGTGTTAAAGAAAATTGGTAATATTATACGAATTGGACATATGATTTATATATAAACTTAATGCATAAATAATAAAGTTTTATTCTGTTCCATCTAGGCCCATATTAGAAACCAAAATTTGTTTACTACCTCCAATTTTTAATGACCCAACCTCCAAGGACCACATATTTTTTAATCTCAGAAGGGAAAATTCTTTTTTTTCTGAGAAAATGAAAAGTACGGTTATTCTTCTTCTTCTGAAGCTCATTTCTCAAATCATAATTCCTTCTAACAAACCCACGATTCCTCAAAATTTATACCAAATTGCAAACCAAAACCGAAAATTAAGCTATATGAAGGATTTCCGCGAAGTTGGTTTTCGTAAATCATATCCACGTTATGTACTTTTACCGATTTTGAATGCTTCGCATTTCTCTGAAATTTTGTTCAATTATTTTGTCATAGAAATAGTCAAATGTCTGCTAAGGTCATATCCAAGTATATTCAAATTTCATGAATATTTTCTGTTGTGAGATAAAGCATTGTCCCACATCATAAGATTAAAAAATATATGTATAATATATAAGTCAAGTTAAACACTAATTAGTATGAGACCTTTTGGTGAGGAGCCTAAAAACAAATTCGTGCGGACTTTGTCAATTAGGCTCAAAGCGGATAATATCATACTAATAGGGACTTGACTTGGGTTTGCAGAAGCCCAACAATTGGTATCGTAGCCTAGAATGAAAATTGGTGGACCTATGAAAGTGGGTGTGGACTGCAATTTCGGTGTGAGAGGAGCTCCTCAATGTGACATGATTAGAAGAATGCCTTAAGAGAACCTTGCTAATATAGGGTGCTGGTGATTAGGTGTCAAGGTTTTGCTGGTGGGGAGGCTAAGGTTTGTGGTCTATTGTTTGAGGGGAGGTTGTTGTGAGACAAACCAATATCCCACATCGAAAAATTAGAAAATAAGTTTCTAATATATAAGTGAAGTCAATCACCAGTTAGTATGAGACCTTTTGGGAAAGAGCCCAAAAATAAATCTGTGCGGATTTTGCCAGTTAGTCAAGTCATAGTAATTGGTGTTTGACTTGACTTATATATTAGACATATATTTTCTAATCTTTCGATGTGGGACATTGGACATTGGTTTGTCTCACAACAAACCTCTCCTCAAACAATGGATCACGAACCATAGCTTCCCCTCTAGCGAAACCTTGGCACCTATGCACCGGTAACCCTTATTCGCATTATTCTCTTGAGGCACTCTTTTAATCGTGTCACATTGAGGAATCCTCTGATGCAGCGAAAAATGGGCTTCTAAGTGAATTTTATGATGGACACCGGTTATGGGTTTTTACGTGTTCATCACTTGTTGAGCTTGGTTTTTATTTTGATTTCCTATTTAAATATTTATTCAGCTATAGATAAGTTTAAATAAAGCCCAATTAAGATTAGGATTAATTAGTCTCTTATTTCTTATAGATAAATGTCGTTAGGGTTTTTGTAAGATGATTCTTGATTATTGAATAAACAACTTTTAAGAGAGCTTTGTCTAAAGCCTAGAGAGGAGGACTCTCAACCCTAAAGAGCTTCTTGTTCGAAGCCCTGAGAAGAGGATTCTCGCCCTATCCCTATTGTTTTTTTGTCAAGTTTCAACGTTCTAGCAAGACCCGTTCGTGAATCCGAGTTCTCCTGGAGATCTTGTGTTCTCATCCGTTATTTAGTTTCCGCTCTCTATCAGTTGGTATCAGATTCATCTCGTTCCTGGTGGTTTGATTCCCTTACAACAATGTTTCCAAAAGACATAGTATAGGAGGCCAATTTTAAGGAGGATATTCCCGAGTTCCACGGTGGAATTTCTAGTGATTTGTTATTAGATTGGCTTGTGGAGATTGAAGAAATATTAGAGTTAAATTCCTTTCGAAAGATTGATTTGTTTCGCTTGTGGTTAAGAAATTTTGAGGACAAGCCGCATCATAGTGGCAACAAGTGAAGAAAACACGCAAGCAAGATGGCAAAAGTCCTATTAAATCATGGGATAAACTTAAGAAGAAGTTATGTGCAACCTTTTTACCTCATAAGTACAATCATACGATGTATGGTAGTTCGCAAAATTCAAGACAAAGAACGCTATTGGTGGATTGCTTACGCGGATAATTGTTTCACTCAAGTCAAAGATTTTGTGAATAACCCTCTCATTGATATTTATGGTTCTAGACCATCAACGATGAGGCCTCTCTTTAATTCACTTGTCGATGTTTGCGATGGTGTCGATTATGATGATCAGATTCTAGACGATGACGATGAGGTCTTTCTGCGAAATACGGAGATCACGAAATGTGACGTCATTGGGTTAGCAACAATAAAAACTCACCACATCACTTCACCAAGAGAATAAGTCACCCACAACAACTATAAGGAAGATGATGTCGTGTCTGTGAAGGATCAAGAGTGCAAGTGGGCTTTTGCAAAAGAAGGGCCGGCAAAAGCAAAGACTTGTCACTGTGACAAGGTTAAGGACATGAAGACCAACGTGTATGTTACAAAAGTGAACAATCCGAAAGATGATGATCCGGTCTATGATGATATTAATGTCAACGACGATGTAGATCATGTGGAGCATGCTGATCCGCTTCAAGACAACGACAGCAAATTGAATGTTCAAAATGTGGCCAATCCGAGACTTGATGATGCGGCTTCTTCTGTCTATGATAACGTTGTCAACAAAGTCACTAGGCATAATTCAGGTCATGAAGAACTCAGCAGAATTCGAGGGGTGATATACATCGATTTTTGTCCCAAGGAACATGTTAACGTCATAGAAAATTTTGACGAGACGGAGGAAGAGACACATATGGGTGAAGAATATCACAATAACTTTATTTCCCCAGCAAATTGTCACCGGCCTAGGAAGAGTGAGCCACCATGATCGTGACTAGAGGTGTCAAATTGGGCTGTCCACGTCCATTAGCCCATTCCAATAATGTCCATTATAATTATGGAAAAATACTGACCATGTCCATTAATGACCGATCCATTAACGACCAAGCCCATTAACGACCACGTCTAAATGGGATGTCCACTGGACAAAACATACAATATTTTGTAAAAATAAAAATGCAAAAGCATCAAAGTCTTAAACATAATTTCTAATACAATGTCTTAAACAAATATCCAAAAGCATTCAAAAAACTTAAAAGTATCAAATCCACAAACATTCAAAGAACTTAAAAGTAGCAAGTCCAAAAGCATTCAAAGAACTTAAGTTATAATACAATGTTTAAACTTGGTTTTCTCCTCCATTGACATTCTCGTCTAACTTTTTTTCCTCAAAGAACTCAAAGTGATCACCTGAGAACAAACATCTGTGATATTGCAACTTTATCAAATTCATTAACCAATATAAAGATGACAAAATAACATAGAAAACTTACCAGTATCTACAAAACCGCGTAGCCAATTTCTTGCACAAATCAATGCTTGCACATTCGAAGGAAGTAGTGAGCTTCTGTACTTGTTTAAGACATGGCTGCCAATGCTAAATGAAGACTCTGAAACAACAGTTATTATGGGTATACTGAGGATATCACAAGCCATTGAAGACAAATTCTTGAAATGATTAGCATTGTCTTTCCAATAGGCTAGAACATCCAATATCTTGAAAGCCATAATGTCCAAAACCGGCTCATCCAAGTACTTGTCTAGTGTTGACTTTCCACTAGCACCACCCGTTTGCGAAAAGAAGGCATAAAACCCCTGAAAAAACATAAGAGAAAACGTTTTCTAGAAGTTAGAACTCTTAAACCTGAAACTTAAACTTTGAAGAACATAAGAAAGCTTACATCATATCCCGTAGGAATGCTCTGTTCCAAGTTTGTTTTAGAAGTTTCTGCTGTAGCTTTCTTTGGGTTTTTCTTGTAAGCATCAAAGAGCTTCTTCAACTTTTTACGCAAATGATCTACCCTTGATTCACAAGTTGAAGCATCCAAAGCGTTGAAACATTATTCTAGAAAGGTGAACTTTAACCTCGGATCAAAAACCGCAGCAACAGCTAATATATCACTATAATCCTCCCAGTACTTGTCAAACTTCTTCTTCATACTTTCAATCATCTCAACAATAACTGAATCAGTAGAACACTCATGAGTTCTTAACCACATTTCAATTTTCCACACTTGCACGAAGTACAAATTCGCTGTTGGATAAGAAGAGCCGAATATCAAATTTGTCATCTCTGCAAACGGGCTCAACAACTCACAAATCATCTCTGCTCTTGGCCACTCAATACTTGATGGACATGTTTCATAGCTTCCATCTATCTCGGCAAGATGACCAAATGCTTCTCTATACAATATGGCTCTAGAGAGCATCATATGCGTTGAGTTCCAGCGGGTTGTGACATCTAAAACTAGTCATGCCTTAGCCTCAATTCCCACTGTTTCTAAAGATATGTAGTCAAGCAAAACCTACCGGGGATTTCATTCAAAGTATTCCTAAGCTTCATTTTCTCCTTCTCATAGATCTTTAGGCAATCTGCTACTGCGTTATTCCTAGTCCAAAACTCTATACTAAAATTAGCATAAAGAAAAGCCTCCATAATCCTTCTATATTCCACGAATGCATAAGGCAACTCATGCTCTATGATTGCTAACCCAATCATTTCCCTAAACACTATCATGTCTAACTTTCTGTTTCCAGTTACGGGAGTACCTCCTTTTGAGCACACTTGCATGTGACGCAACATTGTTGTGGTGCCACTTCTTCTTAGATCAAGGGAATATGTATGCTTGCACTTGTTGCATCTAACATTATTTCTCCCATTCGGCAATTTTTCTCCAACAATCTTGAACTTTTTCCAACACTTAGACCACCGATGTTTTCCTTTGACCTTCTTATCTTCGTCTACAAGATCCATTTTCTTCTTCTTCTTCTTCTTCTTCTTCTCTGAAACAAACAGCAAAAGCTCATCAATCAATAGCTTATACAAGATATTACAGAGACAAACACATGCATGCTAAGAAACTAAGTTTTCTTAATCTAAAAAACTAAGTCGAAACCCTAACTATAAATCAAAAGTCAACAAATGTCGAAACCCAGAAATCAAAACTGAAGAAACCCAGAAACCCTAACTTCAAACTCAGATTTGCGTAGAAAAAACTTGAAGAACCTCAGAGATTCGCGTAATTTTACCTTAGTCATTTGAGAAATTGATGAGGAAGAAGAGCCGGAGAAGCTGAAAGGAGAAGTCGCCTGAAATTGCTTGAAAAATTGCCTGAAATTGCCGGAGAAGTCGCCTGAAATCATCCGAGAAATCGTGTGAAAGCAGCCGACAAAATGAAAAAGTGAAAATAAAAATTTCCCCCAAATCGATTTTGACCTAGTTTTTCAAAGACTATGGACGACCATTGTCCATATTGTCTAAACCATTTTGTCCATGAACGAAGTTGGGCTAGATCATTTAGGTCCAACTTTATAACTGGGCTGTCCATAACCGGCCCTTAATGTTTTGGACGTGGTCAGACCATGGACGGCCCGACCAATTTGGCACCTCTAATTGTGACCGAAGCGGAATGTCATTAAGAGCGACAGGAAATATGCCTTCAACAACATCAATGCTGCTCCGTGTTTTGACATCTCTATGGATGAAGACTCAACCAAAGAGTGTTCTAACACAAGTCGTGATTCAAAGAGTAATCAAGAGGAGGATGTTCAGGCTGCGTTCCAGAGTCTTTATGCGAACTGGATGCAAGTTAGCCAAGAGAATGTAGAACTGATCAAGGAAAAGATGTTGATGGACAACAAGATGAAAAAATATTGAGAAAGAGCTAGTTTCTGAAAAAGAAAAATCCAAGCAGTTGGAGAACGAACTCATTGAGCACAAAAAGAACTTGAGGATGTTGAACAACGGAACAAAGAACCTAGATAAAATATTGAGCATGGGAAGATTAGAGAAAACAAGATTTGGTCTTGGCTATCACGGAGATATATCTGGTTCAAAGACCATTTTTGTTAAAGGGACTTTGACAAAGCCTGTTGGTGGCAGATACAAAGAATGTTATCAGAAACTTGATGTCTGAGTGTAGTACAAAAGCCAAACGAAATTCTCCATGTGTTGTTGGAAGAGCTAATACAAGTTCTCATCTTGTAGATAATAGATATTGTTTGAAAGCATGTTATGCCTTATTGAACAAGCCGAGTTTTGTGGGAACATACGTTCAAAAGAATCATCATCACATATTATGTACGTCAAGATGTTTTCACAGTGAAAAGAAAGGACATGAACTCTTCATGTTGTAAATTCTGTGACAAGATGAGTTTTGCTTTGAGAAAAAAAAGGCTTATACAAGATTCAAAGAGATCTCAAATTCTGTGGATGACAAGGGTTGATTTGTATGATGATATGTCTTGCCAATTATCATCATCTGGAGCTTCGAAGCATATTACGGTGTTGTCTCCGACGAACCATACTCCTGTGTATCTTCTTTCACAGGTGCCTCCAGTTTTTTTTTCTTCCTCGGGTTGTTCTGCAGGTTGTTAAACAATCAGAAGATGTTTTCCTCATCTCTGGAGCTGTGCTAGACCATGTGATGAAGTTGCTCCTTTCCCACATATTTGATTTTTCCTTTCGCAAATATCTTCTTGCCAAGTGGGATTTTTTCCTGTGTGGTTTGCTGCTTTATACAGAGATTTCATGGGACTTTGGTGACGTACATATATTGATAGTCAAAGAAATTTCTTGTCTTGTCTTATTTGATCGACATCAATTATTTCAAGTTGGATATTTTCTGGCATATTTCCTTGATGCTTATACGAAAAGAAGAAAAGCGGTGTGTACCACAAATTTGAGGTTCTCCGTCAAAGTCACATATGAGAATACCGTGTGTTACGACAGTGAGAACGTTGTTGGGAAACTATTTAGGGTGAATAATAGCAGCAAGAAGGGTCACAGTTTCACTGTGGTAATTTGTTTTAGCGGTCTTCTTCTCTTTGGTAACGTGTCGGAGTCACAAAATTTACACCACCATCAGAAATATGTTGACGTGACGTCCACGTCGACTTGTGTGGGTTTTGTGTGTGTTCATCATGCCTTTCCTGTGTGTTGATTTTCCCGACCATCTCGTTCACCATAGAGCGGCAGTGTGAAGGTTTTAGCTGGGTAATGGGAATGGTTTGTAACCCACTATATGGTTCTAGTTCGGCATTTATTTGTTGGTATCGTGTTGCTTGTGGACCAAGCGAGTTGTTGACTTATGGACCGTGGTGCTTCATCTTGGACTTTTCATATACAATGGATCATTTTCCGTCATATAAAAAGATAACAGGAGTGGTTGAGATGTTGTACCTTCATGGGATAGATCTTTTAGATGAGTTATCATCTTTGTTTGTTTCTTATCGTGATACCCATTTTCTTAACAATTTTTGGTGTGTGGTGTGGAAGTTCCTTAATATCAGCATAAATATGATTCCAGCAGATTGTCCTCAAATAAGGATTACAAACAAGGCGTTTGAAATTATATTGTGCTGCTTGGCTGGAGATAATATTCCGAGTTGTGAGGCCAAATTTTTTCATGTCAAATTTGCACATAATCTTGCTGTGTACCGAACCCTTAGTATCTTGCCCTTTAGTATATTGTATCGGCTCATGACAAGGTGTTCGTCGGAGTTAACAACCTTGCCGGAGAGTTCGTATTTTCAGGGCCATGTTGTGAACGTCGTAGATGTTTTGCCTTTGGGCCACACAAAGTCTAAGACAAATTTGGGGGCTTCCGCCACAAAGTATAAAGCAACGCCTGCGATGAAACGATGTACATTGGAGTTCAAGCCTGTTGATTTGGTGTGCGTTGTTTTAACAATGAATCGTCTTCTTCGTGAGTACATGCTCCAGTCCCAAAAGATTGGTTTCGGTGAAGTCTGTGAATGCAGCGATTTAAGTGTTTCTCGTCAGCTACATACTTCTAATGTGTTTAGGGAGAAGCATTTTTCTGCCTCTCATCGTAACAATGAGGACTTGGATTCGTGGTCGAATCCTTTCAAACCCAGCGGGACCTGATGCAGCGCAAAATGGACTTCTAAGTGAATTTTATGATGGACACCGGTTATGGGTTTTTACGTGTCCATCACTTGTTGAGCTTGGTTTTTATTTCGATTTCTTATTTAATTATTTATTTAGCTATATATAAGTTTAAGGACAATTCTCAGTTTTAACACTGTTTTTAGTTTTTGGGACTTAAATAGCATTTATGTTTAAAATTGGACTGTTTTAGCATTCATTTACCATTCATTATATCTTTCCTTTTAAAAAATATCATGTTTTCCACAAATAGCACTGTTTTTTTTTTCTCCGTCAATTTTCCCGTTTCTTTTCCCGGCAATTTAGGTTTCCATCTCCCGTGATTCTGGCCTCGACTATATCAATCTCGCGATTCTGGCCCCGACTATATCAATCTCGTGATTCCGACCCTGACTATATCAATCTCGTGATTCCAGCCCCGACTATATCAATCTCATGATTCCTGCCCCGACTATATCAATCTCGCAATTCCGGTCTCAATCTCGTGATTCCGGCCCCGACTATATTTTATGCTTGTTTTTGTTTCTGAATCTCGATGAGTTTTCATTATAGTGTTTTGGATTTGATTTTGCTTCGAATGAATTTAGGTATTTTGTAAAATTTTAATCGAATTTGTGTTTTAATAGATTTAGGTATTCGTTGATGAATGTTTGTGTATGTGAATTGAATCGATTTTGTGTTTTGTGTGTTGGGTATCAACGATTTTTGTGTTTGTGTTTGGGTATCATCAAATTTGATTTAAATGTGTAGAATTGATGATGCATATAAAGTGTTCGACATAATGAAAACTTGAATATCTGTGTAATTGAATGCATGCGTAGGAATGATTTGGTAAAATAAGAGATTTGTGAAGTATATGAAGTTATTTAGGAAGCATTTGAGAAGGATCCATAGTATTTTAGGAAACATTTTTGAGAAGCATTTGATAAGCATTTAAGAAGCATTTGAGAAACATTTTGTGAAGAATTTAATAAGCATTTAAGAAGCATTTGAGCATTTGTATTGATTTGAGTATTTTGAGCATATGTATTTGAGATGGATTCGTAGTTTTTTAGGAAGCAATTGAGAAGCATTTTGAAAAGCATTTGAGAAAAACATAGGTATTGATTTAGGAAGCATATGTATTGATTTAGCTATTTAGGAAGCCTTTGTGACGATTTAGGAAGCATCTGGACTGATTTAGGAAGCATATGGACTGATTTAGGAAGCCTCTGGACAGATTTATGAAGCATCTGTGGCGATTTATGAAGCATCTAGACTGGTTTATGAAGCATCTGGACTGATTTAGGAAGCATCTGTGACGATTTATGAAGCATCTAGACTGGTTTAGGAAGCATCTAGACTGGTTATGAAGCATCTGGACTGATTTAGGAAGCATCTGGACTGACTTAGGAAGCATCTGTAGCGATTTAAGAAGCATTTATATGTGATTTTAAAAGAACATATGTATTGTTATTGTTCTTTCTTTTCATGTATCAGGTTAAACGTAAAGAAAAAATGGAAAATTCAACACAAGTTGACCCAGTTTCAACGCCAGCTAAGTTCATTAATCTTCCTACCCCAATTTTGAAGATGGGGTATGAACCAAGTGGGAAGTCTATAAAGATAAACCAGTTCTCCAGTATAACTTACAGGATGATGTAAAAAAGATAATGGGAGTTGAAGAATTTAAGAGAGTAAAAACTCATTTCTTGGTCCGATTCTCAAGTTTTATTCAAGTGGAAAGATGACGGTCTCAGGCAAGATTCTCCATTGTATACTGGCCAGAAAATGGTGACCAAGAAGCGAAATGAGTTGTTGTTCCATTTTGGTGGACAGCCTATGAGATTCTCTATTAGAGAATTTCATATGGTGACTGGTCTAAAATGCAGTCAATGGGTTCAAGAGAATGAAGAACACTGAGATTGGGATGAACTGGAGCAGGAGAGTCACACGTCAGAAGACATCATTGATATGATGAGAAGAGCTCCTAGGAATTCACATGACAAGAAGTTATGTTTAGGGATGTTGCTGCTAACTGAAAATATCTTCCTCCATCGATATTCAGCAGCTAAGTATCCAAGAGAGTACTTAGAGAAAGCAACCAATCTTTAGTCTATGATGAAGCATCCATGGGGGAAAAGTGCATATGAACTTCTGTTAGAATCAGTGGGGAAAATAACAAAGGACAAGCTTTCAAGAGTTTCAGTCGACATTCATGGGTTCCCATTAGTGCTACACATTTGGATTCTAGAATCCATACCAATGCTTCAGTCGGCTTACTTTACCATTGACAGATCAGTCTCAGCAACAACTTTTTTGTGTGAAAAGTATAAGCAGCTGAAGAACCCAGCTTTTGAAAAAGTTTTACAAGTAGAAGCAAAACAGGATGTAAGTAATTCTCCTTGAAAATTTATGATTTAGGAAGCATCTGTAGCAATTTAGGAAGCATCTGGACTAATTTAGTAAGCATCTGTAGCGATTTAGGAAGCATCTGTATGCAATTAAGAACCATTAGTATTGATTTAGGAAGCATCTGTATTGATTTAGGAAGCATATGTATGCAATTTAGGAAGCTTATGTATTAAATTTAGGAAGCATTTGTATTGATTTAGGGAGCATATGTTTGCGATTTAGAAAGCATCTCTACTAATTTAGGAACCATTTGTAGTGATTTAGGAAGCATCTGTAGAAATTTAGCGATTTATGAAGCATCTGAACTGGTTTAGGAAGCATTTGGACTGATTTAGAAAACATTTGGACTGGTTTAGAAAGCATTTGAACTGGTTTAGAAAGCATTTGAACTGATTTAGGAAGCATATGGACTGATTTAGGAAGCATCTATAGTGATTTAGGAAGCATTTGGACTGGTTTAGGAAGCATCTGGATTGATTTAGGAAGCATCTGGACTGATTAGGAAGCATATGGACTGATTTAGGAAGCATCTAGACTAATTTAGGAAGCATATGGACTGATTTAGGAAGCATATGTATTGATTTAGGAAGCATATGTATGCGATTTTAGAAGAACATTTGTATTGATTTAGGAACCATTTGTAGATTTTAAAAGAATATCTGTATTGATTTAGGAACCATTTGTATTGATTTAGGAAGCATCTGTAGAAATTTACGACTGATATGCAGAAATTTAGGAAACGATTTAGGATTGAACTATAGTAGTTTAGGAAAAGGTTTAGGAATGTTCTGAAGTTAAGAGTAATATAATCTGTAGCTGATATTTTTTTGTTTTTTTTTGTTTTGCAGCTGCATGTAGTATGCATTCTTTCAAGGATTCCTGACAATATTGAGGAAAACGTCACTATGAAAGATAACATCGATCAAGATGTTCACACGCTAATAGGGTTTGTGAAGCAGGGTTTAAAGATAACAATTCAACAGTGGGAAAATAAGAAGCTGGATTGCTATGAAGTATTGGATGAAATAGGGAAACAAAGGTTGCGCTATCCGTTTTCAGAAAAACAGAGAAGATCCGCTGACACAGGCTCTTTTTCAAGAGATTCTATGGATATGAAACTTAAAATCCTCATGAAGATGGTAGAGGAAGGTAATAAAGCTGTGAAGAGAGTTGAGAATGGCAACAAGGTTATCAAAGACAGGTTGTCCGAAATTGAGAAGAAGTTGCGGATTAATGAACAAAGTCATCAAAGTGATAGTCAGAGAACACTTGTCTTTGTACCTAGTCAGCCGGAAAATGTATCTGGTGGGAGTTACTCGACAGGAAAGAACATGGCACATGAAAATGATTAATCATGTACTTTGAGTTCTTCTACAGCAGAGAGTGACAAGGGAACTGAAGATTCAACCGACAGTGAAAGAGAGATTCAACCGACAGTGAGCCCTCCACCAAAGAGTGATAAAGTGTTGGATGAAGGTTTAAGTCATGAGAGGGCTTCTCCAAAGAGTGACAAAGTGATGGATGAAGAAGATTACTTTCAATTAGACGGTTTGATTAATAAGGTATGGTCTTCATAACTCTGAAAAGTAATTTAGAAATATTTAACAATTTTGGACTGATGAGTTAATGTTTACAGATTACCCGACTCTCAAGCAATAAAAAAAACAAAGAAAAGAAAGATCCACTTAACACAAGAGCTGAGCCAACAACATAGGAGATAAACCAAAATGAGAGTGTTAAGCCAACACAAGAGCTGACAAAGAAAACTTTTTATCTGCTGAAGTAAGATTTTTTCATTCATAAAAGATGAATTATTTTGCATCTGTATTGATTTAGGAAGCATATGTATGATATTTAGGAATTGTATATAGGGATTTAGGAAGAAACTGTAGTGATTTAGGAAAGCATCTTTAGGAATTTAGAAAACATATGTAGTGATTTAGGAAAGCATCTGTATTGATTTAGGAAGCAAATGTAGTGATTTAGGAAGCATCTGTATTAATTTAAGAAAACATATGTAGTGATTTTGAGAAGAATCTATAGTGATTTAGGAAGCATATGTAGGAGATGGTACACAACCTTTGGCTCCTGCTCTGATACAACAATCAAACAGTGGTAGAGATTGTATGCAACCTCTTACCCCAGCTGTGACACAACCTCTGAATCTAGCTGTGACACAACCATCAAGCAACACAAAACAAAATGTTGAGGTATAGTTGACATTATCTGTCGTTTAAGACTTAAGAAAGGCTTTCATAAAATTGTAATAATTGTTCCTAACAAAGTTAACCATTTTGTAGAGTTGTAATTCTGTTGTCGCACAACTACATATATCCTCATAAACGAATGTGGTGGTAGAGAAGAATCAGAAGGACAAAGCTGCTTCTGCTGCTACTGCTGATACAGAGAAGAATCAGAGCAAAAAGGACAAGGCTGTTGCTACTGATGTTGCTGATAAAGAGAAGAATCGGAGAGAAAAGGACAAGGCAAATGCTGCTGCTGCTGCTGCTGATACAAAGAAAAATCAGAGTAAAAAGGACAAGGCTGTTGCTACTGATGCTGCTGACAAAGAGAAGAATCAGAGAGAAAAGGACAAGACTGCTGCTGCTGCTACTGGTAATGCTGTTACAGAGAAGAATCATAACGAAAAGGAGAAGACAGCAGCTACTGATGCTGCTGATGAAGAGAAGAATAAACGCGAAAAGGACAAGGCTGCTGCTGCTGTTACTGATGTTACAGAGAAGAAAAAGAGAGAAAAGGAGAAGGCAGCTGCTACTGATGATGCTGATAAAGAGAAGAATAAAAGCGAAAAGGACAAGGCTGCTGCTGCTGCTACTACTGTTACAGAGAAGAATAAGCGCGAAAAGAACAAAGTTGCTGCTGCTGATACTGATGTTACATAGAAGAAAATGAGAAAAAAAGGAGAAGGCAGCTGCTACTGATCCTACTGATAAAAAAAAGAACAAGAGCGAAAAGGACAAGGCTGCTGCTACTACTACTACTGTTACAGAGAAGAATAAGCGCAAAAAGGACAAGGGTACTGCTGCTGCTACTGGTGTTACAGAGAATAAAAAGAGAGAAAAGGAGAAGGCTGCTGCTACTAATGCTGCTGTTACAGAGAAGAATCAGAGATATGAAGAAATGCATGATGTTGCTGAAACAGAAATGGAAGATGTAGATCAGAGCATAGCAAAATCAGAGGAGACAGAGGATGCAGCTGTTGTGTTACAATCTGATGTAGCCAAGCTACGATAACACAAGGATCTTGTTTAGTCTATCAATGCCTAAGATCAATGTCTTCTCTATTCTGTTGAGAACGCGAGTTCTGCCGTAACAAAGGAAGGGTTTCAAGAGAAAGCTCTCAATAATAATTCAATGAAAAGATGATGATCTCTCACAAACCTAAGAGGTTAATATATATAGTCAAAAGACAATACGAAACCCTAATGCAAAAAGGAAATAAGAATGAAATAAGGAAAACCAAAATAAGTAAACAAAAGCCCAAAACATAAGAAGAACCACCATGCATCAGGTCACCCGGGGTAGGAAAAGATTCGTCCCTGAATCTTCAATCTCATCAGCCGCAATGTAAGTAAAGAGATGCTTGACGTTGAAGACATCTGAAAAACGAGCACTCGGAGGAAGACTAACTCTATAGGCATTAGCGTTAATTTTCTTCAATATCTTTCATGGTCCTATATTCTGAGCCTTGAGTTTTTTTATTCCCTTGGAGGAAAGCAATCCTTAGTGAGCACAGCCCACACCAAGTCACCTACTTTAAACTGAAGATCACGACGATGGCGATCAGCTGAAGCTTTATATTTGGCTGATGCAATCTTCAAGTTGTCATGAACTTGCGCATAAATAGAATAAATGGTGCCCACAAAGTCTACGGCATGACCATGATCACGTGAAAGGTCCGGAGTAACTCCAAGATCTCCATGAGGTATGATACCATAAACAACCCGAAAGGGGCTAAAAGTTGTACTTCAATTTACCGCATGATTATGAGCAAACTCAGCCTTACACAAGACCATATCCCATGATTTAATATGAGCACCAACCAAGGAACGTAATATATCCCCCAAAGAACGATTAGTTACCTCGGTTTAACCATCTGGTTGCGGGTGATATGCAGAACTCATATCTAGACTAGTGCGTAGAAGCTTCCACAAGGACCTCCAAAAATGACTTAGAAAACGAAAATCACGATCTGACACACTTGACAAAAGAAGACCATGAAGTCGATAAATCTCACGGAAAAACAATTGAGCCACTTGTACAGCATCGGTTGTTTTCTTGCAAGCCACGAAATGTACCATCTTTGAAAAGCGATCCCACAATGACAAAGATAGAATCATTACCTCGCTGAGTCCTTGAAAGTCCTAAAACAAAGTCCATGCTAATGTATGTCCATGGTTGAGTAGGAATAGGAAGAGGCATGTATAATCCGCTATTAGACGCATGACCTTTAGACGTATGACAGATGACACAACGCTCGACAAACCGAGAAACATCACGTCGTAAAGAAGGCCAAAAGTAAGCATCAACGACCAATTGAAGTGTACATACATGACCAACATGACCTTCCTCATGCAGTTCCTTAATCAGCTTTAACCGTAAACTACACTCGAGAACGCATAGCCGAGCCCCCAAAAATATGAAACCATCATGGAGAATGTAGTCAATATCAAGCCAAGCTGTAAATCAGACCAAATATTTCCAAAGAAGGGATCAGCCGGGTAAAGTTCTGCAAACGAAGCAAAGCCGGGAACTAAAACTGTATGTGTTGCAAGAAGGGTGTGGCAACGACTCAAAGCATCAGCTACTTTGTTCAGACGTCTTGATTAATGCTTAATGACAAAAGTAAACTGTTGCAAGTAAGCTGTCGAAGAAGCATGGCGCGAGGAGATTTTGTCCTGAGTACTCAGATGCTTTAAAGCATCATGATCCATGTAAAGTATAAACTCTTGATGACAAAGGTAATGGTGCCAATGCTTGATAGCTTGAACAATAGCATAAAACTCCACATCATTAGTGCTGTAACGTGCTCTAGACCCAGCAATCTTCTCACTAAAAAATGCCACGGGTCGTCCTGATTGGCGGAGAATGACACCTATGCCAAACTTGCAAGCATCAAAATGTAATTCAAAAACCACACTAAAGTTTGGTAAAGCGAGTATAGGAGCTGTTATCAACTTCTCTTTGATAGTATGAAACGCTTTATCTGCTTCTGGTGTCCAAACAAATGAAGATCCTCGAATGCAATCTGTTAAGGGTGCGGTGATATTGCTGAAGTGGTGTACAAAGCGACAGTAAAAAGATGCAAGACCATGAAAACTCCTCACATCACTGATTGATCGGGAGGTAGGCCATGACTTAATAGCCTCTACTTTACTTGAATCCATCTCCAACCCCCGAGTAGATACAACATAGCCAAGAAAAGCAACCTGCGTTGTTCCAAAGATACACTTTTGTCTTGCTGCAAAGAGTTGTTCTCTGCGTAACACACGTAGTACCTTCGTTAAATGCGATTAATGACTCTCCAAATCAGGACTAAAAATAAGTATATCATCAAAGTAGACAACGACAAACTTACCAAAAAAAGGACGAAGAGCTGGGAGTTCTGCAGGGAATACATCACCAAGCTCACTTAACAGTTTAGTGAATGCACTTGGAGCCTCAATGCTAGGTGCTTGTGAGACTGGAGACGCCACAAGAGCCCACACAACATCGGATTCCACTAACTGTTTTTCAAATGCTGCTTTTGGCAATGTTAGCAAAGTCTGAGGTGGTAGTTGTACTTTGTCTTTCCCTTTACTTCGGACGGAGCATAGTGTTGTGTCTTGAATCTCCTGAGATGGTAACAATGTGACTGTCTTATCGTTAAACACGAAACTATATGTGTTAGTTCGGCCTTTGTGGTGAGCATCTCGATCAAATTGCCACTGCCATCCCAATAACAAGTGACAAGCGTCCATCAGGACAACATCACACTTCATTGTGTCTTTGTATACACCAATGGAAAATGTTACCATGACCTGTTTCAACACACTCAGTTCCGTAGCATTATTGAGCCATACCAGTGGATACGGTGAAGGATGTTTGTCAGTTTTGAGCCCTAATTTTTGAACTGCTTCCTGAGATATAGCGTTTGTACAGCTTCCAGAGTCGATGATGAGCTTGCAAATTTTTCCTTGAATCGTACAAGTACTACGAAATAGGGTTGTTCGCAACCAAGATTCTTGCGGGCTCTCGGTAAAAGACAATTACAACGCAGAACAAGACATTGTCCTATATCACCATGAATAAGTTCATCTCCTTGTTCCTCTGAATCTGATTCATAGTCATCAAAACGAGGCTCACCCACAATCTCTGCTTATTTTATAATAAGACCACGTTTAGTTTGATTCGGACACGTCGTTTGGTGATGACCTGTTTCACCACAGCTGAAACAACGAAGGGATCCAGTTCAAGATATATGAGACGCTACAATCGAATCTGCTGGAACCATCGGTTTTGCCGTAGTTGCTCGTGTCGCTTGAACATCTGGTTGTTGAGAAAGACTCACATCGTTAATGGGTTGAGGTTGAAAACGAGAATGCGAGGAAGAAGCGTTCCAATTTTATTTGTATTGGAATTTCATTCCCATAGCTCATTGATGTGCTTCAGAAACCGAAGTAGGGTTAAATTGTTGTAAAGGAATTTGCAACTGAGTACGCAACCCTCCAAGAAATCGCAAAACAAGCTGCTCCTCTGTTTCCACCATTGTTGTTCTTGCAACCATCTCGAAAAAATCAGAAGCATATTCGTCAACTGTTCTTTATCCTTGACGAAGGTTCTGGAGCTTCGTGTAGAGAGTTCGTTCATAGTTAAATGGAAGAAACGCACGTCACATGTATTTCTTTATTTTTTCCCATGATTCGATTTTTGCTTTTCCTTCACAACGTCGCATGTCCTTTGTTTGTGACCACCAAGCGGAGGCCCGATTCTTGAAACGTGTTACAACTAACAAAACGCGCATCTCATCAGGTACTTTCTTAAACTCGAGGATTTCTTCCACCATGTTTAACCAATAAATGAATTCTTCTGGTTTAGTAGTCCCTGAGAACTCCGGAATATCGGTTCTGAATCCTGATTCCCAACAATTATTGGAAGCAAGATCGTTATCCATACGAAGACGAAGCTGTCGATTATCATTGTGCGAACGTTGTTGAATAGATGGAGTTGCGAAGATATTATCATGTTCCTCCTCTTCTAGTTTATCCTCACCATCACGTCGCATGTGGTGGCGTGGTTGATTTTTTGTTCATGTTGAGCCTGCAACACAGTTGTTAATGCGTTTTCAACAGCTTGTTGAAGAGCATCATGAAGACTTGCGGTGAAATTCTCCAAGGTAGCATTCTTGCTGGTCTTCCGTGGAGATCTTTCGTGGAGCCATCTTAAGAAGCCAAGATAGTAAGGACCGAGCTTTAATTGAGAAATGAAAGCACTGGAATCTGCTACCAACTGATGTAGCCAAGCTACGATAACACAAGGATCTTATTTAGTCTATGAATGCCTAAGATCAATTTCTTCTCTATTCCGTTGAGAACGCGAGTTCTGCCGTAACAAAGGAAGGGTTTCAAGAGAAAGCTCTCAATAATAATTCAATGGAAAGATGATGATCTCTCACAAACCTAAGAGATCAATATATATAGTCAAAAGAAAATATGAAACCCTAATGCAAAAAAAAGAAATAAGAATGAAATAAGGAAAACCAAAATAAGTAAACAAAAGCCCAAAACATAAGAAGAACCGCCCTGCATCACAATCTCTTCGAGCATCACAATCAAAGGTATGCTAAAAACTCAGAAATTTGATAAAGCTATATATCAATAGTTACTAACATGTACATGTGGATGCAGATTGATATCCCAGAAGTTCCACAACACTTGATACCCGGTTCAAGGGTGGAGATAGCATATCCTGATGGGAAGTGGTTTGTTGCAAAAATGAAGCAAGAGATGGAGACACAACTTGAGTCGAGGATGTTTGTTGTGGAGTATGAAGATTTGTACACCAGCGACTCTACCTAGCATACCAAAATAGTCTCAATGTTGAGGATACGCCCTCATCCGCCTCTGTTTCCTCAACCAGAAGAACCTATTGAAACAGAAAAAATTTTAGATCTGATGCAGAAGATAGAAGTGTTCCATATTGATCATTGGTGTGATGGATTTATAAAATTCCTTCAAACGAAATCAAAGGTTTCAGTCAACATAGAGCATACGTTTGAGGTACTTGAGTTTGACATTAAGAACATAAGGATCTATGGAGAATCGGTGAATGGTGAATGGAATCCTCCAGCGAATGTTCAGGTAATTATCTATATTGATTTCTTGCTGCTGCTATTTGGTAGAAATGTATTTAGAATTCATAAGAGTTGATTTATAAATTATTCGGGAAGTATCTGTAGTGATTTGGGAATGATTTAGGAAGCATAAATGTTGATTTAGGAATGCTTGAGAAGCATATATAGTTATATAAAGCTGATATTGCTGCTTACAAAAATTTGGTTGTTTCAGTTGGAAGAAATGATTCAGGGTGAGGATGTACGTGAGAAATTGAAGATAAAGAGAACAGATGAAGCAGATGACCATCCACATAAAAAGATTAAGGTTGCAGAAACAGGAAATCCTTTAAAAGTTTTTCTAAGGAGGAGCAGCCGGGATGCAAAAGTACCTAGCACAGTCAGAACTCCATACAAAGCTCCTCCAATCCCGGCACTAGCCAAAAACCTGAACCAATTACACTTCTGGATCCGTTTTTGTCGCCAACAATGACTCAACTAAACAGATATTACAATTTGTTAGGAGAGAGGACTCTAAAGTAAGTGTATACTTATCTATAATCATCTTGTGTTTATACTTAAGTTTTTGTGCCAAAAAGAATTTAACTAACAAAATTAAATTGACTAACACAGGATTGGTTGTATCAAAACTAACTCGGAGTGGTTCAGTAGGCTGGATGATGGGAACTATCATGTCACCGAAGAGGTAAGAAAGCTATGTTCAAAAGCATATGTACTTATTCAGGAAGCATAAGTGTAGATTTAGGAAATAAATCGGGAAGCATATATACTGATTTGGGAATGATTCATGAATTATTTAGGAAGGAAAAGTATAGATTTAGGAATGATTTAAAAAGTACAAGTGTTTATTTGGGAATGATTTAGGAAGAAGCTGTAGTGATATAGGAAAGCATATATGGTTGATTTATTAACTTTGTTTTCCTTAAATATATAAATGCAGCACATAAATGCCGTAATGAATTATTTTAATTCTCTTCGTGATAAACATGCACCTTACTTACACAACAACCGGTTTCCAAAAGAATCATTCTGCAACACCAACGTCTTCAGCGAGTTGTTGAAATCATACAACAGTTTTAAGAAAGGGCATACTAAGAAAACAATCCCGGACTCTATGAATGAAGTTGCAAGAGGAGATGCTAATCCAAAATTGAACTGGAAGAAAGATGTGGACATCATTTATGGAGTTACTAAGCTTGGTAAACACTGGATAGGGTTCTCGTAAACGTGAAGAACAGAACAATAAAGTCTTTCACCTGCAACCATCCACATGAAAACAAAGGGAAAATCATGGAAACTGTTTCAAAAATAGCAGGTAACAAAAAATACTTGAAAAGTCTTACTTTACTAAATTTATAAAACTATGATAATATATGTGATCATAATTACATTGTGCAGAGATGATACCTCCTCTCCTCTCCATTGCTGAGAACCTGAAGCTTATGAAGAACATGTGAACACCTGTGAAGAAGGCCCGAAGTCAAAATTGTGAACACCTGTGAAGAAGGCTCCTTTCAAAATTGCAACAAATTTAGAACCAGCAAATTAATGGGACCATATATTTACATAGAGATTCTAAAAAAAATATTATCTTATTATCTAATCAAATGTTGGTCATTTTTACACTGGCCCAACTTTAAACCAGCAAATTTTATTAATTTGCAGTATTTATTAATTTATGGAGGTTCTACTGTATATGATATATAGATATTTTAGATGATACAGGTTGCCGAGATTAGAAGATTAGATGAAAGATAATATATGGATACTATGGGATATTTGACAATGAAAATATTACTGGATTTATATTTGAAAATTTTTATTAATGTATGCATTATCGTTTTATAGAATAGATTCTTAAATTGGTTAGATAATACATCAATTTAATTAAATATTTATTTGACATTTAATAATTACAATAGTTAACTATGTTAGATTCTACTCAATCAATTTTTGTTCTGTTAAAATAATTAGAAGCATGTAAAAAATTATTAAATTTTAAATATATTAAATATAAATATGAAAATGAAAAGTTTAGATTTTATTGAAATAACAAAATTTATATACATTAGAAAAGTGGAAGGTAAAAGATATTTTATTCTTATTTTTTTTTTGTTTACTTTATCTTCAGTTCAGAAAAAAAAATACAAATTTAATAGGTATCATCCGATACATATTAAAATCTTGTTAATTATAATTTTAAATTTTTAACATATAGCAAGTTCACATGAGAACAATTAAAATTTATATCATAAAATATTATTTTTTATTTTTAAAGTAAAATTTATTTTATTGTATTAATATATTAAGGAGTAACTTTCTTAGAAAAATTAATTAATAAAATTTAACAAAGAACCTTTTAATTATTATTTTTAATATTATATGTTAAAAATCTTAAATAATTAACACTGATTTTAAAACCGAGTAAGCATTAGTTATGTCTTCTTATGATCATCATGATTATTATTTCATTGTTGGTTATTCATTTTTATAACATTATATTGTTTTTCTTAAGAAAATGTATTTTAAGTTTTATTTGTTTCCTTGCCAGTTGCCACCTAGAGTTCCGAAGCTATGATCTTTATCCAAAATCCTAATAACCTGAGAAATGCACTCAACGTGTCATCCATGGCTATCCTCTCTCTGCCACCTCTCTGTTTCTTTCCCTATCAATTTTCCTTCCATCAAAATCTTGTATTCTCTGCTTCAGTTCGCTGTAATTTCTTCTCTTACTCTCACTCTTACTCTTCGCCTAAAAAGGTATGCTTTTTAGTTTCTCCTTTGTTTTATGTGATCTTTTAGAGTTGAGATTCTATTTTAGGGTTGCGTGGCTTATAGGGTTCGTAATTTTCAAGTCTTCGACCCTTTTTCTTGTTTGGAAAATCCAATGACTCAGTGACTCATTGTGTATGTGTTCATGTTGTTATAGGAAACTTTTTATTTAAGGTGAAGACAAATGAATCATGGAGGTTTGGTTTCCGGTTTGGTCTCATCTTCAGTTAATCTTATGACCAGACCTTTCTTTTTCTGCATATCTGCATGTGTGTTCTGTATTAGAACAGCTCTTGTTACAACCTTTATGTCTTCTGATATGGTGACTTCTGCAATATGGTTCAACATAAATATGTTCTGGAGAGCTGTATGGGGCACAATCTGGGGATCTATTCTCCTTTTTACTTTTCCGATTCGCTTCTGTGCTTCCATAGCAAGGGAAAGACTGGTTCGTCTCGGTTTCTAAACCTTTCTTATATCATTTTAGTTTTTGGTAGTGTTCAATTGATTCTAGAAAAGGTTATTCACTTCAAGGTTTGAGTATTTATCCTACAATTACGCGAGTTTTGTTTGTTTTAGTAGTTTTTTTTTTATTGATTCTGAGCTAAAAGAATTCACTTTTGAACGAATTTGCTTAGAGAGTTACAAAACTTCATTAAGAAAATTGAGGAAATTATGTTTTATATTTTTTTATTTTTTAGTCTTTTGAGTAGTCCATAAGATTGTGTACATTCCAGTCGATTAAGATTTTTTTTTGTATTATTTAACGAAAGGATCTTTTGTATTGTTACAGCTTGAGCAGAGTATTGATGACTTGAGGTATGAGCTAGAGAGTCTTGAATGGAATAGAAAAGAAATAGAGGAGAATCTCCGGGAAGCAATAAAAGAATATCGAATCATGGAACGTGACCTAGATGAACTAGAAGATGAACATGATCAAGCCATTTCCAAAATAGAAAAGCTAGAGGCTGAGGTACAAAAATTTAGTTTAATCAACTTGTTACATATCCTAGTATACAAATGATATAAAACATTTGGATTTTGACAGTTGAAAGAACTAAAGGAGGAAAATCTTCAACTGAAGGAAGGTTATGGAAAAGAATATTGGAGCAAGAAAGGTAAAGTTAAACCAAAGGAAGAACCTAGCGAAATAAGTAGCATACCGAAACCGAAAAATATCCCTTATGGATTAAAGGGAAAAGCAGCCCAGTCGTCAACATCGGTTAAATCACCTCTTTACCCGTTTGCAAAATCGACAATCCCAAAAGGCGATGAAGTAACACCAAGAGTCCTCGGTTTAGAGAGGGACATCGCGCTTTCGAGAAGCGTATTCAGCGCGATGCTCGCTCTTGTGGTTGGTATAGTAGTATATGGAGCCAAAGAACGAGAGCTGTGTACTCCACTTATAGGAGCACTCTTCACTGTGGTTGGTATTTCTTTGAGAAGTGTGGTTCAGTTTTTCTCTACGGTTAAGAATAAACCGGCTTTAGATGCAATTGCTCTTATGAGTCTCAATTGGTTTATTGTGGGTACTCTTACTTACCCAACTCTACCAAGAATTGCTCGAATAGTTGTACCGCGAGTCTTTGACACTGCTGGCTCAGTCTTCGCTTGGCTCAGTGCTGGCTCAGTCCTCTCACCGCCTGAGTTCGTGAACTATGTTGGTTAAGTTTTGTGCATAACATATATATCAAATCTTTTTCAGTCCTTCCTTTCTTCTCTTTGTGAATGTAATAATTTATCAATGTAGCTAAACCGGATTGAACCGGAATCTGTAAGTGTTTTGTAATAAATAAATAATTTTACGATTTAGCGTAATTTTTGTGAATAAAAATCTTTAGGTGATTGTACAAATAAATTTTAGTAAGGGTATGAAACTCAACAAAATCATATGAACGGAACAAGTAAGGGTATGAAATTCAAAAAAAAAGAAAAAATTATTACCTCAAATCATACTAAAAATATATCAAATAAAGGAACTTAAATCAAATTCGAATTGAACCGAATATGATTTGTAATTTATATCTCTAACTAAATTTGTTTACATCAAAACATACTAAAAATATCTAAACTACACTTGAATCAAACTTACCAGATCAAACTGAAATAAAATTTGGTTTAACACAGACCATTTTTCAAAGCCCAAAGAAAGAAACCCAAGACCCAAAACTTCAAACCGAATCCAGTAATCAACGAGACAACGACCAAACTAGGATTTACACCGGGTCCACGTGCACGTGGGTCACGTGACGGTATTTACTCCCCTTTTAACTCATAGTCAGAAACAAAGAACGTGTGAAAGACCGAGTGAAAGAGAAGACTTACAAAAAAACACGTGTCAGTAGATAATTGGTCTGTTATTTCGCTAAATACCAAGCAAAGGAGGCTAAGGTATTCTCGATATTTGATAAAGACTAAATCTGAGAAAATATCTTTGCCAGATATGGTAACTGTTTTCTAATTCTTCTCCTCTTTCATATTTTTCCATTGAGAGAGAATAGAGCAAAAGTACGATGATGATAAAGTTACCGGCGGTCTCTGATTCGCTTGGTGCAGGTCGGGAACTGATTGGCTAATACCACCACGTGTCTTGTCATGGTTGGCTTGTAAGCTCCCGCCTTGCATCAACTGAATCTGAGTCGGAGGTGAAAAAAAATTTGGATCCAAACTTTCAGATCTGACACGTTCTTCGTTCACTCTTAAGGTTAAATATTGATATTTGGTTTATGTTCGTGATTTGTTTGATTCGTTATTGGGTTTTTCTCCAAATCCAGAAACTTTATTACTTTTTCTTCAAAGATTTATTCTTTTTTTATAAAGTTTTGAAGCCTTAATGTAATTTTAGGATCTAGGGTTTTTTAGCTATGTTGATCTTGTCTTTGGCTTCGTTATTGTTAACGATGTTTATTTGCTAATTGGATTAAATTTTTCAAAGGTTCTGATGGAAAACTTTTGTAAATCAATGTTGGTTTATGAGAAAATTAGGGTTTTGAGAAATTTTAGGGTTTGTGTTAATTAATTTATAGTGCGTAGGTTAGTGATGATGAGATTTGATATGATCAATTCAATTCGTTTGTAGGTAAAGTATTTATAATTGAATCTCTGAGTTTTACCTTTGATCATGTGAATTTTCGAATACGTGTATGTATTATTTCTGAATTTCTGTATTATGTACTGCAGAAATCAACATCTTTATGGGTAATGTCATTATGGTTTTTTTTTTTTGGTTAATTAGGTAAATGTCGTTATGTTATTATGTTGATTTCGAGTTTTTTCTTCATTGTATTTGATATTTTAGAAAAATTGAAACCAACATATACAACTCTATTTTTTTCCCATTTGGGTTTCGGTTTAGGTTAAAGTTAAACCTAATTATACAGGAATAAGCTACTGCAAATTCAATCCATTTTAAGAGAGTTGAAGTTAATTTGGTTGTATCTTTTTTCTTCTACCAATTCTGTATTATAGTTTACTCAGATATTGACAAAATGAAACCATCCTATGCGTCTTTATTTATTTTCTTATGACCTCATGAGCTTGCCATCTTAATTTGTTTTATAAACTCTGCACAAAAGAGGACACATTTTACCTTTTTGATCCTCGAAAGATTTTATTTTGTTGATGGATCTAATTATGAAGAAAAAACTTGAATTTTATCATATATGATGGATGGTACAAGATAAGATGTGGTAACTTTGGACGAAAGTTAATATCAGAATATGATAAGATGTGGTGACTTTGGACCAAAGTTAATGATATCATCGATGTAATGTAATCGGATTCCGCAATTTAGTCAAAAGGTTTCTCTAAAAATAATTTGGTCAAAAAGGTTTCTCTGAGTATAATTTAGTCAAAAGGTTTAGGTGCAACACTTTCAGTTCTGTCAAATCGGCACACATATACCCTTTTTTTTTAATGACTACTTGTAAGATAATTACCAAAAATAAAACTGAAAAAAGTATATGCTTTATTGCTTTCCGTGAGTGGATTTTGAATATTTGCATTTAAGAAAAAATATTCGCATGTAGAACACTATTTAAAGTGAAGAAATAAATCAATAATGGATGAGGTATTAAATTAATAATTACTAATTAGTTAGTTCATCATCAACTAGTATATAAAGTGTTACAGGTTACAAATAAAATATCAAATCTTCTTAAACTTAGGAGGATCATAGAACAACAAAACAAAACAGATTCTGAGGTTTTCAAACAAAAGACTTACTTAGAAGAACCCTAAACCCCTGCAACTTCTATTGCTGTGTTTTGTCTTCCAAACACTGTTTTATCTCTGTATGTCTCCTGCAAAAGAACCAAAATAGAGATGTCAAACAAAGATTTTACAATGTAGCTTTAGAGTGAAGGCTAAATCTCACCGTGCATATGTTTAATGAAGTAGTCCAAATCCGGAAAGCAAGTAGATCCTTGAACCAAAGGAGAAGGTTGACGATACGTAAAGAAGGAGAAGTGATTACTATCTGGATGGTTTCTAGGTTTAGCCATTTCGATTAATCTTATACAACATTCTCTATCAAAACAAGTAATCATATTCTCTCCTCCAATAAAAAGTCCTTTATCCCAAGCCGCATTGATCACCTAACCATAAATAACCAAACTTAAGCCTTAAAGATAACATTAGCAGAGAAACAAGAAAAGCTTAATTAGTAGTCATCATTACCTGCCAACTTAAACCTTCTGGATCAGCTAATGCTTCTTCATGTTCATTATGAGACATTTGTTGTCCAGGACACACAAACTTCACAGTCACTGAATATTTCTTCAGAGTTTCGAAGATAAGAGAGTAACCATCTCTGTTTGAAGGGTTATAGTATCCTGCAGTTAGTTCAGCAGCATGACTAGCTGTCTTGTAAGACCAATAAATCGCCGGTATCTGCATTTATTTATGTGTAATGACTAATGAGTCTCATTGTTATGGTTCATTCAATGGCTTTGAAGGATAAAAGAACCAAAAAGATTATACCTTTACAATGATCTTCGTCTCCTCGAACGCGAGATTCGCAAGAGACAGAACATTCTCAGCGTGACTTATTAGCGATTGCGAGTACCAGTTTAAGAAGAAGCGGCCGTAGTAGCTGTCGTATTCGCCTTTTTCTTGAAAGAAACCAGTTTCATGAGGTTGAGAATTGTATTCACCAGCATTCTCAGGTCCTTTACCCCAAAAAGCGAATCCTCGTGACTTTGCTTCTTTCAGCAGATTTGATTGCGAATATTTGTCATAACACTGCAATAGGAGTAATAGTAAACTGAAACGTTAACAATGCTTCATTGATGAAGTCATTAGTCACACAAGTTTGAAGTAAAAGTTCAGCAATCTGAAAAATACCTGAAACTCACCAATACCGGGATAAATCCAACCCATCCTTTCAGGGAAAGATGGATACTTTAGTTCACCAGAAGCTCCAAGACCAATCTCAATTGCAGTAATTAGTCCTTCCCCAAACAAGTCATCAAATTCTGACCGGAAACTTCTCATAAAATCAAAATAGACCTGAAAAGATCAAGTTTTGAAAATGAAGAAACAAGAATCTAGACAGTACATTAACAATTTCCGAGTAAATGAATGTTCTTTAAGTACCTCTATACCAGTTCGTCCATGTAATACACGTTCCTTGTCAATGCTCCAATTCAAACACTCGAAGCTTCTTCTTCCTTCACGATCAGTGAAAAATATATCTGGATTGTCTTTTCCAACTTCCAAAACCCACTGTGGCAATGAGATCATAACATTTGCAGATGCATTCCCTCCATATTCATGAAATGCCATCACCACCTTCAAATAAAACACATGCTAATTGCTAAGATACTACGAAAAAAACAACGGTTATTTATCGCTATATTGTACAAGTAAGGAATATAAAACCTGTAGTTTAAGTTTGAAGTCTCTGATAAGGTTAAACAGTTCCCTATAGCCAGACCATACATATTTCTGAGGATTCCATCCTTCAACTATTCCCCACCAACAATCTATTACTACTCCATCAACATTTAATGACTTCATGTAACTTAATTCTTGCCTTACACCTACAGGATCAACCAACTGGCCAAAGTTGTCTATAATCCCAACCTGAACACACAAAGTATAGAACTTTAGCTCAAGAAAACTAAGGATCACAGAAAAAAAAGTGGTAAAGAAGAAGCTCACTGGAAGCATTGCGTAAACAGGGACATAAAAGCTCTCAGTGAAGTCATTACGAGGCTCAGTGGAATGAACATCTTGTATAAGCTGAAAGAAACAACAAAAACTGTTATATAAGAACAAATAAAACTCTACCTCAAAGCCAATTGTTACCTGATTAGCTTCCAAGCATCCAACGGAGGTGATAGGACTAGCACCTGTATACCTTCCATTTCCAGGATGATCACTCTCGGCGATAACAACAGAATCAAGAGACACAGGAGAAAGATTCTCATCGATTCTAAGAACTGAATGTTGCTGACAATCTAATGCAGCCTTAGCACAATTCTTCAAAGTACTTGATGAAAGAGGACTCTCTATAGACCTCGTAGGAAACTGAACCTATCCAATGACATGAAAAAGTCTCAAACTTTAACTACATTGATAACAGAACAAGCTTAATAAACATCAGAAAGTTTCAAACTTTCAACCCATATTAGGTATCAAATTTATCAGCTTAACCCTAACTGAAACTAAGTTAAAAGCATAAATCAAAAGTTTGAAACTTTCGAACCACATGATTTGGTTGATGAGATTGTCGATAAGTAGTACCGTCAGCGTCAACACTCCAACCAGCTTCACGCGCCAACGCAGCGATTACATCGTTCATATCTGCACGCGCCGGTAACGGAAAATTACCGTACTGTCTTAATCCAGCGAGCATTCTACTTGTGATTGCTCTTCTATGTCTTTCTCTAAGCTTCGTTCTCTCTTTTTCCTTTTCCCTTTCTCTCTTCCCTTTTTCCTCCTCCTCCTCCTCCACCGCTGCTTCCTTCTCCGCCGCCGATTCTGGCGATGTTTCCGTTGTTTACATCGGTTTCAATTGGAGTTATGGATGCTGCTGCTGCAGCGGCGAATCCGCGAGGACGACGAGACTGTGGATGATTGTGAGTTCGGTGGGTGAATTGTTCATTCGGGTTTGGGTCGATCGGATCTTGTGAACCGGTGGTGGTGGTGGTGGTGTTGTTTAGTGTGTGCATTTTTTTTTTTGCCGTCAAGTTTTTTTTTTGCTCTCTCTGTTTTGCTTTCTACAATTGAGATTTTTGTAACTTTATGAATTTACGAATGAGTATAGTAATTATGATTAAATTACTTAAAAGGACTGTAATAAAGAGAATTGCAAAATTAACAGAACTAATAGTAATATCTTTGACGACTGAGTTGTACTTGTAACTGTGATGGCTAGTTTAGTTTGATTTCAGTTTGACTTTTTCCGGTTTTACAGAAACTGAAACTAAAAAAAAATTATTAGTAATTATTTAATTAAGTTTCATTTAGTAGTCTCTTAAGAAACATAGTAAAACTAATTTAGGTTTGGTTTGGTTTGGTTTGTACTATATAGTATTTCCTAAAATCAGTTTTAATTTGGTTTTGATTTTATGATTTTCCAGTTAGTGAAACTAATCATTTTATAAACAAAGTTGTTTGAATATGGTTTAAACATTTTCATTTGTCTTTGTTTAGTTTTTTGTGTTATTTTATTAGTTATTAATTTTGACTAAAAAAATTTGAGCTATTATTTTTTTAGATTAGATTGATTTAAATTATTCAGATGAAAATATTTTGGATCTATAAGAACCAATATTTTTTTTAATCCAACTTTGTTCGGTCTAATTGGATTTGGATCATATTTTAAAATTTAAATAAAAATTAATATAAAATCAAAAGCTTTATCACCTTGGTTCTTGAATCCGAATTACCTGAATAATACATAAACCTCTACAAAATATGAAGTATAGTGAAGTACCCAATCAAACTGAAATTAAATCCAGTTCAAAATTATTTAAGAACCATTCAAATTATTTCTGGTAATCAAAATTGATTCAAATCATTTTTTCGGTTCAATTTTTGGATCGGATTTTTTAGATCATAATATTATGCCTAGTGCTACCAATTACCACACCTACCTCTTGACCATTTCAAACATTTTTCAATTATAGTCCTCAACAGAGTCCAATTATGATTGCAAAAAGAAGAAGAAAAAATCAATTCAATGTTTAACAAAAAAAATGTTATAATAATTTGAAAAAAAAAACTAAACAAAAATAGAAAAAAAAATAAAGAAATGGGAGTTTGGTTTATTGTTCCCTCTCGTTCGAACATCAACACACTCTTCCCGTAAAAGTCTCTCTCTCTATCGCAGATAGGTGCTTTGTCTCCTTCTTCGATAACTCCGATCACCTACAAAATTAAAAAAATTCTTCCTTTATTTCAAAGCATTTCTCTTTTCATTAAACAAAACATTCACATTAGCTTAGTTGCTACATTATAATCCTCACAGAAGCGAAAAAGGAAAAAAACTTCAGATTTCGAGGGTATTCTTGCAAATTTGTTTTTCAGATCTGAACCCCATTAATTAGGGCTTTCGATTCTTCATCATCAATGTCGAATTCGAGTTTCAGTGTAAAGATCTGAGGAAAAAAAAGATTCGATTTTTCGATTTTGACTTGGGAGGAAGATTTGTGGCAATGATGTAATTTCAGCAGAAAGTTTGAGAAGAAAATGGGATCTGGACGGAGCAAATCATGTCGAGGCTCGTCGTTATCGTCTACGGCGAAAGAAGAAGATTCCGATGTTGTGGTGGCTCAACCACTTCCTCCGTCGTCTTTGAGTAATGGTGGTGGAAGGAGAAGAAGATCAATGAGTTTGTTTTGTTCTCTTCACTCTTCTTGTCTTGCTTCATCTTCTACTTCTCATGACACTGATGATGATGATGACGATGTTAAAGAAAAGGTCTGATTTTTGAAAAAATTTAATGCAATTTCATTGATTTTGATTTCTAAAAATCTGAAATTTAGGTCAAAATTATGTCAGGTGTGTAATGGATGGATGAGGAAGAGTCATCATAGAAGAAGAATTGAATCAAGGAATCAAGGAGATGATGCATCAGGTTGTTATGATAAAGAATTAAGAGATGAGAAGAAGAAGAAATCTGAAAATGATGAGCTTGAGCTTGATGATGATTGTGGTATTGAAGAAGAAGAAGAAGAAGAAGAAACTAGTGTAAGCAATGTAGAGATGAGAAATGTTAGCAGTTCGATTCAAGAATCTTCTACTCAAGGTCGAGTCTTTTCGCATTTCAAATTCATTCCTGGTAATATAAGCACTAGACTTAGCAGAGCTTCAAGCTCAAGATCCTTCAACACTACTCGAGAAGAAGGTGTTACTTCACCTTTAGAATCTGGTATTAGGCTTGAATCATCTCCGAGAATCCCTGTGATTGACAATGTAGTTAGAGATATTGATGCCATGAGATTTGGGGAAGAACGTTCTCCAAGAGTAGTTAATGGTGGAATTCTTGATAGAAGACACGTTGTTAGGGAACCTTCTGTAGACAGGAATGTTCGATTTAGTAGAACTCTGAGTGTTGGAAGACTCCGTGATAGAGTTCTACGACGATCTTCACTCTCTGATTTCACATTCCGTCCTTCACCACATCAGGGAGAAGAAGAAGAAGATACTGATCTCTTCACTACTGAAACCATAGCAGCAGAAGAAAATACTCCTGTAACTTCAACCTCTATACTAAACCGCTCTGCTTCTAGTATTCGAAGGACCTTATTCGGGATTCAGGATCACGAGACGCCTGCTCCTCTTGTGAGAGAAGGGAGGTATCAAGGTTTGTTAGAACACAGATCAGATTTTCTTGAAAGAAGAAGGAGAATAAGATCTCAGGTTCGAGCTCTTCAAAGATTAGGAAGCCGGTTTGAGAATGTCACAGGCCATCATCATGATAGAGCTTGTGTCTTATCAGGTCAAGATCAAACAGGTCGTTGCACATGCCGTGCAGTTACTAACCGTGGCTCTACAACAGCATCAACCGATGAAACAAATGCAAGAGCTAGTATCTCAAGGATAGTATTGCTAGCTGAAGCTCTCTTCGAGGTAAATACATGTCTTTGATCTTCCCATTAACAGCTTTTTGTCTTGTGTATGCTAATAAGGGTTTGATGTGTAATTTCATTATAGGTTCTTGATGAAATTCATCAGCAATCTGTTGTCTTATCATCTCAACAACCATCAGTATCATCTATAGGATCTGTTCCTGCACCTAATGATGTCGTGGACTTGTTACCGATAAAACTGTATACTAAGTCAGAAAGCGAGGATTCATCACAGTAATAATAGCTTTTACCTTTCTTGTTCTATTGTCGAGACATTATCGTTAAGTATGTTTTCCGAAATGTTTCAGATGCTACATATGCCTTGTGGAGTATGAAGAAGGAGACACTATAAGGACACTTCCTTGTCATCATGAGTTTCATAGAACTTGTGTGGATAAATGGCTCAAGGAGATTCACAGGTATGAAAATCTGATTTATGGTAACAATATTTTTCGCCTTTTTTTGGGTGTTTGAGTTGAGATCTTATGATGCTTTAATGTCGATGCAGAGTATGTCCACTATGTCGAGGAGACATTTGTAGACATGGTTCATCAGCTGAACAACATTGATTTATAGTCATATAGACATATAATGTTGAAAGATTCTGATTCTGCAAAAGACCAAGAACATTCATCGGTTTTCGTCTGTGGTTAAATCAAAATATTGTGTTTTTTTGCTTGTTATTTTGTAGCTTACATCATTTGGATACAAAATTCACAATTTTAAAAATGTAAACTTCTGAACCAAATTGATCCATCATATCTGTAAGAATTTAAGAAATGAGTAAATCCATTGATGTGTTGTGAGTTACATGAGCATCTTTGTTTTTGTATTGCAATCTTCTATCAATGTGGTTGAAGTTAGAATCAAAACTCAGAAGTTTTTCCTTTACGCTCCAAAAAGATTGAACCCGGAATGTATAAGATTTGATTGTTTAGAAAATATTAATATGTTTTCTGTAAACGCAAAAAAAAACAAAAAAAAAACAGTTGCGAGATTGTAAAAATAATACAATGCAAATGTTTCTATTTATTCTTTGAAATTATAAATAGTTGTATACATCAGAATATCAGATATAAATTTCACGAAACAATAATTCAAAGATGAGTAGTTTATAACTTTATTTCAATTTAAAACATCAATGAATAGAAATTAGTCTTCTGTTGACACTGCAGGACAAGTAGGGTTGCAATTTAGCGATGAACAATCTATGTTCTGAAACGTACTTCGGCCATAGAACCAATCTCCAACAGCCTTAGCCATTTTCTGAAAGAAAAAAAAATCCAAAAAAATGAAAAAGTAAGTTCATTATAAAGATAAAAATGTTATTTTCTAAACTTATCACTAAAATCTTAAAATTTCAACATAAACTTCAGGCTTATGAAAGATTTTTAAATCTCAAATTTGTAATATTTAAAAAAAAAAACAATTGGGGTACTTTTGCAAGTAACACTTGTTTTGTTGAACTTTATGGTATTTATCGATATTATTTTTATTTTGTAAAAGAAAATCAAGTGATTTACCGTATTCCCGACTTGGGGACCATCAGCGCCGGACCAAGTGGCGGCACTTCCACCTTGGCAATGAGCGTGGCACGAGTCTAAGAACAATCCTTTTGTTGTACTTGCTCGAAGTGGCGCCAATGCAGCCAACATTTGGTCTCTATACCCTGAGAGATTAAAATAAACCAAATGGTTTAGTCAAGTAGACATCAAGCTAGATCCGGTTTAGTTTAGTTTAGTTAAATATATTACCTTGAACGGTTTGAAGCTGCGAAGCTGTACACTTCTTGAGATCAAGCTTACAAGTCTTCCACGCTTTGCTTTTATCAACAGAGGTTGGGGCCAAAACGTTCTTGATCTGCAAAAAAAGAAAGAGATAAATCAAATCCTATTCAAATCACGATTTTTCGCGGTATATACCGAAAATGAGATAAAAATCGAACCTGCCAAGAATCGAAGGCAGCATTGATGACGAAAAGTGGTGTTTGCAAGGTCTTAACAACGTACTGAGGGAAGAAACACTGCAAAAATGGATTAAAGATAATGTTTATATGATATAATCGAAAGCGAAAAATGCATTACATCAACTATATGTTTTTTATTAGAGATTTTACCAATTCGGGTTTCATGCTTGAGGTGCAAGAAGAAGGCAGACTTTTTGCAGAACCCTATAAATAGTAATCAAGATTAGGTAGGCCCAGACGAATCTAATGTCTTAAAGAAATGTGGTCGGGAAATAGAGAAAGAGATCGTACGTGTGTTGCAACAACTTTACTATAGTACGATTCGATGTAAGATCCTCCAGTAATATCTTTACTGTTCAAAACGCAATATTAACAAATGTTATTAATAAGAAAAAATTAATTAATTAATTATTTTTTTATTCTGGATAAAGAATTAAACCACAAATGTTGTAATTTCGGTTTCTAGGATACTAGATGGATTGTGAATTTTTTTTGCGTAATTCTATAAAGATAATGAATGTTACCCGTGAATGAAGAAACCAGCATCGGAAACACATTTGACATTGGCCGAGCTGGGAAGAATAGACTTGAATCGGTCGCAATTTAAAATCGCAGCCAATGCTCCTGCTGAACAACCAGAGAGTATCGCCTGAAAATTTATGTAACCAAATATTCTCAATTCCCAAAATCTCAAAAGTATTCACTAACTAGTGAAAAAACAGAAAAGAAAAATCACTAGCTAGTGAAAGTTTCATTTGTCTTACGTTTTGAGCGTTACTCATTCCCTTGGCCATAAGATCATCGATCACCGCACGCCAAACCCTAGCACCGCGGAAAAACAACTTGTTCCCCTGAAAAATTTCAAATTTCAGTCATATAAATTCGGAATTTCAACTAAAATTCAAGTTGTTAATTTATAATAAAATTCAAGTTGTTAATTTTTAATGGTAAGTGCCTGATGAATTACCGGATCAACAGCTTCAATATCACCGGTGAAAGATGAACCATCACAATACCGAACTTTGATTCTATTCCAATTATAAAAATCTGCAAAACCCCCCTAAAATGATTCAGTCTTATTGCATCAAAAAAATGAGAAACAAATCATAAAATCGATAAACAAAATGATAAGAAAAAATAAAATAATAAGAACCTGGATTGGAGCTTTGCTTGCCACCCAAGATACCGGAGAAACCAAAGTCTTTGTTCATAAGCGTAGATGAACCTTTCATTGTACTTTTACGTTGGACGCATGTAGCTATATCAGTACACCATCCTCCTCCCTAAAATTCACATAATTATATATATTTAATTAACTTAACTACAACATATAACTTTCCATAATTATATTCAAATACTGTAAATTTTTTATTTTTTTAAAACTAACCTCCATGTGAACAATCCAATTGTTCACTCCTGAACCAGATCCTTTATCGAAATGGTACGCCGGTGCGCTACCATCCAAACACACTACAACAAATATCGAAATTAACTACAATTAATAATGATTTTATCTAACAGAATAAATAAAACAATAACCGGCTACTAAATTTTGGTTTGAGTTCGATCCGAAACATTCAGAAACTATAAATATAAAAAACTAATTTAAATGAAAATATTAGCCAGTCAACTTTCTAACTAACACCTGTAATTAAATATTTTGGAGAGAAAAATATTACGTACCGGCTCCTTTAGCGACAGCGGATTCAAGATATGTGATGGGCACAGCTCCGACTCCGATCACCACCACTGCTAGCACTAAGAGACTTGACCATACTTGCTTTAGCCTCCCCATTCTGTAATAAAATAAAATAAATAATCTTCAAATTAGTTAAAATAATCTTATCCGAAGTAAAATTAATTGTACTGTGGCTATAATGGTAGAAAACTCGATTATAATGTTAATTAATTATCTCCCAAAATAATGTAGAGGATTGTTGTAACAAAAGCTTAGAGATCACTAGATATTCACGGGGATAATTGTTTCTAGGAATCACATTTTACCCAATCAAACTTTAATTACCACACTTACCTATTTTTTTTGGTCAAACATTTCTCTAAGCCTAACTTTTTTTTTTGTTTGGTCGAATCTTAGCCTAACTCTATCTTTTTGTTCCTAGGATGGGTATTTTAAAAAATCAATACTTATTTTTAAAAACCAAAATTTGTATTGATTAATTTAAAACAAAATCTACAACAAAAGTTTCAACCACATGAGATGATTCAGATCTCAAGTGGTCCTAATTATGATCTTTATAGATTGATATTTTTATATTTATCTTTTGATAAACGGTAATGTAACCCTCTGTACCAAAGAAATTTTCAAATTTCGTGTTCCATACAAAAATAAGTTACTTACTGAATTGAGGAAACAGGAATATAGGTTACATTAAAAGATATTACTATTGGTGGAGGCATAAGCATTCGAGTTTCGGATTAATTCGGTTCGAGTTTCTCGGATTTGGATAATACAGATAGAAGGGGTTATTATCCGTTTGGGTTTATGACTATTTGGTTCGCATAGATGTGGGTTCAAATGGTTTTCGATTTAAAAAAAAACTGAAATTTTGTTTAGTTTTTTAAAATGTCAATTTGTAAATTTTGTAAAATATTGTAAAAAAAATGTTTGTTTGAAAAATATAACTAATGATTTTTTGAATATTTAGATTATTTAGAGATTTTTGATATTTGATATTGTTGGGTATAAAAATATAACTTATATTTTTGGACATATAATATTATTTCGGATTTCAAATATATTATTCAGTTTCGGTTTGGTTTGGTTTCTGTTTTATAATTATTTGATTCGATTCCAAATCCAGGTTTTTTGGTTCGATTTCGATTTAGTTTTCAGATTTAGGATTTTATGGCCAGGCCTAATTGGTGCATTGAGGCACTCAAAAGTCGGTGAACAAAAATGACCAATTCATGTGTGTGTTTAGTTGGCTGTAGTATTAACTATTCACCTCGATGGTAGTCCACCGAAATTATATTATTACTATACGTCTATAAGTACGAATATATAAAACAAATGTCACTAATATCATGAAAATTTAATTTCTATAGTCATTTAGTCACGACTAGATCTACTTGCAATATATTTTAGTAACTTGTCATCTCAATGTTTGTTAGATTGCATTTGTATTAAATGCTATTTAGATAGCAGCTCGATGATACTATGAACAGTATATGTATTTAAGCCTTTTAATCACACAAACAAAAGTAAATGAATTCAATCAATTCATAAACAAAGTATCCGAAACTACCCTTCTAGGCCAAAACTTAAACAGACCTAAATTCACGGCGTCGGGAGGGGTAAAATGAGAGTCATGAAAAGAATGAACATACTATTTATATAATATTAATTTCAAAAACAATTCAGTTGAAACCAAAAAATCTTTCTTTTATGGTAAATAAAACCAAAAATCTTGCATTACGATTGGACCGCCAACTACTCAGAAAAAAGAAGAAGAAGAAGAAGCAAAACACTTCCTGGAAGAAAATGGCAATTATAAGATTGATAGTTAAATTTGCAAGATTTTTACGTTACAATTATACGACCGTAATTGTTTTTATTTTCATAAGAATATATACGACCGTAGTTTTTTTGTTTGTCGGTTAAATTCCATAAATAATTCATATTTACAAGTAATTATCCAAATAAACATTAGTTAGTTTAGAAAATATATCTATAAGCTACGGCTGAATTAAAAAAAAAACTGAGTTTAGATCAACACTGAAAACTTTGTTTTCCGTAGATAAACATAGAAGATTTTTTTTATCCAAAAACAAAAATGGAAGAATCGAAAAATATCTAAGAAATTCTTATAGAAACTTCATTTTTATGAAAAAGGAAGAAGCTTTACCTTGAGAAAATGGCTCTTCGAGTTCTTATTCACGGGGAAACAAAAAAAAATATTTTGAATGTAAAATGTGTAAAAGAGGAGTCTTCAAGAATAAGGTTTAGAAGTTCATAGAGAAGCTATTGCTGTCTTCTCTGTTATATAGATGGATACAGAATACCACACGTTGAAAAAAAAACATTTTTCTTTTTCTTTGTTGGCTTTATTTAATAAAATAAGCATAAAGTATTTTTTGTTTCTTTCATGTATTCGATCGCCAGGTCACGAGAGACTCAACGTGAATGAGCTCAAGAAATCTACCTTTGTAGTAATATGATTTTGATTTTCATTCACAATATTAAAAATCAGAATCCCTTATTCAGCTTTCAGATGTTTATTCTCTCTTAAAAAAATGTTTATTGTATCTCTTTTTGAATTTATTTTGTTTACTGGTCAGGTGTATTTAATCAAGAATTTGTAATCATTTGTAATTAAAGGATAAATTTTATGTTATTCAAACATAAATTTTAAAAAATCTTCTAAAAGCTAGCTTTATGAATTAATGATTTGAAAACATAGCTCAAATCAACCATTATTGGAAATATTTTAAATCATGAGTTGTTAGCGATTTTATAGAATTTAGTGGAAATTCTTAGTTAAAAATACAGAAATCTTATGTTTTTATTTAACAAATCTCATGGTGTTATGCAACAAATCTCACAGTAAGATATCAGAAAATTTTAATAACAATTCATACCTATAAACAATCCATTTAATGTGAATAATTGGTTAAATCCTGTAAAATCCTATAATAAGTATATATCACTGTCTCTATTCTATCATTTTCTAGATTACCAACCAAACAAAGTTATTTACACCTAAAACAAAACCAAAAATAATAAATACAAAGGCACAATGAAAAATGTTGAGACTAGGTTAGGTAAGTAAAACAAGTAATGACTAAATGACGAAATCAATAGATATGTCTGGACGGAATCTAATGAAACTATATATTTTGTACTAGCACTCTTATTTACTAACGTCCATATCAGTTCCGCTGACATGATTTATCTTCAAAATTTAAACTTTTGAAACTATTACATTAATGATTTTTGCAAGTAGAAAATAATTCGCCACCTGTATTGTCGTGTCGGTTCTCCAAATGCAATGAACTTTAATGCCGAATACCAAAATACTTAAGACTTTTATGGTAGTTTATGCTTATATTATTAAGTCTGACTTTTTCTCTCCCTCGTCCTCATTTTGTATTCCGCAAGGAGGACCTTACCTAATCGCTAGTGATTCCTGGATAAATAGTAGTGTGATATAAGCTTTTTTAAAGGTCAAATGACTATATTACGTACTAATTTGGTTAGAAGTGTAACTTGGAGTCTCATTATTAATTATTAGAAAATCGATTAGTATGGGTTCCGAAGGTCAAATCTTTGAACAGTTGGTCGTAAAATATAATATTTACAAAGATGATTGGCGGTTCAGTTCGAAAATACACCACACATGAGCATCTTTATGTTTTTCGAAAATACATTTGGTCGTAAAAGGTTTTTTTACAATTTGAAAACTCATTCAAACCTTTTTTCTTTGGATAAAAAAACTAATTCAGACTTTAAAGTTTTAGATCATAAAACTGTATGCCTAGAGATATATTCGTATTTATTACTATAATTTTAGCGGACCATTGCAATAAAAAGGAATAATATCTGATATCTCCTTAACATTTTTTTTTTAAAAAGAGAGAGTGATACTTATCATTTGTATATATTATGCATATTAACATATATATCGAGGATCTAATATACATGAATGTGTAGGTGATAGGTCTATAACTAGTCTTGATTTTGATGTAGAATGTCTAACTATAAAATAAATGAATTTTGGTAAGATTACAAAATAATGATGTAAGAGGTGGTAGGGTCCGTGGGACAATGAAATAGGGATGAGGAAGACGCCCGGAAGAACTCGGTTGCAATTTACTAATTTTGAATTGTTTGCTTTTCTCTAAACACGAAAGTGATTTCTAAATAATTATTTTCTCTTTCCAAAATCCGAAAACGCGTTTAATAATACATGGCAGCATATGGGTTTTGACTTTTGAATGACTTCGTTACATTCATATGAACAATCTCTGAATAATATCACATGCTGTTTATATTGGAACTAGATTAAGACTTTTCCAATAAACGAGTTTTAAATTTTATAATAAGTTATGCATAGTTATTCAATTAAATATTTATTGTTAATAATATATTTTGAATTGTTATAGCAAAATGAATAGAAATCATATTTTATTAGAAAAATAATTATTTACTAAATTTTAGTTTTCTTTATGATAAATAAATTAGTCTTTTATACTAAATTTTTATTATAAATATGTTAAAAATCTATATAATGTTTTAAACTTCTGACTTTCACTTTTCTTCTTAAACACTTAATTTTGCTATACAATTTAACTCAATTTTTAATTATATTAAAATTTTATTCTAATTTCATGTATACTCTAAAAAAACTAATAAAAATTTAAACTTTTATATCAAATAATATTCATTATATCAAACAAATATTCATATATAATTAATATTATAAAACAACTATAAATAAATAAAACACTATTAGTAATTTAGTAGAAAAACATGAAACTTGGAAAATTAATATTGCAAATAAACTAAATTTAAGTTAAAGCAAATAAATTATTATTGGATTCTAAATAATATTAAAATCTAAATATCTAAATTTGAAAAAGGTTTAATAAAAACAATAAGATGGAATATTTATTAGAAAAAATAGAAAGTTAAGTCATCGTATTTATTATTTATTTATTCTCTATTTTATGGGTTATTTTCTAATTAACAAATAATTGGGATAAATAGTAAATTAAATATACATATTTTAAAAAAATATATATTATCTAAATTTTTAACTTAATTCATTATAGTTCTTGTTGGGGGTTGGTTTTAGTTTATTCTGAATTTTACTTAATGATAAGATAAATTTTCAAATATTGTATTTTCTTTTAGTTATGGTTTTATTTTCATTTTTGTATTTTTTAAATGTATTTCTTAATTTTAATTGGTGATTAGTTAAATTAATAATTTTGTGTTTCTCATTTTTATTTGTTTTAAATGTATTTCTCAATCTTAATTATTGATTATTATTTTTTTACGGTAGTTTTTTTATGGGGTTGGTTTTATTAGTTCTTAATTTTATTTAGTGATAAGATAAATTTTCAAATACTGTATTTTTTTTAGTTATGGTTTTATTTTCATTTTTGTTTTGTTTTTAATAAATTTCTTAATCTTAATTATTGATTAGTTAAATTAATAATTGAGTGTTTCTCTTTTTTTTCCCTTTTTAGTTTGTTCCTTTTTTAGTTTGTTCCTTTTTTAGGTGTTAGGTTTTAATTATTCCTAAATATATTGTTTTAAATTTTTGATATATTAACAATTGCTGAATTTCTTTTTGTTAATTTGTTTTAATATATATTTTTATAATTTGATATGTGACAAGATCTCAATGACTAGTGATATATGTCAAAATCTAGTAAGTTATAATTTTTACAATCAACTTCTGATAAGTGTAACACAAATTTATATAATATAATCAGAATAAGATATGCCAAAAAAAAAAGAAAAGTCAGAACATATGCTGAAATCATAAAGAAACGTTATAATACAGTGGGGGGAAATTACTTCTCAAAATTCACAATCCTTAGTATAACTAACACTGTTTCTGAATCAGGTTTTACTCTAGATATATTGTACTAAATTTATATGATATTCTAAATACTTTAGATGTTTGTTAAGTGGTGGACTAACATTTATATCTAAGTTCTAACTATACATGCAAACGCGTGAAGGGGGCATAGCTATAAAATACTATATATATATATATATATTTAAGTGGCCAAGTAAAATTATAGTTTTAAATATAGATATGATCTCAAACTATAAATAAATTAAAACATAATTTCACAAGTGTAGGTAAAACCAGCTTGTTTAGTTGATATATAGTTTGTGGAATTATATAATTATGAATATAAACAAGCTGGTTTTACCTACATCCTTGTGAAATTATGTTTTTAATTATTTGAGATCATATATCTATACAAAACTGATATATAGTTTGAGATCATATCTAGATTTTTAGTTTGAATCATTTGAGTTTATCCGTATTAAACAATTATGGTTATCAGTTTTTTTTGGGTCATCTGATTGATATTGATTGGAAAAGGATTACAACAAGAAGAAACCAAAGATAACCACAAAGAGATACACAATGGTCTTTTCTGCACCTAAAAAGGGAAAATCGGAAGGAAAAAAAAAAAAAAAACATCAATTGCATGTATTAGTGATGAATTGGCGAAGCTCAATATATAGTACAAAACGATGATAGACATAACATAACTAGAATTCAAACTTTTTCTTCCATCAAAATAAAATTTTTATCCTCTTCGCTATTCCAAAATGTACCTCTTTATTTTCAAAACATACTTTGCTTAATGACATTGCATCGCCATTATCAAGGCTTAAAATTCACCCTTTGTATACGCCATCTTCATCTCTAATTACCCATCCACAGTTTTGTTTGTTGGTTCATTATAATACTTGCGTCATAACTGCACTTATAACATTCTTTATCTGGTCGCTGGTATAGTTGGAGTACTTGCGTTATGTGCTGCTCTCTTATCTCATTAATTTAAATCAGGCTTCAAAAGTTAAATATCTTTGTTTCCACTTTCCAGTATCCATGACTTTCCCAACGATGCTATTATTAACGTCCCTCGTGTGGGATAATGACGTTTTCATAAAGAGAAAGTATTAAACCAGTGGCCATTATAAATATGTCTAACAAATTTTAAATTTTTTACAAGTTATATATAAGCGACAAATATTATTATGTGATGACGATTTTACTTGTATGTACTACATGCTAACAAACCTCAAGTTTCCGTAGGAGAACAAAAAGGAATTATTCAACAAAACATTTATACTGTTTATTCATTACCGATTGGTAACAGAAAACGATAAGAAATTTAGTAGGAATCGAAAGTGATATTAATATTAAAATAGTTAAAAATAAGAAATATACAAACAAAACAAAAATACCATTTTTGTGATCAGTAACTATTAAAATGGTAAATTTCGTGACCAATTGATTTTATAACAATTAACTAGACCTCCGATAAACAAGCTTTTAAATATATAAAAAAAAAAATTGATATTTGTTATAAGTGATGTAATTTTTTTTTTTTTTTATATAATTCATTTCAAACTTAACCGGTTACAAAAAGTTACACACAATCGAATATAACCCAATATGCAAATATAAAAACTACTAATGAAGGAAACAAGCTAAACCAATAAAAAAATAGATACACAAACTGATAAAAGTTTGATAAAGTATCAACAAAGATGTTGGAGGGTTTGAAATTCATCATCGTTTTCGAAGAAGATTCAAGTCTCAAGACAAGATCATTTGCTAAACGAGAGGTAGTCACTGCATTAACAGCATAATGTGACAAAAGCTTCAAAACCTTGGACCTCATCAGAATGAGTACCGTCGCCTCTTATGATCCGGAGTAAACCATTTCACAAGAGAGCGATGCGGTTAGGAAGTTGAAACTCCTCTTTGGAATTGACTCCAAAAGATAGATACCTCTCTCCAAGAGGGAATTTGACAGATAAGAACTCGACAATGGTGTACTCGGCGATTTGAAGACTAGCAGAGTTTGGTGAAGATGTTGGACCCTAAGATCGATGAGGTAAAACTCCTCAAACATGTGCTCTAAAACGCTAAAGGTTTCCAAAGGACAGACATAACAACCTAATCTCCCAGCCATAAGATAGTACTCAACTAGATCCTGTATCCACTCTAAATCAAGTCTCGAGAAGAGTTCTCGGCTACACGATGACATGTTAAAGCGTAGATATACGAAAGAATTAGTGAGTTTAGAATTTTTAACAGACTTGGACCTATGGGATGAAATTGGCATGTTACCAAACGAAGTGGGCCACTAATGAAAGTTACATGGACCAAAATATGAAAGGCCCAATAAAGGAAGCCTTAATTTATCTTCTCCATCCGTAGTCATGAGCTGACTCAGGCGGCGAGGCGGTGACCAACAAGTGATCGCCGACAGTTGGAAGTTGTGGGTCGTGGCTGAGTAGCCAACAATGGAAGAGGCTAGATGTGTTTGGATAACACAATCCATCGTCTTCCTCCGATGTAACTTAAGGACGCTGAAGTTCACGGAAGCAGATTCCTCCATAGCTTTTGAAAACAAGCTGCAAGTAGAATCTGATAACACACATGGGGATGCTTCGGATCTGGGCTTTGGCATCTTTGAAACCATTCAAGACACAAGGGACACTCGGGATTGACCCAAGATTTGATCAGATCCAAACGGGGGTTGGCTCGGTTCAGACAAGGATAACACCGTGGAGCTCGAAGAGCTAACCGCCGCCGGAAAAGAAGGGTACTCCTTGACGATTTGATGAATCGAATCAATTTTCAAGAGGAAATCGAACAAACATAAAAGAGAAGAATTTAAAAGAAAGACACTTAAAATCGCCAAGAGGAATCGCAAAAGAGAGTGATCCCGATGCCAGCGAGCCATGACTTCTCTCCGGCACCGGAGAGCGGTGAAGATTTGGTTGTCTTGGTAATTGCATCAGAGAGAAAAGTAAATCGATTATTTTAAATTCTATGGATTCCCGGTTATTGGTTCATCAGTTAACCTATTAAGTGATGTAATATGCATGCCTTAAGCTATATACCTTAAAATAAATTGATTTCCACGGTTTTCTTCATTGTTTAGTAGTTGAATTTTATTCACCATATCATTTTCAATCTCCAATAGAAATTCCACCATCTTCCTCACTCCTTCGGATTCGTATTTGTACATGAGAAATGATTATGATGTAATCAACTCTCTTAAAGTGGATCTACGTATCTTGTTTCGATCTTCTCTCTTTGGAAAAGATTAATCATTATGTCTTTCCTTTGGAAGAAATCATTTACACACTCTTTTTCCTCTATTCTCTTAGATTTTCTTCTACAAATGTTTCATAAATCTAAAATATTATGCAACTTTTGAACCAATTTGTTATCTTGCGTCTATTATTATGAAAACTATATTAAAAAACCATAAACAAGTGTTTACTATTTCTTTTGAATCTCATTTTAGTACTCCTAACATTTGGTACATGAGACTAGCTTTTAACATTCGTGCTGCCGCTGTTTCTGGGTATTTAACTTACTAAGATTGACGTTGATACTCATTCTCTAACTCAATAAATTAGTTTAATAAATTTGATTTGATTATAGTCAATGAGTTTTCCTCCATTTAATTAATTAAAAGTTTGGTGAAAATATATATTAAAAAGAAAAATTCAAATTTTATTGAAAACTAAAAAATAAAACTTACATATATTAGAAAAGAAAAAAAAAATACCTATTATCGTGTATATATATATATAATTTGTTTTTGAGCAAAGATAATAGCACAATTGTTTTCACATATGTCAAAATCTAGTCGATCAATTATGTCATCATCATGATATTTTTAATTTTAATAAAATATCTATTGATTATTGAATTTTTTTACTAATAATAAAACTGACTTTTACTTTATTTTTATTAAATTATATTATTAAATTTTCTTAGGATTGTTTTCCTTTTTAAAATTTCCTTTGTTTTAAGGAACTTTTACTTTATTTTTATAAACTTATAATAATAACTTTTTCTTAGGATTATATTTATTTTTGTTTCTATAATATATGATTTTATTTAATTAAACATATATAAAAATCTTATCATTTTAATTGACAATTAAGACATTTATTATTTTGCGTCAAGTCATGCCAGAAAAAAATTAATATGTAGAAATGTAGATTAAGATAATATATACGTTGCGATTTATGTCTAACCATAGGCAAAGAAGATATATTTGTTACCATTCACTCTTTTCTGATACCACATATAGCCTTGTAATTTATAGCAAACAGAAATCGTATATTTGACCTTAAGGTATTTACCATTTACGGTTTTTAAAAATGCTAATCTTTTCAGTTTTGCTATATATGTATATATCAATAGGTCAAATGAAAAGAATTTCATTTGCAAATTAAAAGACTATCAATTGTCTTCTTAAAATTTGACGAAAGAACACAAAATGTCATACAGCTGTCCGATCCCTGGTCCCAAATGTGAGATCTGTGACTGCTCGGGCAGTGCATGCCAATCTCAATTCCCAGGTAACGTTCATACAAACTTTTAGTCTTCCACCAATCGTTTCAATACGTCATAACGTGGATTGATTTGTTTAGTTGTGTTCCAAATCGAGTTAGATTTTTTTTTTTCATTTGGAATACTAAGTTTGTATATATGTCAAGTAGCCAATCATGGTCCTATCCTGTGTGATGTACTGATGTGTTCAATTTCAAGATTCAATATACTGATTTTGAAACGGTGAACTGTTTTTTCTTTTTTTTGGTCAACAAGAAAATAGAGAAAAAAACAGTTCATTGTTTTCAAATTCGATCCTATTATTCAAAGGAAATTTATCCGAAACATAATTTTATAATCCCTAATTAATATTACCAATGTTTTTACAAACAGTAATACCATATATAATAGAGACCCATATATAATACCAAAGATTTTAAATATTTGTAGTTGGTGTGTGTAGGATTGAAGGTGGAGTGGCCAGAGCTAAAAGGAGTGAGTGGAGTTGAAGCAAAGGCAATAATAGAACGCGATAATCCACGTGTCACTGCTATTGTTTACCCTTTAGGTGTTTATTTTCCAGCCATCAATTGTTGTAACCGTGTCTTGCTCTATGTTCCAACCGACGATTGTCCCAACGGTCCTGTCCAAAACAGTCCAGTGGTCGGATGATCAACGATCTTGTCGTTCTTTTTTTATAACTCTGTTTCATTTTGAGCTTCAATGATTTTAAAGTTATGTTTTATTTTCGGACTTTTCTCATGAATTAAAGGAAATGTAAGAGCTATTACTATAATTCTTGTGTCGGCACTAGGCAAGATTAGATATTTTGATTAAGAAAAACATATGATTTTAAAAATATTTTTCTGAAGTATCTGGTTCATTGTCAATTTAGTGATAGAATATGAAATATCCTTAACATATTCTTGATTAATATCAGTAGATTTGATGCCTTATTAGTAGCCTGATTTACTGTGATTTCCTGTAACTAAGTAACATATTTGACTATATATAGTCCCCTGAATATATCAAATCGCGATCAAGGGAATTCATACCTCTTTCATTTAGATACAGTACTATTTGAGGATGTATATACAAAACTGAAATATAAACAGATTAATATAATTTCTTTAACAAAAATAAAAATAAACAAATTAATACAAATAACGGTTAAGGTCGGTCCAATGTATACACTAATGACAATCTCATCGTAATGGTCGCTTGAATCAGCTTTGTGAAAATGTTGACGGAGAGTTTTAAACTTTGCTAAGACAATGTGCTATCGAAAATGGCTTGCCTCATAATTTTTTGCTGGTCAACGTTTGAATTTGAACAACGCATTTTCAACTAGATGAATATTTTGGTTGTCAACAAATTTATATTAAACTTAAACTATGGTTGCAATCCATAGAATCTGGGTACTCGAGAACATATTAAGAAGTAACAAATAGGATAAAAAGTTAACATCGTCACAATGTTTCAGAAAGGGTGAAGCTTTGATGAAGCAATGGTTCAAAATATATATATTTGTGTTTAAGGATAATTACAAGAAACGTGATAGCACAAATCGTTATAAACGAAAATTAAATGTCAAAAGTTCGTGGGTTTGAGTTCTTGTTTAATGAAAGAACTTTTACCCAATTTCTTCCATCATTTATTATGGGTGATAATGTATATGTATACGATAATACAAATTCATAAGTTTAGGTATGGAGTAAGTTCAGTCATAATTGTTACACATGTACGCATTCCTTAGACACACATATCCAACCTTTTTGGAAATAATTATTTTCAAAACATATACATCAATTTTCTATATTGGACAAATACACAAAAAAACAAACAGCTAAATTGGATGAAAGCCCAATTGGATGAACTCTTCTTAGTTAGCCCAATCGATTTGCAGGTTAATTGTTAAGATGTGTTTTTATTTTTATTTTTGCTATTTGTCATTGCTTGCGGAGGAAGATAACTTCGTCTTAATGAAGAGTCTAAGAGACAGAAAATCTGCAAATTGCTGGATAAAATGTAAAGCTGATGATATGATTTTTACAACTCTTTCTTAAAATACTAAACGTCATTCACATAGATTTGAAGTGTACTATATCCAATAATTGTTTTACCAACTCGTTAGTGGATTATTAGTGTATGGTATATTTTTTTTTAAAAAAAATCTCATGTACTTTAGAAAGTTGGTAACTATTTAATGAAAATTTCCCAAATGTGAATACAAAGGAATATATCAACATATGATCAATTATTAATGTTTCCACCAAAAAAAAAACGATAAATTATTGATCTGGTTTGACCTGGTTTTAACTATCTTTTTCAATACCGAACCATAATAACCATAATGAACCATAAACATAAATGGTTAAACCGAAACAAAATTGATTCGAACTCGGTTTTCTATCTTATACGAAGATGCCACGTAACCAAACAAGATTCGATTTTCTATTTAGTGTACTTTGCTTTTTTCTCGATCCTTTAACCAGTGAAGAAGCTCAAACACATCGAACGAGAGAAGAAAAAAACAAAAATCTCCAGAGATTGAGGAAACGATCGTCGTAGATTGTTAACGACGGTGAGAAAAGAGAAATGGCGGGACAATCAAGGAAATGGATGATCCTTGTAGCGACGATCTGGATTCAAGCATTCACTGGTACGAATTTCGATTTCTCGACGTATTCGTCGAATTTGAAATCGGTTCTAGGGATTTCACAGGTTCAATTGAATTATCTCGCCGTCGCTTCGGATCTCGGTAAAGTTTTCGGTTGGTCATCGGGGCTTGCACTTTTGTATTTTCCTCTTTGGACGGTTCTATTCGCGGCGGCGATTATGGGTTTCGTTGGTTATGGTGTTCAGTGGCTTGTCATCACTAACATTATCTCTTTGCCTTATATACTGGTAAAATATTTCTCAACATTGCTATCAATTTTCAAATCATTCCACATTGTAATCATGACGAATATTGTAAAAACAAAATTTCGATTTTTTTATCATTGATAGTATTAGTCTAGCTAATCTTTATGGTTGAAGTATAAATTCGGGTTTATTACAGAGGATCTTATTTATTAACTAATGAATGAAGTCTCATTACTCTATTGGTTTAGTGAAGAATTAATTTGTTCAAGAACATCACTTTTAGTGTCGTTTATGAATTATGAATGTATAGTTAAACTAGAGAAGTGTTTTAACTTTTAAGTATTTAGTTGATCTTGACATCTATATTATGAAACATTTATATTTTTGTAATATGATATGAAGACATTATTTTCTTGGTAACCAATGAAGACGAAATCAAGATTTGATTGTTTATGAAGAAGAGTCGGTGATGGTTGACTGGTGGATTGGTAGTTCAGAAGTGAATTTATATTTGACTGGTTGGTCGCATGTGTTTTGCTTTGGCTTGGTTCGGCTATTTTCTTGGGGTTTGATCAGAATCTTTATTGTTTTTTTATGTGATCGGATCTTCATTTTTGTATATAAATATTATCTCTTTGTCCTCAAATCATTTAAATAGTGTTTTTTTTTCTTACAACAAATGGGAGTTGGATTTCTTTCTGGATTATTCTTTTGTTGAGTAGGCATTTGAGGATCCTTGTCATGTGATAATTATAATATTGAATCTCTCAGATAGAAGTGTTATTTCTTCTTCTTCGAGAAAAATATTGTGTTATAATAAACGTTTTAAATTTTCTTGGAGAGTAAAAAATTTGTTTTAGGGATTTTTTCTATAATTCTTGAGTCATTGTCTTATCGAACTTGTGACTAAGTATGGTTTATATGATGTTTGTGGCAGGTGTTTCTGTGTTGTTTGTTAGCTGGGCTAAGTATCTGTTGGTTTAACACAGTCTGTTTTGTGCTCTGCATCAGAAACTTCCCTGCAAATAGATCACTTGCACTTTCTCTCACAGTGAGCTTTAATGGTGTAAGTGCTGCGTTATACACTCTTGCTTACAACGCAATCAATCCTGTTTCTACACAGCTATACCTTCTTTTAAACTCCCTTATACCTCTTATTGTCTCCTTCGCTGCTCTCATTCCTATTCTTCGCCAACCGCCTCTTGAACCTCTTCCACCAGATGGAGTTAGAAGAGACTCTCTTATGTTTCTCTTGCTTAACATATTAGCGGTTTTAAACGGTGTTTATCTGCTTCTCTTTCATTCAAAGACTTCTGATGTAACATCAGCTCGTCTTCTCTTTGGTGGATCAATCCTTCTCTTGATTCTTCCTCTATGCCTTCCTGGTTTAGTCTACGCTCGTAATTGGTATCTCCATAATGTCCACTCCAGTTTCCGTTTAGAAGGTTCTGGTTTCATTCTTGTTGATGTCGATGAGCTCGAGATGCATAAAGGAATGGTGACACGTCAAGCCAGCCAAGAAGGCTACCAGTTAATAAACGATGATATATTGCGAAACATCATTACTCCTGATCAGAAAAGTTTCATTGAAGATGACGAAGGATGTTGTAGCAATAAGCTCATCACAAGAAATCAACTTGAAATGCTTGGAGAAGAACATCCTCTATCTTTGCTCTTATGCAGATCAGATTTCTGGCTTTACTATATAGCCTATTTTTGCGGTGGCACGATTGGACTTGTTTATAGCAATAACTTGGGACAGATTGCACAATCTTTAGGACAAAGCTCTGAGACAACAACTCTTGTTACGCTTTATTCGTCATTCTCATTCTTTGGTCGATTGCTTTCAGCAACACCTGACTATATCAGAGCGTAAGTCCTTTACACAAGCCTTTGTACTCGTCTGGTTCTAGCATTATGATGTTTATTGCAATGTGAATTGTGCAGGAAGTTTTATTTTGCTAGAACCGGGTGGCTAGCCGTTGCTCTTTTCCCAACCACAATCGCGCTTTTCTTGTTGGCATCATCAGGAAGTTTATCAGCATTACAAGCAGGAACAGCTTTAATCGGTTTAAGCTCAGGTTTCATATTTGCAGCAGCGGTTTCTATCACATCTGAGCTTTTTGGACCCAACAGCGTTGGGGTTAACCACAACATTCTTATCACAAACATACCAATAGGATCGTTGGTTTATGGTTTCTTAGCTGCTTTGGTCTATGAATCGCATAGCATGGCTGGGTCAAAGAATGAATCTGTTATATGTATGGGACGAGATTGTTATCTCCTAACGTTTGTGTGGTGGGGATGCTTGTCGGTGATTGGACTAGCTTCAAGTGTTGTCTTGTTTCTAAGAACTAGAAGAGCCTATCAACGTTTTGAACAAGATAGGATAACTTCAAGCATGCTCTATTCTTAGAATTTTATTTAATGAATTGGTGGAAAAGTTGAAAATGACGACTCAAACTTGTGCAGAGATGTTATTAGTGCACATAAGTTTTGATTTTTTTTTTTGCAGAAATAAGAAGAAAGAGGGAATCTTAGGACATAATTTGGTTAGAAGAGAGTTCAGATTTGCTTTTTGCGGCAATGGATCGATCGACACGTTGAACCGGGGAAATGATGAATCATGGGGACATTAGGAGTCATGGTTTAGTGACCTGGAAATTTCCTACCAAACCAGCCTTAGTGGGTTAAGACATAAGTGTTTTTTGTTTTGTTTTGTTGTAGACTTGTTACATTTTGAATGAATTATTGCTGTTAACGTCTTAACGGTAGCAGTTTCTCGCTAAAATTTGAAATGATGACTTATCAACCTTTTTTTATTGACTAGAGTTGCTGAAAGTTGAGTCTTCGACCTCTTTTGAGATCAAAATTTATCTACCTACTTGCCCGAGAAAGGAACTAGGCAACGAAAAAGCAAATAGTTTGGGCTTTGCAAAGCTGAAGTCCAAAGTAAAAAGAGAACGATGCATCATGCATATCTTACCTAATATAGTAAGATTACTTTATATGGAGTTTTGAATGTTGCCATGTGTCATTTGCTCCGAAATGCTGCCACGTATTCTTTATAAATATATATAAAAAATTAACTAGAAAAATAACACTAAAAATTAAAGATAATATGAAAGGCAAATAAAACTAAATATTAATATCAATAGAATATAATACATAAAATCTGTAAAAAAAAACTTAAATCAACATCTTATTTACACTAATATCTATAAATAGAAACAACATATACATTAGAAATTTCAAAAAAAAACTCCAAAATAAATAAATAAAGTATATACAGCATATACATTTTATTATTTACTTTATTTTTTTTTTGGTTACTACAATGATGAAAAATCTATAATAAATAAAGCATTTGTTTATCCCAATTAAAATACATTTACAAAATAGTACTGAATCTTGATCTAAATTTTAAAGTAACAAAATTATGTTACTTTCCAAAGAATTAACTCAATCAAAAATATTTTTATATGCTACAATATAAAGGATCATATAATAAAGGTAAAAGTACCAAAAACTACCAAAACAAAATCATATATATATATATATATATATATATATTATGGGGGAATATATAAGAACAATCACCATAATCAATATTCCACACTCCAACGGTAAGAACCAAAAAAATAGGTGAAAGACTAGTAGTCAAAGATAATTAAGCCAAAAGGTTTTTGAAAGTAATTCAATATGAAACAATAAATCAGAAAGTGAATTTAACATCTATTTCACACCAATATATCAGTAGCAACCACACATACAAGATCAACCACACATACAACCACACATAAAAATTGGCAACCAATTTTTACAAATATCATTTTTTTTGGCCATTTAAAAAAAATACCATTATGTGACCTGTCAAAACAATAATTTTTTTTTTTTTGGATTAAATACTTTAAGATTTACGGTATAGTTTTAAAGGGTAGGAGGTATGCTTTAGGGTTTAGGGTTTAAAAACCTAAACCCTAAAATTATGAGGATAAAAAATGTTGTGCTATATAAGATAATTGCTCTTTAATAAAAAAAATGCTATATAAAAGAATTAATTTTTTAATAAAAACTTAATTTTATGCTATTTTTGAAATTAATCATGATCTTCTTTAATAACAACTCAATTAAATATATACCTAAAATGATATAAATGAAAATGAACTCCTTCCGATGATCTTGTTGAAAATGACACTCATAATAGTAGTATTTTTAAAATTTCCCCCAAGATCAATGCATTAGAAACTCAAAACAAAAATGGATAATATAGAATACAACAACATTTTATCAAACTTCATTTATACAATAATATTTCTAGCACAAGAACACCACACACATATATTCAAAGTGTTTTTTTTTTTAGTAGAATTTAATTCATAAATCAAAGATCTCAACCCAAGTATTTTAACAAGAGTAGATGTAGAAGTTGCTAATAGGAGATCTAGAAAATTCTAAAAAATCAGCTACATAAAAAAAATAAATGAAGATTGCTCAATATGTCTAAAAAGTTTTAAAAAGCAAACAACATCAAGACTTTGCCGCGATCAATTTCATCACGAATGTATTTCAAATTGAATAAATTATAAAATAAGTGATCTTTATTGTAGAAAAATAATATTAATAACAACATTTGAATAATAATAATATTGGTTTAAAAGAAATTACAAGGAATTTCCAAAATATGCAAATTCAAATACCAAACCTAGTGACAAATATTTAATACTATTTCAGTATTTATAGGAAAATTTAATTATTTTTAGAATAGTTGGATTATAAAAGAAAAAAATAGATAAATGAAAAAAGAATAATCAATTAAAAAATATTATACCAATAAGAATATAAAAAAATATTACATTCACACATAATAAAAAATAAAGAAAATATACATTACATTCTTTTATCAAATCCGCCCACCAACGGGACTTTTCCTAGTCTAATAATAATACTATTTTGGCATTTAATTTGGAAAATATCAATGTATCGAAATTGCGTGGTGGTCAATGGTCAACGATCGTTGACGAAGATATTGCTCTTGTTAAGTTGTTGTTCCCAAACTCATTCACCCAAGTTTTCGAATTCTTATCTGGAAACAAAATCCTTGAGAAATTATTCTATGGCGAGCCAGGTAGGAACTCCGCCGCAGCGTCCGCTAGTATTCATCATTTATCAACCGTCCAACCTGTTATGGAGCTTTTTTGACTCTGACCTCCTAGAGGCCTTGAGACCGAACAGAGTCAACGTGTTTGACGTGCTAGAGTCGATGGACGATACTCCTATAGAAAATATGTTCAAGGTGATCGAAGAGTCGAGAATCGCGCTTGTAATCTTCTCGAGCGGGTACACTAAATCAACATGGCTCTTGGGACAGCTTGTGAGGATCAAAGAACTAGTGGAGGAAGGCAAGCTCGTGGTTATTCCAATTTTCTACAAGCTGGCCATAATTGAAGTGAAACACTTAACGGGAAAATTCGGTGACAATTTAAGGGATCTCGCGAAAGGTATTTCTGCTGACAAGCTCGAGAAATGGAAGGAAGCTTTGTATTTCGTTTCGCAAAAGACTGGGGTTGTTTATGCAAGGTATGGATTCTACCCTGCCTACTTTACTAGATACATTTTTGGTTGTAACATCAAAAAAGAAAATAGCAAGTGTAGAGGTAAAATGTAGCAATTATTAGAGGTCTCATTGTTTCTCTTTTGCTCCGTTGACAGTGATGATAAGAAGGCCTGCGTTATCAAAAAGATCGTGGAGCAGGTCAAGATGGAAATTACCCGGATTTCACCTAAGCAAATAGAGAGTTCTCATGACTACTTTCTGAGTGAGCTGCAGGAAGATTCCTCTATGGACTCTTCCAGATCAGAGGATCTGAAAGGCGTCGCTAGGGAATTAGATGGTATTCTCTTGGATACAAAGACAGATAGAGATCCAATGGAGGCTGACATTGTCCAACCTGAAGCAAAGTCAACAAGTGATGATAATGGTCTCAATCTTACCAAAGATGACAATTTCTTTGGTGAAACCAACTCTCATTCCACAGTTGTAGAACTGCCACCGAATCATCAAATATTACGCTATGGATTCCTCAGCCATCTCGTCAAGATCTTCGAAAGTTATAAAAATACAAGTCAGCTAGGAATGATAATAGGCTGCCTTCTGCTTCTCTTTTTTTGTTTGCAACAAATTGCTTTTATCAGCACACCTTTAACGTAAGTATATTTGTTTTTGCAACACCTTACAATTTTCCATTGCTTTTTTTTTAGATTTATTGTTCGAATAGAGATATCTTGACGATCACTTTTGTTTTCTCTCACTTTCTTACCAGTGGTGCCATCGATAAAATTGTGGAGAACGTACCTAAAGAAATGAGCTCCAATTCTCCAATGGACGGCAAGGTCAAGCCACCAAATATTCAAGTCTTTATCAATTTTCGAGGACAGCAGCTGCGTACCAATTTTGTCGGCCATCTAGTGGCTGCACTTCGGGGAAGTGGGATCAACGTCTTCATAGACAACCATGAGCAAAGAGGAGAAGACCTCAACATTCTTTTCAAGGGGATTGAGGATTCTGGGATTGCCATAGTTGTGTTTTCGAGCATGTACACGGAATCAAAATGGTGCTTGGACGAGCTTGTGAAGATTCAAGAACGTGTGCACCTAGGCCTGCTCAAGGTGTGATGATGAATGTATCTATCTCTATATATAATTATATATTGTATCTAGTGAACTAAATCTCGACCAATAATTTTATTACATCTATTGAAGGTGTAGATATAATACTAACTTTGGTAATACCTTTGCTCTCTATCACAAGGTACTTCCCATCTACCACAAGGTGACTCCAGGCAATGTGAAAAGACTTAAGGGAGATTTTGGTGACAACTTCAGAGATAAGGAGTACATGTACGCGTCTGACGAACCTAAGATAAAGCGATGGAAAGAGGCAATTATGTTTGTATCCGATAAGCTTGCCCTGACTTTTGATGAGAAAAGGTACTAATGGTCTACATCATACTTTTAATTCTACATGTTTTTGTTGAGAAGCCAAATATCTCTCATATCTGAACAAAAATTTGACATATTTCAAACTTAACTAGTTCCTTGGAAATGTTAATCTATCAAAAATGTATTGTATTAGTTTTCAGTAGATCTGACAAAATTCATCCAAGTCTTCTTTTATATTTGCATGTATGCTTACACGCTCGTGTGTGAACTTTAAAAGAACTCATCTCGACCTTTTTCTTAACAAGTGTAGCAGCGTATTGGAGAGTGATTTCATTGATACTATCGTTAAGGCGGTCTTGAAAATGCTACACGCAAATTCCACAACTGAAAGCGGTCAATCCTCTCGTTAACCTTTTGCCATCCGGAGAAAACTAAGCTGAAGCTCAATTTTGATGGTAAAGAATCACACGTGAAGAGCTTTCACCAAAAATATTCAAAACGCATTATTGTTTATTTTATGTAAAACAAAACAAGGATTGCAGTTAGTAATAAGTACAATGAATTGTTGTCTAATGAGTTAATGCTTTTTGGTTATGTTAGTATAACTGTTTCTATATAAGTAGAATTACAGAAACTTAAGAGCTCTTTCGGTGGACGTCTACACTGGTCAGTTGCATTTGATGAAGCATCAGGTGTTCGTTAAATTTCCCAGGATACGAGCTATGCTGCGGTTTCATTGAAGATGACGAAGGATATTGTTGTCAAGGATATATGTACAAGTCAAGAGCTTGGAATGCTTGGAGAGGAACATCCACTACCTTTGCTCTTATTTATTTTTTCTTGTTGGCATCATCAGGAAACTTGTCATCATTACAAGCAGGAACAGCTTTAATCGGTCTATGCTCGGGTTTTGTATTTGCAGCAGCGGTTTCTATAACATATGAGCTTTATGGACCTAACAGCGGGGTTAACCACAAGATCCTTATCACAAACATACCGATGGGATCGTTGGTCTATGGTTTCTTAGCTGCTTTGGTCTATGAATCCCATAGCGTGGCTGGGTCAAAGAACGAGTCGGTTATATGTATGGGACGAGATTGTTATCTACTAACGTTTGTGTGGTGGGGATGCTTGTCGGTGATTGGACTAGCTTCAAATGTTGTCTTGTTCCAGAGAACTAGAAGAGCCTATCAACTTTTTGAACAAGATAGGATAACTTCAAGCATGCTCTATTCTTAGAATTTTTATCCAGTGAATTGGTGGAAAAGGTTAAAATGACGACTCAAACTTGTGCAGAGATTTTATTAGTGCACAGACGTTTTGATAAAATTTTTTGTAGAAATAAGAAGAAAGAGGGAATCTTATGACATAACTTTGTGTCAGAATAAAGTTCAGATTTGTTTTCTGCAGCAATGGGTCAGTGGATACATTGAACCAGGGAAATGAATGAATCACGGGGACATTAGGAATCACGGTTTAGTGACCTGGAATTTTCCTACTAAACCAGCCTTAGTGGGTTAAGACTTGAGAGTTTGTTTTGTTTTGTTTTAGACTTTGTGACATTTTGAATGAATTATTGGTGATAACGACTGAGCGGTAGCAGTTGCTCGCTAAAATATCAACTTTTCGCAATTGCGTTGACGAAGATGTTACTCTTGTTCTTCCCAAACACATTAACCCAACTTTCCGAATTCTTCTCTGGAAAACAAATTCCTTGAGAAATTCTTCTATGGCGACCCAGGAAGAAGCTTTGCCGCAGGGTCGAGGAGTGTTCATCAATTATCGAGGAGAAGAGCTGCGCTATGACGATCAAGTGTCGGTACGGGGAGCTCCTTTATGCAATCTTATCAAGATGATCGAAGAGTTCAGAATCGCAATTGTAATCTTCTCGAGCAGGTATACTGAATCAAGATGGTGCTTGGAAGAGCTTGTAAAAATTAAAGAACGTGTGCATCAACGCCTGCTCAAGGTTTGATCATAAACTTGTATATATCTCTCTCTCTATATATATATATCGTATCGAGGGAATTAAAGTGAGTTACGGTATACCAATGTTATTACTTTCTACTGAAGGTGTAGATTATACATCTTTTGACACATGTAACTAACTTTGGGAATACCTTTACTTTTTATCACAAGGTGCTTCCCATCTACTACAAGGTGACTCCAACCAATGTGAAAAGACTCAAGGGAGAGTTTGGCGACCATTTCAGAGATGAAGAATACTTGTACGGGTCTGACGAACCTAAGATAAAGCGATGGAAAGAGGCAATTCTGTATGTATCCCAAAGGTTTGCCCTTACTTTCGATGAGAAAAGGTACTAAAGCTCTAAATCATACTTTTAATTCTGTTTTTGTTTGAGAAGCCACATATATCTCTCATAAAAATTTGACATATTTCAAACTTAACTAGTGTTAATCTATCAAAAATGTATTGTGTTAGTTTTCATTAGATCTGACAAAATTCATCCAAGTCATCTTTTATATTAGAAACTTCTTTATGCTTGCATGCTCGTGTGTGAACTTTAAAATACTCATCTCGACCTTTTTCTTAACAAGTGTAGCAGCGTATTGGAGATTGATTTCATTGAAAATATCGTCAAGGAGGTCTTGAAAATGCTACCAGCAAATTCTACAACTGAAAGCAGCCAATCCTGTAGTTAAACTTTGCCATGTGCTTGGAGAAAACCAAGCTGAAGCTCAATTTTGATGGAAAAGAATCACACGTGAAGAGCTTTCACCAAAAATAATTCAAAACACATTCTTGTTTATTTTATGTACAAAAAAATGATTGTAGTTAGTAATAAGTACAATGATTTGTTTGTCTAATGAGTTAAGGATTTTTGGTTAACGTCTCTGAGTATAACTGTATAAGTAGAATTATAGAAACTTAAGAGCTCTTTCAGTGGACGTCTACACTGGTCAGTTGCATTTGATGAAGCATCAGGTGTTCGTTAATTTCCCAGGATAGGAGCTACGGTGCAGTTTCATTGAAGATGACGAAGGATATTGTTGCAATAAGCTCATTACAAGTCAATAGCTTGGAATGCTTGGAGAGGAACATCCTCTACCTTTGCTCTTATTTCTGTTTTCTTGTTGGCATCATCAGGAAGCTTGTTATCATTACAAGCAGGAACAGCTTTAATCGGTCTAAGCTCGGGTTTCATATTTGCAGCAGCGGTTTCTATAACATCTGAACTTTTTGGACCCGACAGCGTTGGGGTTAACCACAACATTCTTATCACAAACATACCGATAGGATCGTTGGTCTATGGTTTCTTAGCTGCTTTGGTGTATGAATCCCAAAGCATGGCTGGGTCAAAGAACGAGTCGGCTATATGTATGGGACGAGATTGTTATCTACTAACGTTTGTGTGGTGGGGATGCTTGTCGGTGACTGGACTAGCTTCAAGTGTTGTCTTGTTTCTAAGAACTAGAAGAGCCTATCTACGTTTTGAACAAGATAGGATAAATTTTAAAGGGGTAAACAAACATCAACACTTTGTGGCAATAAATTTCATCACGAATTAATGTATTTCAGTATTTATAGGGAAATTTAATTATTTATAGAATAGTTGGATTATACAAAAAAAATAGATAAATGAAAAAAGTATAATCATTTAAAGAATATTGAACCAATAAAAATATATGTTTAAATTATATTACATTCACACATAATAAAAAATAAAGAAAATATACATTACATTCTTTTATCAAATCCGCCCACCAACGGGACTTTTCCTAGTCTAATAATAATACTATTTTGGCATTTAATTTGGAAAATATCAATGTATCGAAATTGCGTGGTGGTCAATGGTCAACGATCGTTGACGAAGATATTGCTCTTGTTAAGTTGTTGTTCCCAAACTCATTCACCCAAGTTTTCGAATTCTTATCTGGAAACAAAATCCTTGAGAAATTATTCTATGGCGAGCCAGGTAGGAACTCCGCCGCAGCGTCCGCTAGTATTCATCATTTATCAACCGTCCAACCTGTTATGGAGCTTTTTTGACTCTGACCTCCTAGAGGCCTTGAGACCGAACAGAGTCAACGTGTTTGACGTGCTAGAGTCGATGGACGATACTCCTATAGAAAATATGTTCAAGGTGATCGAAGAGTCGAGAATCGCGCTTGTAATCTTCTCGAGCGGGTACACTAAATCAACATGGCTCTTGGGACAGCTTGTGAGGATCAAAGAACTAGTGGAGGAAGGCAAGCTCGTGGTTATTCCAATTTTCTACAAGCTGGCCATAATTGAAGTGAAACACTTAACGGGAAAATTCGGTGACAATTTAAGGGATCTCGCGAAAGGTATTTCTGCTGACAAGCTCGAGAAATGGAAGGAAGCTTTGTATTTCGTTTCGCAAAAGACTGGGGTTGTTTATGCAAGGTATGGATTCTACCCTGCCTACTTTACTAGATACATTTTTGGTTGTAACATCAAAAAAGAAAATAGCAAGTGTAGAGGTAAAATGTAGCAATTATTAGAGGTCTCATTGTTTCTCTTTTGCTCCGTTGACAGTGATGATAAGAAGGCCTGCGTTATCAAAAAGATCGTGGAGCAGGTCAAGATGGAAATTACCCGGATTTCACCTAAGCAAATAGAGAGTTCTCATGACTACTTTCTGAGTGAGCTGCAGGAAGATTCCTCTATGGACTCTTCCAGATCAGAGGATCTGAAAGGCGTCGCTAGGGAATTAGATGGTATTCTCTTGGATACAAAGACAGATAGAGATCCAATGGAGGCTGACATTGTCCAACCTGAAGCAAAGTCAACAAGTGATGATAATGGTCTCAATCTTACCAAAGATGACAATTTCTTTGGTGAAACCAACTCTCATTCCACAGTTGTAGAACTGCCACCGAATCATCAAATATTACGCTATGGATTCCTCAGCCATCTCGTCAAGATCTTCGAAAGTTATAAAAATACAAGTCAGCTAGGAATGATAATAGGCTGCCTTCTGCTTCTCTTTTTTTGTTTGCAACAAATTGCTTTTATCAGCACACCTTTAACGTAAGTATATTTGTTTTTGCAACACCTTACAATTTTCCATTGCTTTTTTTTTAGATTTATTGTTCGAATAGAGATATCTTGACGATCACTTTTGTTTTCTCTCACTTTCTTACCAGTGGTGCCATCGATAAAATTGTGGAGAACGTACCTAAAGAAATGAGCTCCAATTCTCCAATGGACGGCAAGGTCAAGCCACCAAATATTCAAGTCTTTATCAATTTTCGAGGACAGCAGCTGCGTACCAATTTTGTCGGCCATCTAGTGGCTGCACTTCGGGGAAGTGGGATCAACGTCTTCATAGACAACCATGAGCAAAGAGGAGAAGACCTCAACATTCTTTTCAAGGGGATTGAGGATTCTGGGATTGCCATAGTTGTGTTTTCGAGCATGTACACGGAATCAAAATGGTGCTTGGACGAGCTTGTGAAGATTCAAGAACGTGTGCACCTAGGCCTGCTCAAGGTGTGATGATGAATGTATCTATCTCTATATATAATTATATATTGTATCTAGTGAACTAAATCTCGACCAATAATTTTATTACATCTATTGAAGGTGTAGATATAATACTAACTTTGGTAATACCTTTGCTCTCTATCACAAGGTACTTCCCATCTACCACAAGGTGACTCCAGGCAATGTGAAAAGACTTAAGGGAGATTTTGGTGACAACTTCAGAGATAAGGAGTACATGTACGCGTCTGACGAACCTAAGATAAAGCGATGGAAAGAGGCAATTATGTTTGTATCCGATAAGCTTGCCCTGACTTTTGATGAGAAAAGGTACTAATGGTCTACATCATACTTTTAATTCTACATGTTTTTGTTGAGAAGCCAAATATCTCTCATATCTGAACAAAAATTTGACATATTTCAAACTTAACTAGTTCCTTGGAAATGTTAATCTATCAAAAATGTATTGTATTAGTTTTCAGTAGATCTGACAAAATTCATCCAAGTCTTCTTTTATATTTGCATGTATGCTTACACGCTCGTGTGTGAACTTTAAAAGAACTCATCTCGACCTTTTTCTTAACAAGTGTAGCAGCGTATTGGAGAGTGATTTCATTGATACTATCGTTAAGGCGGTCTTGAAAATGCTACACGCAAATTCCACAACTGAAAGCGGTCAATCCTCTCGTTAACCTTTTGCCATCCGGAGAAAACTAAGCTGAAGCTCAATTTTGATGGTAAAGAATCACACGTGAAGAGCTTTCACCAAAAATATTCAAAACGCATTATTGTTTATTTTATGTAAAACAAAACAAGGATTGCAGTTAGTAATAAGTACAATGAATTGTTGTCTAATGAGTTAATGCTTTTTGGTTATGTTAGTATAACTGTTTCTATATAAGTAGAATTACAGAAACTTAAGAGCTCTTTCGGTGGACGTCTACACTGGTCAGTTGCATTTGATGAAGCATCAGGTGTTCGTTAAATTTCCCAGGATACAAGCTATGCTGCGGTTTCATTGAAGATGACGAAGGATATTGTTGTCAAGGATATATGTACAAGTCAAGAGCTTGGAATGCTTGGAGAGGAACATCCACTACCTTTGCTCTTATTTATTTTTTCTTGTTGGCATCATCAGGAAACTTGTCATCATTACAAGCAGGAACAGCTTTAATCGGTCTATGCTCGGGTTTTGTATTTGCAGCAGCGGTTTCTATAACATATGAGCTTTATGGACCTAACAGCGGGGTTAACCACAAGATCCTTATCACAAACATACCGATGGGATCGTTGGTCTATGGTTTCTTAGCTGCTTTGGTCTATGAATCCCATAGCGTGGCTGGGTCAAAGAACGAGTCGGTTATATGTATGGGACGAGATTGTTATCTACTAACGTTTGTGTGGTGGGGATGCTTGTCGGTGATTGGACTAGCTTCAAATGTTGTCTTGTTCCAGAGAACTAGAAGAGCCTATCAACTTTTTGAACAAGATAGGATAACTTCAAGCATGCTCTATTCTTAGAATTTTTATCCAGTGAATTGGTGGAAAAGGTTAAAATGACGACTCAAACTTGTGCAGAGATTTTATTAGTGCACAGACGTTTTGATAAAAATTTTTGTAGAAATAAGAAGAAAGAGGGAATCTTATGACATAACTTTGTGTCAGAATAAAGTTCAGATTTGTTTTCTGCAGCAATGGGTCAGTGGATACATTGAACCAGGGAAATGAATGAATCACGGGGACATTAGGAATCACGGTTTAGTGACCTGGAATTTTCCTACTAAACCAGCCTTAGTGGGTTAAGACTTGAGAGTTTGTTTTGTTTTGTTTTAGACTTTGTGACATTTTGAATGAATTATTGGTGATAACGACTGAGCGGTAGCAGTTGCTCGCTAAAATATCAACTTTTCGCAATTGCGTTGACGAAGATGTTACTCTTGTTCTTCCCAAACACATTAACCCAACTTTCCGAATTCTTCTCTGGAAAACAAATTCCTTGAGAAATTCTTCTATGGCGACCCAGGAAGAAGCTTTGCCGCAGGGTCGAGGAGTGTTCATCAATTATCGAGGAGAAGAGCTGCGCTATGACGATCAAGTGTCGGTACGGGGAGCTCCTTTATGCAATCTTATCAAGATGATCGAAGAGTTCAGAATCGCAATTGTAATCTTCTCGAGCAGGTATACTGAATCAAGATGGTGCTTGGAAGAGCTTGTAAAAATTAAAGAACGTGTGCATCAACGCCTGCTCAAGGTTTGATCATAAACTTGTATATATCTCTCTCTCTATATATATATATCGTATCGAGGGAATTAAAGTGAGTTACGGTATACCAATGTTATTACTTTCTACTGAAGGTGTAGATTATACATCTTTTGACACATGTAACTAACTTTGGGAATACCTTTACTTTTTATCACAAGGTGCTTCCCATCTACTACAAGGTGACTCCAACCAATGTGAAAAGACTCAAGGGAGAGTTTGGCGACCATTTCAGAGATGAAGAATACTTGTACGGGTCTGACGAACCTAAGATAAAGCGATGGAAAGAGGCAATTCTGTATGTATCCCAAAGGTTTGCCCTTACTTTCGATGAGAAAAGGTACTAAAGCTCTAAATCATACTTTTAATTCTGTTTTTGTTTGAGAAGCCACATATATCTCTCATAAAAATTTGACATATTTCAAACTTAACTAGTGTTAATCTATCAAAAATGTATTGTGTTAGTTTTCATTAGATCTGACAAAATTCATCCAAGTCATCTTTTATATTAGAAACTTCTTTATGCTTGCATGCTCGTGTGTGAACTTTAAAATACTCATCTCGACCTTTTTCTTAACAAGTGTAGCAGCGTATTGGAGATTGATTTCATTGAAAATATCGTCAAGGAGGTCTTGAAAATGCTACCAGCAAATTCTACAACTGAAAGCAGCCAATCCTGTAGTTAAACTTTGCCATGTGCTTGGAGAAAACCAAGCTGAAGCTCAATTTTGATGGAAAAGAATCACACGTGAAGAGCTTTCACCAAAAATAATTCAAAACACATTCTTGTTTATTTTATGTACAAAAAAATGATTGTAGTTAGTAATAAGTACAATGATTTGTTTGTCTAATGAGTTAAGGATTTTTGGTTAACGTCTCTGAGTATAACTGTATAAGTAGAATTATAGAAACTTAAGAGCTCTTTCAGTGGACGTCTACACTGGTCAGTTGCATTTGATGAAGCATCAGGTGTTCGTTAATTTCCCAGGATAGGAGCTACGGTGCAGTTTCATTGAAGATGACGAAGGATATTGTTGCAATAAGCTCATTACAAGTCAATAGCTTGGAATGCTTGGAGAGGAACATCCTCTACCTTTGCTCTTATTTCTGTTTTCTTGTTGGCATCATCAGGAAGCTTGTTATCATTACAAGCAGGAACAGCTTTAATCGGTCTAAGCTCGGGTTTCATATTTGCAGCAGCGGTTTCTATAACATCTGAACTTTTTGGACCCGACAGCGTTGGGGTTAACCACAACATTCTTATCACAAACATACCGATAGGATCGTTGGTCTATGGTTTCTTAGCTGCTTTGGTGTATGAATCCCAAAGCATGGCTGGGTCAAAGAACGAGTCGGCTATATGTATGGGACGAGATTGTTATCTACTAACGTTTGTGTGGTGGGGATGCTTGTCGGTGACTGGACTAGCTTCAAGTGTTGTCTTGTTTCTAAGAACTAGAAGAGCCTATCTACGTTTTGAACAAGATAGGATAAATTTTAAAGGGGTAAACAAACATCAACACTTTGTGGCAATAAATTTCATCACGAATTAATGTATTTCAGTATTTATAGGGAAATTTAATTATTTATAGAATAGTTGGATTATACAAAAAAAATAGATAAATGAAAAAAGTATAATCATTTAAAGAATATTGAACCAATAAAAATATATGTTTAAATTATATTACATTCACACATAATAAAAAATAAAGAAAATATACATTACATTCTTTTATCAAATCCGCCCACCAACGGGACTTTTCCTAGTCTAATAATAATACTATTTTGGCATTTAATTTGGAAAATATCAATGTATCGAAATTGCGTGGTGGTCAATGGTCAACGATCGTTGACGAAGATATTGCTCTTGTTAAGTTGTTGTTCCCAAACTCATTCACCCAAGTTTTCGAATTCTTATCTGGAAACAAAATCCTTGAGAAATTATTCTATGGCGAGCCAGGTAGGAACTCCGCCGCAGCGTCCGCTAGTATTCATCATTTATCAACCGTCCAACCTGTTATGGAGCTTTTTTGACTCTGACCTCCTAGAGGCCTTGAGACCGAACAGAGTCAACGTGTTTGACGTGCTAGAGTCGATGGACGATACTCCTATAGAAAATATGTTCAAGGTGATCGAAGAGTCGAGAATCGCGCTTGTAATCTTCTCGAGCGGGTACACTAAATCAACATGGCTCTTGGGACAGCTTGTGAGGATCAAAGAACTAGTGGAGGAAGGCAAGCTCGTGGTTATTCCAATTTTCTACAAGCTGGCCATAATTGAAGTGAAACACTTAACGGGAAAATTCGGTGACAATTTAAGGGATCTCGCGAAAGGTATTTCTGCTGACAAGCTCGAGAAATGGAAGGAAGCTTTGTATTTCGTTTCGCAAAAGACTGGGGTTGTTTATGCAAGGTATGGATTCTACCCTGCCTACTTTACTAGATACATTTTTGGTTGTAACATCAAAAAAGAAAATAGCAAGTGTAGAGGTAAAATGTAGCAATTATTAGAGGTCTCATTGTTTCTCTTTTGCTCCGTTGACAGTGATGATAAGAAGGCCTGCGTTATCAAAAAGATCGTGGAGCAGGTCAAGATGGAAATTACCCGGATTTCACCTAAGCAAATAGAGAGTTCTCATGACTACTTTCTGAGTGAGCTGCAGGAAGATTCCTCTATGGACTCTTCCAGATCAGAGGATCTGAAAGGCGTCGCTAGGGAATTAGATGGTATTCTCTTGGATACAAAGACAGATAGAGATCCAATGGAGGCTGACATTGTCCAACCTGAAGCAAAGTCAACAAGTGATGATAATGGTCTCAATCTTACCAAAGATGACAATTTCTTTGGTGAAACCAACTCTCATTCCACAGTTGTAGAACTGCCACCGAATCATCAAATATTACGCTATGGATTCCTCAGCCATCTCGTCAAGATCTTCGAAAGTTATAAAAATACAAGTCAGCTAGGAATGATAATAGGCTGCCTTCTGCTTCTCTTTTTTTGTTTGCAACAAATTGCTTTTATCAGCACACCTTTAACGTAAGTATATTTGTTTTTGCAACACCTTACAATTTTCCATTGCTTTTTTTTTAGATTTATTGTTCGAATAGAGATATCTTGACGATCACTTTTGTTTTCTCTCACTTTCTTACCAGTGGTGCCATCGATAAAATTGTGGAGAACGTACCTAAAGAAATGAGCTCCAATTCTCCAATGGACGGCAAGGTCAAGCCACCAAATATTCAAGTCTTTATCAATTTTCGAGGACAGCAGCTGCGTACCAATTTTGTCGGCCATCTAGTGGCTGCACTTCGGGGAAGTGGGATCAACGTCTTCATAGACAACCATGAGCAAAGAGGAGAAGACCTCAACATTCTTTTCAAGGGGATTGAGGATTCTGGGATTGCCATAGTTGTGTTTTCGAGCATGTACACGGAATCAAAATGGTGCTTGGACGAGCTTGTGAAGATTCAAGAACGTGTGCACCTAGGCCTGCTCAAGGTGTGATGATGAATGTATCTATCTCTATATATAATTATATATTGTATCTAGTGAACTAAATCTCGACCAATAATTTTATTACATCTATTGAAGGTGTAGATATAATACTAACTTTGGTAATACCTTTGCTCTCTATCACAAGGTACTTCCCATCTACCACAAGGTGACTCCAGGCAATGTGAAAAGACTTAAGGGAGATTTTGGTGACAACTTCAGAGATAAGGAGTACATGTACGCGTCTGACGAACCTAAGATAAAGCGATGGAAAGAGGCAATTATGTTTGTATCCGATAAGCTTGCCCTGACTTTTGATGAGAAAAGGTACTAATGGTCTACATCATACTTTTAATTCTACATGTTTTTGTTGAGAAGCCAAATATCTCTCATATCTGAACAAAAATTTGACATATTTCAAACTTAACTAGTTCCTTGGAAATGTTAATCTATCAAAAATGTATTGTATTAGTTTTCAGTAGATCTGACAAAATTCATCCAAGTCTTCTTTTATATTTGCATGTATGCTTACACGCTCGTGTGTGAACTTTAAAAGAACTCATCTCGACCTTTTTCTTAACAAGTGTAGCAGCGTATTGGAGAGTGATTTCATTGATACTATCGTTAAGGCGGTCTTGAAAATGCTACACGCAAATTCCACAACTGAAAGCGGTCAATCCTCTCGTTAACCTTTTGCCATCCGGAGAAAACTAAGCTGAAGCTCAATTTTGATGGTAAAGAATCACACGTGAAGAGCTTTCACCAAAAATATTCAAAACGCATTATTGTTTATTTTATGTAAAACAAAACAAGGATTGCAGTTAGTAATAAGTACAATGAATTGTTGTCTAATGAGTTAATGCTTTTTGGTTATGTTAGTATAACTGTTTCTATATAAGTAGAATTACAGAAACTTAAGAGCTCTTTCGGTGGACGTCTACACTGGTCAGTTGCATTTGATGAAGCATCAGGTGTTCGTTAAATTTCCCAGGATACAAGCTATGCTGCGGTTTCATTGAAGATGACGAAGGATATTGTTGTCAAGGATATATGTACAAGTCAAGAGCTTGGAATGCTTGGAGAGGAACATCCACTACCTTTGCTCTTATTTATTTTTTCTTGTTGGCATCATCAGGAAACTTGTCATCATTACAAGCAGGAACAGCTTTAATCGGTCTATGCTCGGGTTTTGTATTTGCAGCAGCGGTTTCTATAACATATGAGCTTTATGGACCTAACAGCGGGGTTAACCACAAGATCCTTATCACAAACATACCGATGGGATCGTTGGTCTATGGTTTCTTAGCTGCTTTGGTCTATGAATCCCATAGCGTGGCTGGGTCAAAGAACGAGTCGGTTATATGTATGGGACGAGATTGTTATCTACTAACGTTTGTGTGGTGGGGATGCTTGTCGGTGATTGGACTAGCTTCAAATGTTGTCTTGTTCCAGAGAACTAGAAGAGCCTATCAACTTTTTGAACAAGATAGGATAACTTCAAGCATGCTCTATTCTTAGAATTTTTATCCAGTGAATTGGTGGAAAAGGTTAAAATGACGACTCAAACTTGTGCAGAGATTTTATTAGTGCACAGACGTTTTGATAAAATTTTTTGTAGAAATAAGAAGAAAGAGGGAATCTTATGACATAACTTTGTGTCAGAATAAAGTTCAGATTTGTTTTCTGCAGCAATGGGTCAGTGGATACATTGAACCAGGGAAATGAATGAATCACGGGGACATTAGGAATCACGGTTTAGTGACCTGGAATTTTCCTACTAAACCAGCCTTAGTGGGTTAAGACTTGAGAGTTTGTTTTGTTTTGTTTTAGACTTTGTGACATTTTGAATGAATTATTGGTGATAACGACTGAGCGGTAGCAGTTGCTCGCTAAAATATCAACTTTTCGCAATTGCGTTGACGAAGATGTTACTCTTGTTCTTCCCAAACACATTAACCCAACTTTCCGAATTCTTCTCTGGAAAACAAATTCCTTGAGAAATTCTTCTATGGCGACCCAGGAAGAAGCTTTGCCGCAGGGTCGAGGAGTGTTCATCAATTATCGAGGAGAAGAGCTGCGCTATGACGATCAAGTGTCGGTACGGGGAGCTCCTTTATGCAATCTTATCAAGATGATCGAAGAGTTCAGAATCGCAATTGTAATCTTCTCGAGCAGGTATACTGAATCAAGATGGTGCTTGGAAGAGCTTGTAAAAATTAAAGAACGTGTGCATCAACGCCTGCTCAAGGTTTGATCATAAACTTGTATATATCTCTCTCTCTATATATATATATCGTATCGAGGGAATTAAAGTGAGTTACGGTATACCAATGTTATTACTTTCTACTGAAGGTGTAGATTATACATCTTTTGACACATGTAACTAACTTTGGGAATACCTTTACTTTTTATCACAAGGTGCTTCCCATCTACTACAAGGTGACTCCAACCAATGTGAAAAGACTCAAGGGAGAGTTTGGCGACCATTTCAGAGATGAAGAATACTTGTACGGGTCTGACGAACCTAAGATAAAGCGATGGAAAGAGGCAATTCTGTATGTATCCCAAAGGTTTGCCCTTACTTTCGATGAGAAAAGGTACTAAAGCTCTAAATCATACTTTTAATTCTGTTTTTGTTTGAGAAGCCACATATATCTCTCATAAAAATTTGACATATTTCAAACTTAACTAGTGTTAATCTATCAAAAATGTATTGTGTTAGTTTTCATTAGATCTGACAAAATTCATCCAAGTCATCTTTTATATTAGAAACTTCTTTATGCTTGCATGCTCGTGTGTGAACTTTAAAATACTCATCTCGACCTTTTTCTTAACAAGTGTAGCAGCGTATTGGAGATTGATTTCATTGAAAATATCGTCAAGGAGGTCTTGAAAATGCTACCAGCAAATTCTACAACTGAAAGCAGCCAATCCTGTAGTTAAACTTTGCCATGTGCTTGGAGAAAACCAAGCTGAAGCTCAATTTTGATGGAAAAGAATCACACGTGAAGAGCTTTCACCAAAAATAATTCAAAACACATTCTTGTTTATTTTATGTACAAAAAAATGATTGTAGTTAGTAATAAGTACAATGATTTGTTTGTCTAATGAGTTAAGGATTTTTGGTTAACGTCTCTGAGTATAACTGTATAAGTAGAATTATAGAAACTTAAGAGCTCTTTCAGTGGACGTCTACACTGGTCAGTTGCATTTGATGAAGCATCAGGTGTTCGTTAATTTCCCAGGATAGGAGCTACGGTGCAGTTTCATTGAAGATGACGAAGGATATTGTTGCAATAAGCTCATTACAAGTCAATAGCTTGGAATGCTTGGAGAGGAACATCCTCTACCTTTGCTCTTATTTCTGTTTTCTTGTTGGCATCATCAGGAAGCTTGTTATCATTACAAGCAGGAACAGCTTTAATCGGTCTAAGCTCGGGTTTCATATTTGCAGCAGCGGTTTCTATAACATCTGAACTTTTTGGACCCGACAGCGTTGGGGTTAACCACAACATTCTTATCACAAACATACCGATAGGATCGTTGGTCTATGGTTTCTTAGCTGCTTTGGTGTATGAATCCCAAAGCATGGCTGGGTCAAAGAACGAGTCGGCTATATGTATGGGACGAGATTGTTATCTACTAACGTTTGTGTGGTGGGGATGCTTGTCGGTGACTGGACTAGCTTCAAGTGTTGTCTTGTTTCTAAGAACTAGAAGAGCCTATCTACGTTTTGAACAAGATAGGATAAATTTTAAAGGGGTAAACAAACATCAACACTTTGTGGCAATAAATTTCATCACGAATTAATGTATTTCAGTATTTATAGGGAAATTTAATTATTTATAGAATAGTTGGATTATACAAAAAAAATAGATAAATGAAAAAAGTATAATCATTTAAAGAATATTGAACCAATAAAAATATATGTTTAAATTATATTACATTCACACATAATAAAAAATAAAGAAAATATACATTACATTCTTTTATCAAATCCGCCCACCAACGGGACTTTTCCTAGTCTAATAATAATACTATTTTGGCATTTAATTTGGAAAATATCAATGTATCGAAATTGCGTGGTGGTCAATGGTCAACGATCGTTGACGAAGATATTGCTCTTGTTAAGTTGTTGTTCCCAAACTCATTCACCCAAGTTTTCGAATTCTTATCTGGAAACAAAATCCTTGAGAAATTATTCTATGGCGAGCCAGGTAGGAACTCCGCCGCAGCGTCCGCTAGTATTCATCATTTATCAACCGTCCAACCTGTTATGGAGCTTTTTTGACTCTGACCTCCTAGAGGCCTTGAGACCGAACAGAGTCAACGTGTTTGACGTGCTAGAGTCGATGGACGATACTCCTATAGAAAATATGTTCAAGGTGATCGAAGAGTCGAGAATCGCGCTTGTAATCTTCTCGAGCGGGTACACTAAATCAACATGGCTCTTGGGACAGCTTGTGAGGATCAAAGAACTAGTGGAGGAAGGCAAGCTCGTGGTTATTCCAATTTTCTACAAGCTGGCCATAATTGAAGTGAAACACTTAACGGGAAAATTCGGTGACAATTTAAGGGATCTCGCGAAAGGTATTTCTGCTGACAAGCTCGAGAAATGGAAGGAAGCTTTGTATTTCGTTTCGCAAAAGACTGGGGTTGTTTATGCAAGGTATGGATTCTACCCTGCCTACTTTACTAGATACATTTTTGGTTGTAACATCAAAAAAGAAAATAGCAAGTGTAGAGGTAAAATGTAGCAATTATTAGAGGTCTCATTGTTTCTCTTTTGCTCCGTTGACAGTGATGATAAGAAGGCCTGCGTTATCAAAAAGATCGTGGAGCAGGTCAAGATGGAAATTACCCGGATTTCACCTAAGCAAATAGAGAGTTCTCATGACTACTTTCTGAGTGAGCTGCAGGAAGATTCCTCTATGGACTCTTCCAGATCAGAGGATCTGAAAGGCGTCGCTAGGGAATTAGATGGTATTCTCTTGGATACAAAGACAGATAGAGATCCAATGGAGGCTGACATTGTCCAACCTGAAGCAAAGTCAACAAGTGATGATAATGGTCTCAATCTTACCAAAGATGACAATTTCTTTGGTGAAACCAACTCTCATTCCACAGTTGTAGAACTGCCACCGAATCATCAAATATTACGCTATGGATTCCTCAGCCATCTCGTCAAGATCTTCGAAAGTTATAAAAATACAAGTCAGCTAGGAATGATAATAGGCTGCCTTCTGCTTCTCTTTTTTTGTTTGCAACAAATTGCTTTTATCAGCACACCTTTAACGTAAGTATATTTGTTTTTGCAACACCTTACAATTTTCCATTGCTTTTTTTTTAGATTTATTGTTCGAATAGAGATATCTTGACGATCACTTTTGTTTTCTCTCACTTTCTTACCAGTGGTGCCATCGATAAAATTGTGGAGAACGTACCTAAAGAAATGAGCTCCAATTCTCCAATGGACGGCAAGGTCAAGCCACCAAATATTCAAGTCTTTATCAATTTTCGAGGACAGCAGCTGCGTACCAATTTTGTCGGCCATCTAGTGGCTGCACTTCGGGGAAGTGGGATCAACGTCTTCATAGACAACCATGAGCAAAGAGGAGAAGACCTCAACATTCTTTTCAAGGGGATTGAGGATTCTGGGATTGCCATAGTTGTGTTTTCGAGCATGTACACGGAATCAAAATGGTGCTTGGACGAGCTTGTGAAGATTCAAGAACGTGTGCACCTAGGCCTGCTCAAGGTGTGATGATGAATGTATCTATCTCTATATATAATTATATATTGTATCTAGTGAACTAAATCTCGACCAATAATTTTATTACATCTATTGAAGGTGTAGATATAATACTAACTTTGGTAATACCTTTGCTCTCTATCACAAGGTACTTCCCATCTACCACAAGGTGACTCCAGGCAATGTGAAAAGACTTAAGGGAGATTTTGGTGACAACTTCAGAGATAAGGAGTACATGTACGCGTCTGACGAACCTAAGATAAAGCGATGGAAAGAGGCAATTATGTTTGTATCCGATAAGCTTGCCCTGACTTTTGATGAGAAAAGGTACTAATGGTCTACATCATACTTTTAATTCTACATGTTTTTGTTGAGAAGCCAAATATCTCTCATATCTGAACAAAAATTTGACATATTTCAAACTTAACTAGTTCCTTGGAAATGTTAATCTATCAAAAATGTATTGTATTAGTTTTCAGTAGATCTGACAAAATTCATCCAAGTCTTCTTTTATATTTGCATGTATGCTTACACGCTCGTGTGTGAACTTTAAAAGAACTCATCTCGACCTTTTTCTTAACAAGTGTAGCAGCGTATTGGAGAGTGATTTCATTGATACTATCGTTAAGGCGGTCTTGAAAATGCTACACGCAAATTCCACAACTGAAAGCGGTCAATCCTCTCGTTAACCTTTTGCCATCCGGAGAAAACTAAGCTGAAGCTCAATTTTGATGGTAAAGAATCACACGTGAAGAGCTTTCACCAAAAATATTCAAAACGCATTATTGTTTATTTTATGTAAAACAAAACAAGGATTGCAGTTAGTAATAAGTACAATGAATTGTTGTCTAATGAGTTAATGCTTTTTGGTTATGTTAGTATAACTGTTTCTATATAAGTAGAATTACAGAAACTTAAGAGCTCTTTCGGTGGACGTCTACACTGGTCAGTTGCATTTGATGAAGCATCAGGTGTTCGTTAAATTTCCCAGGATACAAGCTATGCTGCGGTTTCATTGAAGATGACGAAGGATATTGTTGTCAAGGATATATGTACAAGTCAAGAGCTTGGAATGCTTGGAGAGGAACATCCACTACCTTTGCTCTTATTTATTTTTTCTTGTTGGCATCATCAGGAAACTTGTCATCATTACAAGCAGGAACAGCTTTAATCGGTCTATGCTCGGGTTTTGTATTTGCAGCAGCGGTTTCTATAACATATGAGCTTTATGGACCTAACAGCGGGGTTAACCACAAGATCCTTATCACAAACATACCGATGGGATCGTTGGTCTATGGTTTCTTAGCTGCTTTGGTCTATGAATCCCATAGCGTGGCTGGGTCAAAGAACGAGTCGGTTATATGTATGGGACGAGATTGTTATCTACTAACGTTTGTGTGGTGGGGATGCTTGTCGGTGATTGGACTAGCTTCAAATGTTGTCTTGTTCCAGAGAACTAGAAGAGCCTATCAACTTTTTGAACAAGATAGGATAACTTCAAGCATGCTCTATTCTTAGAATTTTTATCCAGTGAATTGGTGGAAAAGGTTAAAATGACGACTCAAACTTGTGCAGAGATTTTATTAGTGCACAGACGTTTTGATAAAATTTTTTGTAGAAATAAGAAGAAAGAGGGAATCTTATGACATAACTTTGTGTCAGAATAAAGTTCAGATTTGTTTTCTGCAGCAATGGGTCAGTGGATACATTGAACCAGGGAAATGAATGAATCACGGGGACATTAGGAATCACGGTTTAGTGACCTGGAATTTTCCTACTAAACCAGCCTTAGTGGGTTAAGACTTGAGAGTTTGTTTTGTTTTGTTTTAGACTTTGTGACATTTTGAATGAATTATTGGTGATAACGACTGAGCGGTAGCAGTTGCTCGCTAAAATATCAACTTTTCGCAATTGCGTTGACGAAGATGTTACTCTTGTTCTTCCCAAACACATTAACCCAACTTTCCGAATTCTTCTCTGGAAAACAAATTCCTTGAGAAATTCTTCTATGGCGACCCAGGAAGAAGCTTTGCCGCAGGGTCGAGGAGTGTTCATCAATTATCGAGGAGAAGAGCTGCGCTATGACGATCAAGTGTCGGTACGGGGAGCTCCTTTATGCAATCTTATCAAGATGATCGAAGAGTTCAGAATCGCAATTGTAATCTTCTCGAGCAGGTATACTGAATCAAGATGGTGCTTGGAAGAGCTTGTAAAAATTAAAGAACGTGTGCATCAACGCCTGCTCAAGGTTTGATCATAAACTTGTATATATCTCTCTCTCTATATATATATATCGTATCGAGGGAATTAAAGTGAGTTACGGTATACCAATGTTATTACTTTCTACTGAAGGTGTAGATTATACATCTTTTGACACATGTAACTAACTTTGGGAATACCTTTACTTTTTATCACAAGGTGCTTCCCATCTACTACAAGGTGACTCCAACCAATGTGAAAAGACTCAAGGGAGAGTTTGGCGACCATTTCAGAGATGAAGAATACTTGTACGGGTCTGACGAACCTAAGATAAAGCGATGGAAAGAGGCAATTCTGTATGTATCCCAAAGGTTTGCCCTTACTTTCGATGAGAAAAGGTACTAAAGCTCTAAATCATACTTTTAATTCTGTTTTTGTTTGAGAAGCCACATATATCTCTCATAAAAATTTGACATATTTCAAACTTAACTAGTGTTAATCTATCAAAAATGTATTGTGTTAGTTTTCATTAGATCTGACAAAATTCATCCAAGTCATCTTTTATATTAGAAACTTCTTTATGCTTGCATGCTCGTGTGTGAACTTTAAAATACTCATCTCGACCTTTTTCTTAACAAGTGTAGCAGCGTATTGGAGATTGATTTCATTGAAAATATCGTCAAGGAGGTCTTGAAAATGCTACCAGCAAATTCTACAACTGAAAGCAGCCAATCCTGTAGTTAAACTTTGCCATGTGCTTGGAGAAAACCAAGCTGAAGCTCAATTTTGATGGAAAAGAATCACACGTGAAGAGCTTTCACCAAAAATAATTCAAAACACATTCTTGTTTATTTTATGTACAAAAAAATGATTGTAGTTAGTAATAAGTACAATGATTTGTTTGTCTAATGAGTTAAGGATTTTTGGTTAACGTCTCTGAGTATAACTGTATAAGTAGAATTATAGAAACTTAAGAGCTCTTTCAGTGGACGTCTACACTGGTCAGTTGCATTTGATGAAGCATCAGGTGTTCGTTAATTTCCCAGGATAGGAGCTACGGTGCAGTTTCATTGAAGATGACGAAGGATATTGTTGCAATAAGCTCATTACAAGTCAATAGCTTGGAATGCTTGGAGAGGAACATCCTCTACCTTTGCTCTTATTTCTGTTTTCTTGTTGGCATCATCAGGAAGCTTGTTATCATTACAAGCAGGAACAGCTTTAATCGGTCTAAGCTCGGGTTTCATATTTGCAGCAGCGGTTTCTATAACATCTGAACTTTTTGGACCCGACAGCGTTGGGGTTAACCACAACATTCTTATCACAAACATACCGATAGGATCGTTGGTCTATGGTTTCTTAGCTGCTTTGGTGTATGAATCCCAAAGCATGGCTGGGTCAAAGAACGAGTCGGCTATATGTATGGGACGAGATTGTTATCTACTAACGTTTGTGTGGTGGGGATGCTTGTCGGTGACTGGACTAGCTTCAAGTGTTGTCTTGTTTCTAAGAACTAGAAGAGCCTATCTACGTTTTGAACAAGATAGGATAAATTTTAAAGGGGTAAACAAACATCAACACTTTGTGGCAATAAATTTCATCACGAATTAATGTATTTCAGTATTTATAGGGAAATTTAATTATTTATAGAATAGTTGGATTATACAAAAAAAATAGATAAATGAAAAAAGTATAATCATTTAAAGAATATTGAACCAATAAAAATATATGTTTAAATTATATTACATTCACACATAATAAAAAATAAAGAAAATATACATTACATTCTTTTATCAAATCCGCCCACCAACGGGACTTTTCCTAGTCTAATAATAATACTATTTTGGCATTTAATTTGGAAAATATCAATGTATCGAAATTGCGTGGTGGTCAATGGTCAACGATCGTTGACGAAGATATTGCTCTTGTTAAGTTGTTGTTCCCAAACTCATTCACCCAAGTTTTCGAATTCTTATCTGGAAACAAAATCCTTGAGAAATTATTCTATGGCGAGCCAGGTAGGAACTCCGCCGCAGCGTCCGCTAGTATTCATCATTTATCAACCGTCCAACCTGTTATGGAGCTTTTTTGACTCTGACCTCCTAGAGGCCTTGAGACCGAACAGAGTCAACGTGTTTGACGTGCTAGAGTCGATGGACGATACTCCTATAGAAAATATGTTCAAGGTGATCGAAGAGTCGAGAATCGCGCTTGTAATCTTCTCGAGCGGGTACACTAAATCAACATGGCTCTTGGGACAGCTTGTGAGGATCAAAGAACTAGTGGAGGAAGGCAAGCTCGTGGTTATTCCAATTTTCTACAAGCTGGCCATAATTGAAGTGAAACACTTAACGGGAAAATTCGGTGACAATTTAAGGGATCTCGCGAAAGGTATTTCTGCTGACAAGCTCGAGAAATGGAAGGAAGCTTTGTATTTCGTTTCGCAAAAGACTGGGGTTGTTTATGCAAGGTATGGATTCTACCCTGCCTACTTTACTAGATACATTTTTGGTTGTAACATCAAAAAAGAAAATAGCAAGTGTAGAGGTAAAATGTAGCAATTATTAGAGGTCTCATTGTTTCTCTTTTGCTCCGTTGACAGTGATGATAAGAAGGCCTGCGTTATCAAAAAGATCGTGGAGCAGGTCAAGATGGAAATTACCCGGATTTCACCTAAGCAAATAGAGAGTTCTCATGACTACTTTCTGAGTGAGCTGCAGGAAGATTCCTCTATGGACTCTTCCAGATCAGAGGATCTGAAAGGCGTCGCTAGGGAATTAGATGGTATTCTCTTGGATACAAAGACAGATAGAGATCCAATGGAGGCTGACATTGTCCAACCTGAAGCAAAGTCAACAAGTGATGATAATGGTCTCAATCTTACCAAAGATGACAATTTCTTTGGTGAAACCAACTCTCATTCCACAGTTGTAGAACTGCCACCGAATCATCAAATATTACGCTATGGATTCCTCAGCCATCTCGTCAAGATCTTCGAAAGTTATAAAAATACAAGTCAGCTAGGAATGATAATAGGCTGCCTTCTGCTTCTCTTTTTTTGTTTGCAACAAATTGCTTTTATCAGCACACCTTTAACGTAAGTATATTTGTTTTTGCAACACCTTACAATTTTCCATTGCTTTTTTTTTAGATTTATTGTTCGAATAGAGATATCTTGACGATCACTTTTGTTTTCTCTCACTTTCTTACCAGTGGTGCCATCGATAAAATTGTGGAGAACGTACCTAAAGAAATGAGCTCCAATTCTCCAATGGACGGCAAGGTCAAGCCACCAAATATTCAAGTCTTTATCAATTTTCGAGGACAGCAGCTGCGTACCAATTTTGTCGGCCATCTAGTGGCTGCACTTCGGGGAAGTGGGATCAACGTCTTCATAGACAACCATGAGCAAAGAGGAGAAGACCTCAACATTCTTTTCAAGGGGATTGAGGATTCTGGGATTGCCATAGTTGTGTTTTCGAGCATGTACACGGAATCAAAATGGTGCTTGGACGAGCTTGTGAAGATTCAAGAACGTGTGCACCTAGGCCTGCTCAAGGTGTGATGATGAATGTATCTATCTCTATATATAATTATATATTGTATCTAGTGAACTAAATCTCGACCAATAATTTTATTACATCTATTGAAGGTGTAGATATAATACTAACTTTGGTAATACCTTTGCTCTCTATCACAAGGTACTTCCCATCTACCACAAGGTGACTCCAGGCAATGTGAAAAGACTTAAGGGAGATTTTGGTGACAACTTCAGAGATAAGGAGTACATGTACGCGTCTGACGAACCTAAGATAAAGCGATGGAAAGAGGCAATTATGTTTGTATCCGATAAGCTTGCCCTGACTTTTGATGAGAAAAGGTACTAATGGTCTACATCATACTTTTAATTCTACATGTTTTTGTTGAGAAGCCAAATATCTCTCATATCTGAACAAAAATTTGACATATTTCAAACTTAACTAGTTCCTTGGAAATGTTAATCTATCAAAAATGTATTGTATTAGTTTTCAGTAGATCTGACAAAATTCATCCAAGTCTTCTTTTATATTTGCATGTATGCTTACACGCTCGTGTGTGAACTTTAAAAGAACTCATCTCGACCTTTTTCTTAACAAGTGTAGCAGCGTATTGGAGAGTGATTTCATTGATACTATCGTTAAGGCGGTCTTGAAAATGCTACACGCAAATTCCACAACTGAAAGCGGTCAATCCTCTCGTTAACCTTTTGCCATCCGGAGAAAACTAAGCTGAAGCTCAATTTTGATGGTAAAGAATCACACGTGAAGAGCTTTCACCAAAAATATTCAAAACGCATTATTGTTTATTTTATGTAAAACAAAACAAGGATTGCAGTTAGTAATAAGTACAATGAATTGTTGTCTAATGAGTTAATGCTTTTTGGTTATGTTAGTATAACTGTTTCTATATAAGTAGAATTACAGAAACTTAAGAGCTCTTTCGGTGGACGTCTACACTGGTCAGTTGCATTTGATGAAGCATCAGGTGTTCGTTAAATTTCCCAGGATACAAGCTATGCTGCGGTTTCATTGAAGATGACGAAGGATATTGTTGTCAAGGATATATGTACAAGTCAAGAGCTTGGAATGCTTGGAGAGGAACATCCACTACCTTTGCTCTTATTTATTTTTTCTTGTTGGCATCATCAGGAAACTTGTCATCATTACAAGCAGGAACAGCTTTAATCGGTCTATGCTCGGGTTTTGTATTTGCAGCAGCGGTTTCTATAACATATGAGCTTTATGGACCTAACAGTGGGGTTAACCACAAGATCCTTATCACAAACATACCGATGGGATCGTTGGTCTATGGTTTCTTAGCTGCTTTGGTCTATGAATCCCATAGCGTGGCTGGGTCAAAGAACGAGTCGGTTATATGTATGGGACGAGATTGTTATCTACTAACGTTTGTGTGGTGGGGATGCTTGTCGGTGATTGGACTAGCTTCAAATGTTGTCTTGTTCCAGAGAACTAGAAGAGCCTATCAACTTTTTGAACAAGATAGGATAACTTCAAGCATGCTCTATTCTTAGAATTTTTATCCAGTGAATTGGTGGAAAAGGTTAAAATGACGACTCAAACTTGTGCAGAGATTTTATTAGTGCACAGACGTTTTGATAAAATTTTTTGTAGAAATAAGAAGAAAGAGGGAATCTTATGACATAACTTTGTGTCAGAATAAAGTTCAGATTTGTTTTCTGCAGCAATGGGTCAGTGGATACATTGAACCAGGGAAATGAATGAATCACGGGGACATTAGGAATCACGGTTTAGTGACCTGGAATTTTCCTACTAAACCAGCCTTAGTGGGTTAAGACTTGAGAGTTTGTTTTGTTTTGTTTTAGACTTTGTGACATTTTGAATGAATTATTGGTGATAACGACTGAGCGGTAGCAGTTGCTCGCTAAAATATCAACTTTTCGCAATTGCGTTGACGAAGATGTTACTCTTGTTCTTCCCAAACACATTAACCCAACTTTCCGAATTCTTCTCTGGAAAACAAATTCCTTGAGAAATTCTTCTATGGCGACCCAGGAAGAAGCTTTGCCGCAGGGTCGAGGAGTGTTCATCAATTATCGAGGAGAAGAGCTGCGCTATGACGATCAAGTGTCGGTACGGGGAGCTCCTTTATGCAATCTTATCAAGATGATCGAAGAGTTCAGAATCGCAATTGTAATCTTCTCGAGCAGGTATACTGAATCAAGATGGTGCTTGGAAGAGCTTGTAAAAATTAAAGAACGTGTGCATCAACGCCTGCTCAAGGTTTGATCATAAACTTGTATATATCTCTCTCTCTATATATATATATCGTATCGAGGGAATTAAAGTGAGTTACGGTATACCAATGTTATTACTTTCTACTGAAGGTGTAGATTATACATCTTTTGACACATGTAACTAACTTTGGGAATACCTTTACTTTTTATCACAAGGTGCTTCCCATCTACTACAAGGTGACTCCAACCAATGTGAAAAGACTCAAGGGAGAGTTTGGCGACCATTTCAGAGATGAAGAATACTTGTACGGGTCTGACGAACCTAAGATAAAGCGATGGAAAGAGGCAATTCTGTATGTATCCCAAAGGTTTGCCCTTACTTTCGATGAGAAAAGGTACTAAAGCTCTAAATCATACTTTTAATTCTGTTTTTGTTTGAGAAGCCACATATATCTCTCATAAAAATTTGACATATTTCAAACTTAACTAGTGTTAATCTATCAAAAATGTATTGTGTTAGTTTTCATTAGATCTGACAAAATTCATCCAAGTCATCTTTTATATTAGAAACTTCTTTATGCTTGCATGCTCGTGTGTGAACTTTAAAATACTCATCTCGACCTTTTTCTTAACAAGTGTAGCAGCGTATTGGAGATTGATTTCATTGAAAATATCGTCAAGGAGGTCTTGAAAATGCTACCAGCAAATTCTACAACTGAAAGCAGCCAATCCTGTAGTTAAACTTTGCCATGTGCTTGGAGAAAACCAAGCTGAAGCTCAATTTTGATGGAAAAGAATCACACGTGAAGAGCTTTCACCAAAAATAATTCAAAACACATTCTTGTTTATTTTATGTACAAAAAAATGATTGTAGTTAGTAATAAGTACAATGATTTGTTTGTCTAATGAGTTAAGGATTTTTGGTTAACGTCTCTGAGTATAACTGTATAAGTAGAATTATAGAAACTTAAGAGCTCTTTCAGTGGACGTCTACACTGGTCAGTTGCATTTGATGAAGCATCAGGTGTTCGTTAATTTCCCAGGATAGGAGCTACGGTGCAGTTTCATTGAAGATGACGAAGGATATTGTTGCAATAAGCTCATTACAAGTCAATAGCTTGGAATGCTTGGAGAGGAACATCCTCTACCTTTGCTCTTATTTCTGTTTTCTTGTTGGCATCATCAGGAAGCTTGTTATCATTACAAGCAGGAACAGCTTTAATCGGTCTAAGCTCGGGTTTCATATTTGCAGCAGCGGTTTCTATAACATCTGAACTTTTTGGACCCGACAGCGTTGGGGTTAACCACAACATTCTTATCACAAACATACCGATAGGATCGTTGGTCTATGGTTTCTTAGCTGCTTTGGTGTATGAATCCCAAAGCATGGCTGGGTCAAAGAACGAGTCGGCTATATGTATGGGACGAGATTGTTATCTACTAACGTTTGTGTGGTGGGGATGCTTGTCGGTGACTGGACTAGCTTCAAGTGTTGTCTTGTTTCTAAGAACTAGAAGAGCCTATCTACGTTTTGAACAAGATAGGATAAATTTTAAAGGGGTAAACAAACATCAACACTTTGTGGCAATAAATTTCATCACGAATTAATGTATTTCAGTATTTATAGGGAAATTTAATTATTTATAGAATAGTTGGATTATACAAAAAAAATAGATAAATGAAAAAAGTATAATCATTTAAAGAATATTGAACCAATAAAAATATATGTTTAAATTATATTACATTCACACATAATAAAAAATAAAGAAAATATACATTACATTCTTTTATCAAATCCGCCCACCAACGGGACTTTTCCTAGTCTAATAATAATACTATTTTGGCATTTAATTTGGAAAATATCAATGTATCGAAATTGCGTGGTGGTCAATGGTCAACGATCGTTGACGAAGATATTGCTCTTGTTAAGTTGTTGTTCCCAAACTCATTCACCCAAGTTTTCGAATTCTTATCTGGAAACAAAATCCTTGAGAAATTATTCTATGGCGAGCCAGGTAGGAACTCCGCCGCAGCGTCCGCTAGTATTCATCATTTATCAACCGTCCAACCTGTTATGGAGCTTTTTTGACTCTGACCTCCTAGAGGCCTTGAGACCGAACAGAGTCAACGTGTTTGACGTGCTAGAGTCGATGGACGATACTCCTATAGAAAATATGTTCAAGGTGATCGAAGAGTCGAGAATCGCGCTTGTAATCTTCTCGAGCGGGTACACTAAATCAACATGGCTCTTGGGACAGCTTGTGAGGATCAAAGAACTAGTGGAGGAAGGCAAGCTCGTGGTTATTCCAATTTTCTACAAGCTGGCCATAATTGAAGTGAAACACTTAACGGGAAAATTCGGTGACAATTTAAGGGATCTCGCGAAAGGTATTTCTGCTGACAAGCTCGAGAAATGGAAGGAAGCTTTGTATTTCGTTTCGCAAAAGACTGGGGTTGTTTATGCAAGGTATGGATTCTACCCTGCCTACTTTACTAGATACATTTTTGGTTGTAACATCAAAAAAGAAAATAGCAAGTGTAGAGGTAAAATGTAGCAATTATTAGAGGTCTCATTGTTTCTCTTTTGCTCCGTTGACAGTGATGATAAGAAGGCCTGCGTTATCAAAAAGATCGTGGAGCAGGTCAAGATGGAAATTACCCGGATTTCACCTAAGCAAATAGAGAGTTCTCATGACTACTTTCTGAGTGAGCTGCAGGAAGATTCCTCTATGGACTCTTCCAGATCAGAGGATCTGAAAGGCGTCGCTAGGGAATTAGATGGTATTCTCTTGGATACAAAGACAGATAGAGATCCAATGGAGGCTGACATTGTCCAACCTGAAGCAAAGTCAACAAGTGATGATAATGGTCTCAATCTTACCAAAGATGACAATTTCTTTGGTGAAACCAACTCTCATTCCACAGTTGTAGAACTGCCACCGAATCATCAAATATTACGCTATGGATTCCTCAGCCATCTCGTCAAGATCTTCGAAAGTTATAAAAATACAAGTCAGCTAGGAATGATAATAGGCTGCCTTCTGCTTCTCTTTTTTTGTTTGCAACAAATTGCTTTTATCAGCACACCTTTAACGTAAGTATATTTGTTTTTGCAACACCTTACAATTTTCCATTGCTTTTTTTTTAGATTTATTGTTCGAATAGAGATATCTTGACGATCACTTTTGTTTTCTCTCACTTTCTTACCAGTGGTGCCATCGATAAAATTGTGGAGAACGTACCTAAAGAAATGAGCTCCAATTCTCCAATGGACGGCAAGGTCAAGCCACCAAATATTCAAGTCTTTATCAATTTTCGAGGACAGCAGCTGCGTACCAATTTTGTCGGCCATCTAGTGGCTGCACTTCGGGGAAGTGGGATCAACGTCTTCATAGACAACCATGAGCAAAGAGGAGAAGACCTCAACATTCTTTTCAAGGGGATTGAGGATTCTGGGATTGCCATAGTTGTGTTTTCGAGCATGTACACGGAATCAAAATGGTGCTTGGACGAGCTTGTGAAGATTCAAGAACGTGTGCACCTAGGCCTGCTCAAGGTGTGATGATGAATGTATCTATCTCTATATATAATTATATATTGTATCTAGTGAACTAAATCTCGACCAATAATTTTATTACATCTATTGAAGGTGTAGATATAATACTAACTTTGGTAATACCTTTGCTCTCTATCACAAGGTACTTCCCATCTACCACAAGGTGACTCCAGGCAATGTGAAAAGACTTAAGGGAGATTTTGGTGACAACTTCAGAGATAAGGAGTACATGTACGCGTCTGACGAACCTAAGATAAAGCGATGGAAAGAGGCAATTATGTTTGTATCCGATAAGCTTGCCCTGACTTTTGATGAGAAAAGGTACTAATGGTCTACATCATACTTTTAATTCTACATGTTTTTGTTGAGAAGCCAAATATCTCTCATATCTGAACAAAAATTTGACATATTTCAAACTTAACTAGTTCCTTGGAAATGTTAATCTATCAAAAATGTATTGTATTAGTTTTCAGTAGATCTGACAAAATTCATCCAAGTCTTCTTTTATATTTGCATGTATGCTTACACGCTCGTGTGTGAACTTTAAAAGAACTCATCTCGACCTTTTTCTTAACAAGTGTAGCAGCGTATTGGAGAGTGATTTCATTGATACTATCGTTAAGGCGGTCTTGAAAATGCTACATGCAAATTCCACAACTGAAAGCGGTCAATCCTCTCGTTAACCTTTTGCCATCCGGAGAAAACTAAGCTGAAGCTCAATTTTGATGGTAAAGAATCACACGTGAAGAGCTTTCACCAAAAATATTCAAAACGCATTATTGTTTATTTTATGTAAAACAAAACAAGGATTGCAGTTAGTAATAAGTACAATGAATTGTTGTCTAATGAGTTAATGCTTTTTGGTTATGTTAGTATAACTGTTTCTATATAAGTAGAATTACAGAAACTTAAGAGCTCTTTCGGTGGACGTCTACACTGGTCAGTTGCATTTGATGAAGCATCAGGTGTTCGTTAAATTTCCCAGGATACGAGCTATGCTGCGGTTTCATTGAAGATGACGAAGGATATTGTTGTCAAGGATATATGTACAAGTCAAGAGCTTGGAATGCTTGGAGAGGAACATCCACTACCTTTGCTCTTATTTATTTTTTCTTGTTGGCATCATCAGGAAACTTGTCATCATTACAAGCAGGAACAGCTTTAATCGGTCTATGCTCGGGTTTTGTATTTGCAGCAGCGGTTTCTATAACATATGAGCTTTATGGACCTAACAGCGGGGTTAACCACAAGATCCTTATCACAAACATACCGATGGGATCGTTGGTCTATGGTTTCTTAGCTGCTTTGGTCTATGAATCCCATAGCGTGGCTGGGTCAAAGAACGAGTCGGTTATATGTATGGGACGAGATTGTTATCTACTAACGTTTGTGTGGTGGGGATGCTTGTCGGTGATTGGACTAGCTTCAAATGTTGTCTTGTTCCAGAGAACTAGAAGAGCCTATCAACTTTTTGAACAAGATAGGATAACTTCAAGCATGCTCTATTCTTAGAATTTTTATCCAGTGAATTGGTGGAAAAGGTTAAAATGACGACTCAAACTTGTGCAGAGATTTTATTAGTGCACAGACGTTTTGATAAAATTTTTTGTAGAAATAAGAAGAAAGAGGGAATCTTATGACATAACTTTGTGTCAGAATAAAGTTCAGATTTGTTTTCTGCAGCAATGGGTCAGTGGATACATTGAACCAGGGAAATGAATGAATCACGGGGACATTAGGAATCACGGTTTAGTGACCTGGAATTTTCCTACTAAACCAGCCTTAGTGGGTTAAGACTTGAGAGTTTGTTTTGTTTTGTTTTAGACTTTGTGACATTTTGAATGAATTATTGGTGATAACGACTGAGCGGTAGCAGTTGCTCGCTAAAATATCAACTTTTCGCAATTGCGTTGACGAAGATGTTACTCTTGTTCTTCCCAAACACATTAACCCAACTTTCCGAATTCTTCTCTGGAAAACAAATTCCTTGAGAAATTCTTCTATGGCGACCCAGGAAGAAGCTTTGCCGCAGGGTCGAGGAGTGTTCATCAATTATCGAGGAGAAGAGCTGCGCTATGACGATCAAGTGTCGGTACGGGGAGCTCCTTTATGCAATCTTATCAAGATGATCGAAGAGTTCAGAATCGCAATTGTAATCTTCTCGAGCAGGTATACTGAATCAAGATGGTGCTTGGAAGAGCTTGTAAAAATTAAAGAACGTGTGCATCAACGCCTGCTCAAGGTTTGATCATAAACTTGTATATCTCTCTCTCTCTATATATATATATATCGTATCGAGGGAATTAAAGTGAGTTACGGTATACCAATGTTATTACTTTCTACTGAAGGTGTAGATTATACATCTTTTGACACATGTAACTAACTTTGGGAATACCTTTACTTTTTATCACAAGGTGCTTCCCATCTACTACAAGGTGACTCCAACCAATGTGAAAAGACTCAAGGGAGAGTTTGGCGACCATTTCAGAGATGAAGAATACTTGTACGGGTCTGACGAACCTAAGATAAAGCGATGGAAAGAGGCAATTCTGTATGTATCCCAAAGGTTTGCCCTTACTTTTGATGAGAAAAGGTACTAAAGCTCTAAATCATACTTTTAATTCTGTTTTTGTTTGAGAAGCCACATATATCTCTCATAAAAATTTGACATATTTCAAACTTAACTAGTGTTAATCTATCAAAAATGTATTGTGTTAGTTTTCATTAGATCTGACAAAATTCATCCAAGTCATCTTTTATATTAGAAACTTCTTTATGCTTGCATGCTCGTGTGTGAACTTTAAAATACTCATCTCGACCTTTTTCTTAACAAGTGTAGCAGCGTATTGGAGATTGATTTCATTGAAAATATCGTCAAGGAGGTCTTGAAAATGCTACCAGCAAATTCTACAACTGAAAGCAGCCAATCCTGTAGTTAAACTTTGCCATGTGCTTGGAGAAAACCAAGCTGAAGCTCAATTTTGATGGAAAAGAATCACACGTGAAGAGCTTTCACCAAAAATAATTCAAAACACATTCTTGTTTATTTTATGTACAAAAAAATGATTGTAGTTAGTAATAAGTACAATGATTTGTTTGTCTAATGAGTTAAGGATTTTTGGTTAACGTCTCTGAGTATAACTGTATAAGTAGAATTATAGAAACTTAAGAGCTCTTTCAGTGGACGTCTACACTGGTCAGTTGCATTTGATGAAGCATCAGGTGTTCGTTAATTTCCCAGGATAGGAGCTACGGTGCAGTTTCATTGAAGATGACGAAGGATATTGTTGCAATAAGCTCATTACAAGTCAATAGCTTGGAATGCTTGGAGAGGAACATCCTCTACCTTTGCTCTTATTTCTGTTTTCTTGTTGGCATCATCAGGAAGCTTGTTATCATTACAAGCAGGAACAGCTTTAATCGGTCTAAGCTCGGGTTTCATATTTGCAGCAGCGGTTTCTATAACATCTGAACTTTTTGGACCCGACAGCGTTGGGGTTAACCACAACATTCTTATCACAAACATACCGATAGGATCGTTGGTCTATGGTTTCTTAGCTGCTTTGGTGTATGAATCCCAAAGCATGGCTGGGTCAAAGAACGAGTCGGCTATATGTATGGGACGAGATTGTTATCTACTAACGTTTGTGTGGTGGGGATGCTTGTCGGTGACTGGACTAGCTTCAAGTGTTGTCTTGTTTCTAAGAACTAGAAGAGCCTATCTACGTTTTGAACAAGATAGGATAAATTTTAAAGGGGTAAACAAACATCAACACTTTGTGGCAATAAATTTCATCACGAATTAATGTATTTCAGTATTTATAGGGAAATTTAATTATTTATAGAATAGTTGGATTATACAAAAAAAATAGATAAATGAAAAAAGTATAATCATTTAAAGAATATTGAACCAATAAAAATATATGTTTAAATTATATTACATTCACACATAATAAAAAATAAAGAAAATATACATTACATTCTTTTATCAAATCCGCCCACCAACGGGACTTTTCCTAGTCTAATAATAATACTATTTTGGCATTTAATTTGGAAAATATCAATGTATCGAAATTGCGTGGTGGTCAATGGTCAACGATCGTTGACGAAGATATTGCTCTTGTTAAGTTGTTGTTCCCAAACTCATTCACCCAAGTTTTCGAATTCTTATCTGGAAACAAAATCCTTGAGAAATTATTCTATGGCGAGCCAGGTAGGAACTCCGCCGCAGCGTCCGCTAGTATTCATCATTTATCAACCGTCCAACCTGTTATGGAGCTTTTTTGACTCTGACCTCCTAGAGGCCTTGAGACCGAACAGAGTCAACGTGTTTGACGTGCTAGAGTCGATGGACGATACTCCTATAGAAAATATGTTCAAGGTGATCGAAGAGTCGAGAATCGCGCTTGTAATCTTCTCGAGCGGGTACACTAAATCAACATGGCTCTTGGGACAGCTTGTGAGGATCAAAGAACTAGTGGAGGAAGGCAAGCTCGTGGTTATTCCAATTTTCTACAAGCTGGCCATAATTGAAGTGAAACACTTAACGGGAAAATTCGGTGACAATTTAAGGGATCTCGCGAAAGGTATTTCTGCTGACAAGCTCGAGAAATGGAAGGAAGCTTTGTATTTCGTTTCGCAAAAGACTGGGGTTGTTTATGCAAGGTATGGATTCTACCCTGCCTACTTTACTAGATACATTTTTGGTTGTAACATCAAAAAAGAAAATAGCAAGTGTAGAGGTAAAATGTAGCAATTATTAGAGGTCTCATTGTTTCTCTTTTGCTCCGTTGACAGTGATGATAAGAAGGCCTGCGTTATCAAAAAGATCGTGGAGCAGGTCAAGATGGAAATTACCCGGATTTCACCTAAGCAAATAGAGAGTTCTCATGACTACTTTCTGAGTGAGCTGCAGGAAGATTCCTCTATGGACTCTTCCAGATCAGAGGATCTGAAAGGCGTCGCTAGGGAATTAGATGGTATTCTCTTGGATACAAAGACAGATAGAGATCCAATGGAGGCTGACATTGTCCAACCTGAAGCAAAGTCAACAAGTGATGATAATGGTCTCAATCTTACCAAAGATGACAATTTCTTTGGTGAAACCAACTCTCATTCCACAGTTGTAGAACTGCCACCGAATCATCAAATATTACGCTATGGATTCCTCAGCCATCTCGTCAAGATCTTCGAAAGTTATAAAAATACAAGTCAGCTAGGAATGATAATAGGCTGCCTTCTGCTTCTCTTTTTTTGTTTGCAACAAATTGCTTTTATCAGCACACCTTTAACGTAAGTATATTTGTTTTTGCAACACCTTACAATTTTCCATTGCTTTTTTTTTAGATTTATTGTTCGAATAGAGATATCTTGACGATCACTTTTGTTTTCTCTCACTTTCTTACCAGTGGTGCCATCGATAAAATTGTGGAGAACGTACCTAAAGAAATGAGCTCCAATTCTCCAATGGACGGCAAGGTCAAGCCACCAAATATTCAAGTCTTTATCAATTTTCGAGGACAGCAGCTGCGTACCAATTTTGTCGGCCATCTAGTGGCTGCACTTCGGGGAAGTGGGATCAACGTCTTCATAGACAACCATGAGCAAAGAGGAGAAGACCTCAACATTCTTTTCAAGGGGATTGAGGATTCTGGGATTGCCATAGTTGTGTTTTCGAGCATGTACACGGAATCAAAATGGTGCTTGGACGAGCTTGTGAAGATTCAAGAACGTGTGCACCTAGGCCTGCTCAAGGTGTGATGATGAATGTATCTATCTCTATATATAATTATATATTGTATCTAGTGAACTAAATCTCGACCAATAATTTTATTACATCTATTGAAGGTGTAGATATAATACTAACTTTGGTAATACCTTTGCTCTCTATCACAAGGTACTTCCCATCTACCACAAGGTGACTCCAGGCAATGTGAAAAGACTTAAGGGAGATTTTGGTGACAACTTCAGAGATAAGGAGTACATGTACGCGTCTGACGAACCTAAGATAAAGCGATGGAAAGAGGCAATTATGTTTGTATCCGATAAGCTTGCCCTGACTTTTGATGAGAAAAGGTACTAATGGTCTACATCATACTTTTAATTCTACATGTTTTTGTTGAGAAGCCAAATATCTCTCATATCTGAACAAAAATTTGACATATTTCAAACTTAACTAGTTCCTTGGAAATGTTAATCTATCAAAAATGTATTGTATTAGTTTTCAGTAGATCTGACAAAATTCATCCAAGTCTTCTTTTATATTTGCATGTATGCTTACACGCTCGTGTGTGAACTTTAAAAGAACTCATCTCGACCTTTTTCTTAACAAGTGTAGCAGCGTATTGGAGAGTGATTTCATTGATACTATCGTTAAGGCGGTCTTGAAAATGCTACATGCAAATTCCACAACTGAAAGCGGTCAATCCTCTCGTTAACCTTTTGCCATCCGGAGAAAACTAAGCTGAAGCTCAATTTTGATGGTAAAGAATCACACGTGAAGAGCTTTCACCAAAAATATTCAAAACGCATTATTGTTTATTTTATGTAAAACAAAACAAGGATTGCAGTTAGTAATAAGTACAATGAATTGTTGTCTAATGAGTTAATGCTTTTTGGTTATGTTAGTATAACTGTTTCTATATAAGTAGAATTACAGAAACTTAAGAGCTCTTTCGGTGGACGTCTACACTGGTCAGTTGCATTTGATGAAGCATCAGGTGTTCGTTAAATTTCCCAGGATACGAGCTATGGTGCGGTTTCATTGAAGATGACGAAGGATATTGTTGTCAAGGATATATGTACAAGTCAAGAGCTTGGAATGCTTGGAGAGGAACATCCACTACCTTTGCTCTTATTTATTTTTTCTTGTTGGCATCATCAGGAAACTTGTCATCATTACAAGCAGGAACAGCTTTAATCGGTCTATGCTCGGGTTTTGTATTTGCAGCAGCGGTTTCTATAACATATGAGCTTTATGGACCTAACAGCGGGGTTAACCACAAGATCCTTATCACAAACATACCGATGGGATCGTTGGTCTATGGTTTCTTAGCTGCTTTGGTCTATGAATCCCATAGCGTGGCTGGGTCAAAGAACGAGTCGGTTATATGTATGGGACGAGATTGTTATCTACTAACGTTTGTGTGGTGGGGATGCTTGTCGGTGATTGGACTAGCTTCAAATGTTGTCTTGTTCCAGAGAACTAGAAGAGCCTATCAACTTTTTGAACAAGATAGGATAACTTCAAGCATGCTCTATTCTTAGAATTTTTATCCAGTGAATTGGTGGAAAAGGTTAAAATGACGACTCAAACTTGTGCAGAGATTTTATTAGTGCACAGACGTTTTGATAAAATTTTTTGTAGAAATAAGAAGAAAGAGGGAATCTTGGAGAGCATAAGTTTGGTCAGAAGAACAGTTCTGATGTGCTTTTTGCGGCAATGGATCGATAGGTAAGTTGGACCGGGGAATTGAATCACTGGGACATTAGAATTTAGAAGTCACGGTTTAGTGACCTAGAATTATCCTACCGAACCAGCCTAACTGTGTTAAAGAGTTTTTTTTTTTTTTTTAGACTTGTAAAATTTTGAACGAATTCTCCAATATGGTCCTTTTTGGCAAGGATGACACTAAAAAAAAAACCAAATCTGACATATTATTTCTGAAAAGGTTTTTGCGTGACTGTAAAACAAATTTTGGTTGTTTATTGAAGGATCCAAATGAGCTTCAGTCCGCAAGTATGACTCAAATCGATGCCCCTAATGTTTGTAATAACTTGATGGCTAATGATTGTCACTTTATAAGAAAGCATATGTATTAGAATTTGTGTGTGTTTTTTTTCTTGATTTCTAATCAAATAAAAGATAAAGGATGCATATGTATGTATATCGCATTTAAATTTAATGTGGGAACTACCAATCTGATAAGCTGCTATACCGTTAGCTTATGTGCGTAAGAAACAGAGGAGTGGAAGGATGAATCGAAGGTTGGAGAAGAAGACGGAAGAAGACACTAAATCAAGTAGAGAGTTTTTCTCTTTTCTCTTATTTCAAAACGATGTCGTATAAGTATTGAGGCTGTGGGAGACGGACGCTCGTCATTTCGTCTTCCAGCTCTCATCTGCTTCTTCTGTTGACGAAAATGTTATTCCCTTCCCAAATTCAATTTCCCTAACTTTTCGAATTCTAATTCCTTGGTAAATTCGTCAATGGAGACATCCAGAAGAACCGACCCCGCCTGGGCATCCATGGAGGAGACTTTTGGATTTCTTACGCTCCTTTGACAGAAATGATCTCCACTTTATCACAAGCATCCCAGAGCAGGTCACGAATCTAGTTTCCTGGATTTCACTTAAGAAATGTTACTGGATGAGTGAGCTACCTGGTATTCTCTGGGATAAAAATTCAGATAGAGATCCTAAGTAGGCTGACGAAATATCAAGAAGAGATGATGATGGTGTAAGTCCAAGCAACGATGACAATTTCCTTGGTGAAACAAACTCTCATTCCACAGTTGTAGTACTGCCACCGAATCTTCAACTTTTAACCTATGGATTCCTCAGAAATCTTAAGGGTTATAAAATTATAATTCTGATTGGAATGATAAACGGTTGTTTTCTGTTTCTCTCATTTCGCCTCGCTTATATGAGAACACCTTTAACGTAAGCATTTCTTTTTGCAAACACATAATTTTCAATTTTCAAAAACTTAAAAAGTCTCTCACTTTCTTACCAGTTGTGAAGGCGGCACCATCAATGGAATTGTGGAGAACGTACCAAAAGTGCTAGAGTACTACGTTCCTACTGATCGGACAAAGAATTCAAGAGTCAAATATACTGAATTCCCCAGAGGTGAAGTTGGAGCAAATCCTGAGAGTTCTTCTTCAGACGCTATAACGAATTCCGATTTACTTGAGAGGTGACCGACGGTGACACTTTGGTTTTCTTTTATCTTTAAACAAATTGACCATATTAATGTTATCTCTTTTGGTGTAAAGAACTTTCATCAACTCTCCAATGGACGGTAAAGTCAAGCCACCAAATATTTAAAGGAAACAGAGCACTATAACTGAATTGATTTGTGATATGGAGTCTGAATATCTTTGTGTTATTGAAAACAAAGAAAGCAATGGCTTTTATAGAAGCCTTACAATAACTGAAACAGCAACTTACGGAACTCAAAGTGGAAACAACTTGAAACAAATACGACTTATTCTACTCCTATATTTCAGCTTGACTTATTCCACTTCAGACTCTGTCAAATATCCAACAAATTCCTCCCCTTAAACTGAAATGCTAGCTAGCATCAGTTTAACTTTCCAACCTTCGAACACCAAGTGAGCTTCTAAGCTTCTCGAACTGATCTAGCTTGATAGGCTTTGTCATAATATCTGCAACTTGATCTTTTGTTCCACAGAAAACAAGCTTAATGACTCCTTCACTTGACAAGTTTCGCAAATAATGATACCTTATGTCGATGTGCTTTCTTCTTCGATGCATAACCGGGTTCTTGGACAGCTTTATTGCTGAACTGTTGTCACACATTATGTCAATACATCCTCCATTTACTGCATTCAACTCCTGCAACATTCCTTTTAGCCAAACACAGTGACATGCTGATGAGGTTGCTGCAACGTACTCAGCCTCAGTGGAAGACAAGGTAACAATGTCTTGTTTTCGTGAACTCCAACATATCGCTGCTCCATTCAACAAGAACACGTACCCAGAAGTATATTTCCTGTCATCCACATGTCGAGCATAGTCACTATCTGTGTAACCCAGCAGCTCCATGTTCGATGATCTTCCATAAAATACTCCAAAATCCAGAGTTCCCCTTAGATACTTCAGTACTCTCTTGGCAATCATCATATGTTCATCCTTGGGATCGGCCATAAAACGTGAGATTAAGCACACAACAAACATCAAGTCAGGTCTTGTTACCGTAAGGTACATGAGACATCCCACAAGTTGTTTGTACAGAGTTGCGTTGACTCCTCTGCTCCCTTCCTTTGTGATCACCACGCCTGGAACAATTGGATTTTTAACCGAGTTGCAGTTCCACATGTTGAATCTCTCAAGAACCTCCTTGGCATATTTTCTTTGACAGATATGTATACCATCACTGCTTTGCTGCACTTCCACTCCAAGGAAAAACTTCATTCTCCCCATATCTGTCATCTCGAATTCTCTTTGCATCGATGACTTAAACTCAATGCACAACCGCTCATCATTTCCAGTAAATATTAAGTCATCGACATAGAGACTTACCACCAGAATCTTGTTTTCAGTTTTCTTTAGGAACAAAGTGTGATCATAGCTGCTTTTCTGAAATCCTTCTCTTAAGAAATAGCTCTCAATTCTGCTGAACCATGCCCTTGGCGCCTGCTTTAAACCATAGAGAGCTTTCCTTAAACGATAAACCTTGTCTTCCTCCCCTACTTTGACAAACCCTTCAGGCTGATTGACGTAGACCTCCTCTTTTAATTCTCCGTACAAGAAGGCACTTTTAACATCAAGCTGAAAAACATTCCAGCCTTGTTGTGCTGCTACTGCGAGAAGGCTTCTTATTGTGTCCCATCGAGCAACTGGCGCAAATACTTCAGTGTAGTCAATCCCCTCAGTTTGAGAGTATCATTTTGCTACAAGGCGAGCTTTGCACTTCTCTACCTTTCCCTCTTCATTCAGCTTTGTTTTATACACCCATTTTACACCAATCTTCTTCATTTGAGGCGGCAGAACTACCAGTTCCCATGTCTGGTTTCTTTCAATGGACTGAATCTCCATTTTTATAGCATCTCTCCATTTCTCTTCTTTCACAGCATCATAAAAGGTCATCGGATCATCATTGCAAACCTGAAATGCAAAATTTGTCCAAGCTTCTTCTTCTTCTTCTTCTTCATCACCACTTACATAATCTTGCATCCATCCAGGTTGCTTTCTTAGCCTTTTAGGCTGTTCTCCATGTACGGGTGCCTGAATCTCTGTCCTTGGAGCATTAATAATCTCCTCTGTTTCTTCTCTGGCCACATTTTCTGCATCGACATTTTGAGGTTCTTCTTCCTCATCTTCTTCTTCACTTTCTTCACCTTCGAAACCTTCATCATCTTCCCAGGTAAGGACGTTTTGATCTGGTGTGCTTATTTTCCAGTCCCACTGAGCATCCTCTTTGAAGATAACATCTCTGCTTATCGTAATTTTCTTCAAAATTGGATCATATAATCGATAAGCCTTTGATTCATCACTGACTCCAAGCAAAATGCATTTGTGACTTCGATCATCAAGTTTGATTCTCTTCTGCACTGGGATGTGAACATGAGCGACTGATCCAAAGACTCTGAAATAGTCGACTTTTGGCTTGATTCCATTCCACCTCTCTTCAGGCACCTTATCTTTTATTGCTTTTGTGATACTACGATTTAGCACATGAGCTGTCCACCTAGCTGCATCTGGCCACAAATATCTCGGCATATCTTTCTCAGAGAGCAAACAGCGTACCATATTCATGATAGTTCGGTTTCTCCTCTCTGCTACTCTGTTTTGTTGAGGAGTATATGCTGCTGTCAGTTGCCGCTTAATACCATGTTCTCTGCAGAACTCATTGAACTTATCAAAGGTGAATTCTCCTCCTCTGTCTGTTCTCAATCCCCTGATGACAGTCTTAGCTTCCTTTTCAACAGAAATTTTGAAAGCTTTGAAAGTTTCAAATGTGTCAGATTTTTCTGCTAAGAAATGAATCCATGTCTTTCTAGAAAAATCATCAACTAGCACCAGCAAGTATCTCTTACCACTATGAGAAGTCGGTGAGATTGGACCACATAGATCCGCATGGATCAGTTCCAGCTTCTCAGTTGCCCTCCATTTACTTTTCTTTGGAAATTTTGCTCGTTGCTGCTTTCCCACATTGCATACTGTGCAAACCTTAAGCTCGTCTGTCAGACTTGGTAACCCTTTCACCATTTGTTTCTTCTCCATGAGCTGAATGGACTTGTTGCTTAAATGTCCAAACCTCCTATGCCAAAGAGCTCCCAAATCTTCTTCTTCTACCTTGAGGCAGCGTTGTGATGTTGGTTTCTTCTTGGCATAGATCAGAAACATGCGATTCTTTGTCATTGTTGTCTCTACTATCAGTCCTCTCTGACCATGATAGATCTTACACACGTCGTTCTTGCTCAGAATTGTCAGCTGCTTCTCCTGCAGTTGCCCAATGCTCAGCAAATTGTTTGTCAGATTTGGGACGTAATAAACCTCAGTCAGCACTTGTACTATTCCTTCCACTTCAAATCTTATTTTTCCCTTTCCTTGGACAATCATCCTTGAGTCATTTCCCAGACGAACAGAGTGCTTGAAATCTTCATCCAGTTCGATAAACCATGACCTCTCTCCCGTCATATGGTTTGAGCACCCTGAGTCAAGAAACCAAACTCCTCTTCCGTCATCATTATCCACATCAGCGTGTGCCATCAGCAGCAACTCTTCCTCTTCGTCAAACTCAACGTAGTTGACTCCTTTCTTGTCACTAGTACACTCAAATTGATAGTGACCTTGTTTTACACATCGAAAACAGTTGATAGCAGCTCTATTCACGAAGGATCTCCCTCTCCCTCGTCCTCTGAAAGTGCTTCTTCCTCTTCCTCTGTAATTTCCTCTTCCTCTTTGAGCATTCCTTGGCTCATTTTCAACTTGCAGAACTTGCTCTTCACTTCTTTTCTCAATAACCTTGCTCTCATGAATTTGTAGTGACGCTTGTAACTCAACAACTGAGAGACGGTCAATATCTTTTGACTCTTCAATGGAGCAAACCACAAAGTTGAAGTTGTTTGTAAGACTTCGGAGAATCTTTTCCACAATCTTGACATCATCTAAATTTTCTCCACAGTTTCTCATGTCGTTAACTGTTTCCATGACTCTCACGAAGTATGCCGGAATTCCTTCTCCAGTCTTCATCTCCAGAGTTTCGAAATTTTTTTGCAGCCTCTGCAGCTGTGCACGCTTCACTCTGGCACTTCCTTGATGTTTGACTTTCATTGATTCCCATAGATGTTTGGCCGTCTCCTTCTGGGTGATCGTCTTCAAGGTCGTTTTGTCAATTGACTGGAACAAGTAATTCTTGGCTTTGAGATCTTTGAGTTTTGCTTCATCCAGCTCTTTTTGTTGTGCCGGATTTGGCGACTCAATTCTTCTCAGATCTTTGTATCCTGGTTCGATGATGCACCAGTAATCCTTGGATCGGAGAAGGTTCTCCATGATCAAACTCCAATGGTCGTAATCTCCGTCGAACTTCGGGACAGCAGGTGCGGCGAAGTTTCCAGCATCTGACATTTTCTCTAAAGTGTTTTTCCTCTCAAACACTCATAAAGTCTCACTAACACGAATGTGTGTGTGGCTCTGATACCAGATAAAGGAAACAGAGCACTATAACTGAATTGATTTGTGATATGGAGTCTGAATATCTTCGTGTTATTGAAAACAAAGAAAGCGATGGCTTTTATAGAAGCCTTACAATAACTGAAACAGAAACTTACGGAACTCAAAGTGGAAACAACTTGAAACAAATACGACTTATTCTACTCCTATATTTCAGCTTGACTTATTCCACTTCAGACTCTGTCAAATATCCAACAATATTCAAGTTTTCATCAATTTCAGGGGAGATCAGCTGCTCAACAATTTTGTCGGCCATCTAGTGGCTGCACTTCGGGGAAGTGGGATCAACTTCTTCATAGGCATTCATAAGCAAAGAGGAGAAGACCTCAACATTCTTTTCAAGAGGATTGAGGATTCTGGGATTGCCATAGTTGTGTTTTCGGGCATGTACACGGAATCAAAATGGTGCTTGGATGAGCTTGTGAAGATTCAAGAACGTGTGCACCAAGGCCTGCTCAAGGTATGATGATAAACATGTACATATATATCTCTATATATATTTTATCTAGGGAACTAAAGTGAATTATTATTACTTTCTTTTGAAGGTGTAGGTTTTACATCTTTTCATACATATTTTTAACTTTGGGATTACCTTTAGGTGCTTCCCGTCTACTACAAGGTGACTCCAACCAATGTGAAAAGACTTAAGGGAGAGTTTGGTGACCGTTTCAGAGATAAAGAGTACATTTACAAGTCTGACGAACCTAAGATAAAGCGATGGAAAGAGGCAATTGAGTCTGTCTCCCGTAGGTTTGCCCTGGCTTACTATGAGAAAAGGTACTAATGCCTCTAAATCATACTTTCCATTCTATGTTTTGTTGAGAAGCCAAAGAAATCTCTAATCTCTTAACAAAAAGTTAGACATATTTCAGTCTTATATAACTAGTTCCTTGGAAATGTTAATGCATTAAATGTATTGTATTATTTTTCATTGGATGTGATAAAATTCATCGAAGTCTTCTTTTATATTAGCAACTTCTTTATGTATGCGTGCAACCTCTTGTATGAACTTTAAAAGAACTCATCTTGGCCTTTTTCTTAACAAGTAGCAGCACATTGGAGATTGATTCCTTGCAACTATCATCAAGGAGGTCTTGAAAAGGCTTCAAGACATTTCTACAGTGAAAAGAGGCCAAGCTGAAGCTCAGTTTTAATGGTAAAGAATCACACGTAAAGAACTTTCACCGAAAATTTACAAAAATAGTTGTAATTAGTAACGAGTACAATGGTTTTTTTGACTAATGAGTTAAGGATTTTGGTTATTGTCTCTGAGTTAACTGTTTGTATATAAGTAGAATTATAGAAACTTAAGAGCTCTTTCAGTGGACGTCCACACTGGTCAGTTGCAGAGGATGCAGCATCAAGTGTTCTTTAATACCCGAGGACAGGAGCTATGGTGTGGTTTCAACAGCCACCATGCGTAAGTTCTCCAGAAACACCGGATCAACGTTTTAACTGACAAACTTAAGATAATTGGTGAAGATCTCACCGATATCTTCGTGAGAATGGTATAGTCAAAGATCGCATTGGTCATATTCTCCAGGAGGTACAAGGAACCGAGATGGTGTTTAGACTAGCTTGTTAAGATCAAGCAACACAATGATCAAGGATTGCTCAAGGTGCGTTTATGTAAGCATAGACCGAGTCACATTAGATTTTAGTGATTTCTTCGTTCCAGATCAACGTTAACAGTGCATCGAGGTCCAATTTTGTGTGGTAAAAGAAAACTCGGGTATTTATTTGTCTAAGTTGAAAATCTTTCCTAGCATTTGATGAAGTTGGAGATTTGTTTTGGTCATTTTACCAAATGTCTTATTATTGATTCTTTAAATGATATTGGGGTTAGCTTCTTAACTAAGTAAAGCTATCTAGACAGAGTGTTGTGGTTTCCAAGGGCTACATGGATATCAAATGCAAGAACAGCGCTCAATGACTCAGCCGAGCTAAGGACTCAGCTAGGGGAGCTTAGCGAGTGGCTGTGTTCACTGAAATCTGTCATTGAGATGGTGGAAGGAGTCATCAGAAAATTTCCTGATTTTTTTATGAACCCTTGGCAAATGTCTTCCTCTTCGAAGCCAATTACGGCCTCTGCTAATTACCTCTAATGTTTACTCTCTGGTTATTTTGAAACCTCCCTTGGTATTATGGATTGGTAAGCAATCCTTGACCATTATACTTCTAATTATCATGATCCATGTTCGTATCGTAAGCTTTCATGCATTTTGTTTCTTGAATATCTTATTATGAGACAACAATGCTTGTAGAGAGTTTGGATGATCTTTCGCATGAATCTGAAGAGAATGTGTCAATCTCTTCATCTAGTCCCCTTGAATTACAATTCGTCCTCTCTGCCTTCCTGGTCTAGTTTCCGTTTAGAAGGTTCAGGTTTCATTCTTGTTGATGTTGATGAGCTTGAAATGCACAAAGGAATGGTGACACTTGAAGCCAGCCTTGAGGGTTACCAGTTACTCAACGATGATAGATTGCGAAACATCATTGCACCTGATCAGAAAAGTTTCATAGAAGACGACGAAGGATGTTGTTGCAATAAGCTCATTACAAGAAATCAACAAACGCAGAAAAAAACAAATCTAACATATTACTTGTGAAAAGGTTTGGTTGCTCATTGACGAAACACATTTGGCTTTTGGATATCCATATTGTAAACCATAACGCCATATTAATGTATTCAATGATAGTTATATCAATGCCATGCTATTTAACAAAATCACAGTTCCCATTTTGATGAAAGATCCTTTCCTAGAGTTGCTGAAAGAAAGTTCAGTCTACTAAATTCGAGATATCTTATGAGATTATTAATATCAGTAAAATTAAGGTTGATTTACTTGTTCCATTTATTTTTTTTGGTCGGCAAACTGATTCATTAATCTGGTAATAGGATACAATACAAAAGATTATACAACCACTACGAGTCTACGGCGTGCCCAACAACCATAAGGACAGAGAACTAAAACCCGAAAAATAGGGTAAGAACTAAGAAGATTAGTAGTAGAGCTTTTAACATCTCCTAAATAACAGTTGCCATTTAAATTAATTCAACAAAATAAAATAAAACTCATAAATAATTAGTAATCCAAAATTTCAATGGTATATATATATATATCAACTTGTTTTATTAATGAAAAAACTAATTGCTATCTAAATTAAAATAGTACTATATTTTGATTTACTAATTATTAAAGGTATGTTGATGTAATAACTAATAAATATATTTATTGCAAATCGATTACTAAGAACTATTAATTAATAATATTTAGCTTTTTACAACAAAATATAATTTAAATTATTTATCTAGATTTGATTCTAATTGTCAAATGTAGTTTTTTTAATTTTCTTTTTAGTTGTACGATGGAGACAGAGAAGCTAGATGAAAAATTAGTTTTGAAATAAAAAAAATTAATGTTAAAAACAAATTAATCTTCCAGCCATAAAAGTCTTGAAAAAATCAACAAATTTAAGAACAAATAAAAACAGTAGGTAGTTAGAGACTAGAAACTTTAGAGAAAAGAAAAAAAAATGAAAAGTTTGATTGTTTGGTTAGATTTTAAAATCATTTACAGTCTTCAAAGCACCAATCAGCCCCTAAATAAGTAGTAAAAGAATAGTGCCTTGTGGTATCAACTTAAATTTTAAGATGTACACTTGGTGTAATAACTTTTCCTAATTAGATATTGTTAAATATAAACTGCCTATCACATCAGTTTATTTATGATTTCCACAATCTTTAGAAAATTGAAGATTTATGCGTTGTCGCCGCCGAAGTGTGGAAAAATATGTTCTTGTCGAACTCCAGTCTGTTCTTCCCAAATTCAATTTCCCAACTTTTCGAATTTGTTTGTGGAAACTAATTCCTTGAGAATTCGTCCATGGAGACCCACGTAAGAACCCGCCCGTTGTTCATTAATTTCCGGGTCGATGATCTCCCCAGAGTATTTGTCTCCCACCTCTTGACGTTTTCGGAGAATAACGGAGTCGATTACTATGCTGAGGTAGATGGGACGAGGAAGAATCCTGTAGTAATTCTTTTCAGTCGGATCGAAGAGTCGGGCATCGCGCTAGTAATCTTCTCGGGCAGGTACACTGAATCTAGACGGTGCTTAACCGAGTTGGTGAAGATCAAAGAACGAGTGGAGGAAGGCAAACTCGTGGACATTCCCGTTTTCTACAAGCTGAATCCATCCGATGTGAAAGAGCTTGAGGGAGATTTCGGTTTAAACTTATGGAATCAAGTGAGACGTACTTCTGACTTTGACAAGCTCCAGATATGGAAGGAAGCTTTGGATTTCGTTTTGCAAAGGCTGATGCTTGTTTTTCATGATCCAAGGTATGGATTCTACCCTGCCTAGTTACTAGATACATTTTTGGGTTATAGATTGGACTGTCTCATCGTTTTCTCTATCCCTTGAAAAGAGTAACGAGGGGACAAATAACAATTATTAGGGTTAAATGGAATTGAATTTATAGATTAGGCCTTTCACGATCGGAGGGTCTCATTGTTTCTCTGTCGCTCCTTTGGCAGTGATAGTGAGACCGAACTTATCTATAGTATTGCCGTGGCGGTCAAGATTGCAATTGCCCAGATGTCACTTGGGCAAATAGAAAAGTTACATGACTACTGGCTGAGTGAGCTGCAGGATTCTATGGAATCTTCCAAATCAGAGGATCTGAAAGACGTCGCTAAGGAAAGAGATGGTATTCTCTGGGATACAAGAACAGATAGAGATCCAATGGAGGCTGAAGTAAAGCCAAGAAGAGATGATGGCCTCAATCTGAGCAAAGATGAGGATAAGACTTTTGGAACTAAACAACGCATCAAGGAATTAGAAGATAAGTTGGATCTCAATAAAATTACAAGTCAGCTAGGAATGATAATAGGTTTTCTTCTGCTTCTCTTTTTTTGTCTCCAACAAGTTGCTTATATGAGCACACGTTTACTGTAAGTATTCAAAAACTAATTATTTTCAACATGTCTTGTTGGAAGAGAGATATCTTGACGATCTGATTGTATTCTCTCACTTTCTTACCAGTGGTGAGGGCGTTACCATCGATAGAATTGTGGAGAACGTACCAAAAATTGGTAAAGTATATTCCTGCTGAGCGAACAGATGATTCAAGAGACAAATTTACTGAATTTCCCACAGGTAAATTTGGAGCAAAGCCCGAGCGATCATCTTTCATACTGTGCTGATTTCCTTCACAGGTGACCTACGGTCACAGTTTGGTTTTATAAGAACTTCATCTCTAAAAACATTAACCATATATATGATATCTCTTTTGGTGTAAAGAACTTTCACCAACTCTCCAATGGACGGCAAAGTCAAGCAACCGAAAATTCAAGTTCTTATCAATTTTCGAGGAGAGCAGCTACGCTACAATTTTGTCAGCTATCTAGTGGATGCACTTAGGAGAAGTGAGATCAACGTCTTCATAGACAATCACGAGCAACAAGGTGAAGACCTCAACACTCTTTTCAAGAGGATCGAGGATTCTGGGATTGCCATAGTTGTATTTTCCAGCAGGTACACGGAATCAATATGGTGCTTTAACGAGTTTGGTTTTATAAGAACTTCATTGAAGTCGTCTTTTATATTTGCAACTTTTTTTATGTATGTATGCATGCTCGTGTGTTAACTTAAAAAAAACTCATCTCGACCTTTTTCTTAACAAGTGTAGCAGCGAGTGTGATTTCGTTGCAACCATCGTCAAAGCGGTCTTGGAAATGCTTTAAGCCACTTCGACAGTGGAAAGCGGTCAATTGTCCTGATTGTCGTGTAGAGAAAACCAAGCTGAAGCTCAATTTGATGGTAAAGAATCACACGTGAAGAACTTTCAGCCAAAAAATCCAAAACTTATTCTTGTTTATCCCAAAAAAGGCATATTCATCCCAAAAGCTTCCGGACTCGGCGGAGGCGGGTATGAACCCAATCCAATAACATGCCTCAAAAACCACCAAACAGAACAGCACACGAACATAGCTAATAAGTAGAGACAAGGAGCGAACCTAGGACCAGACTAGATATCAGTTTTCAGTCATAACCCATGGACAGCAACAGAATGTAACCGGAACGAAACCAAAAGGCTTAACCGAGCTAAATGGAACCTACATGACTGATAATTGACTAACGACAGTAGATCTGACAAAGGTTTTGACCCAGAACAATAAGAGACCAAAAAACCAATCACTTGGACCGGAGACAAGACTACCTAAACTTAGGAAAGAAAAACCGAGCAGACAGCACAAACACTCACTTGAACGGAGCCGAGAAAATCAGTAGAAGAGATGACATAGATCCATCTAAACCGCCGACCAAAGAACTACTCCGAACCTATGAGACCCAAATTAGATCTGACAAAATTCATCGAAGTCATCTTTTATATTAGAAACTTCTTTATGCTTGCATGCTCGTGTGTGAACTTTAAAATACTCATCTCGACCTTTTTCTTAACAAGTGTAGCAGCGTATTGGAGATTGATTTCATTGAAAATATCGTCAAGGAGGTCTTGAAAATGCTACCAGCAAATTCTACAACTGAAAGCAGCCAATCCTGTAGTTAAACTTTGCCATGTGCTTGGAGAAAACCAAGCTGAAGCTCAATTTTGATGGAAAAGAATCACACGTGAAGAGCTTTCACCAAAAATAATTCAAAACACATTCTTGTTTATTTTATGTACAAAAAAATGATTGTAGTTAGTAATAAGTACAATGATTTGTTTGTCTAATGAGTTAAGGATTTTTGGTTAACGTCTCTGAGTATAACTGTATAAGTAGAATTATAGAAACTTAAGAGCTCTTTCAGTGGACGTCTACACTGGTCAGTTGCATTTGATGAAGCATCAGGTGTTCGTTAATTTCCCAGGATAGGAGCTACGGTGCAGTTTCATTGAAGATGACGAAGGATATTGTTGCAATAAGCTCATTACAAGTCAATAGCTTGGAATGCTTGGAGAGGAACATCCTCTACCTTTGCTCTTATTTCTGTTTTCTTGTTGGCATCATCAGGAAGCTTGTTATCATTACAAGCAGGAACAGCTTTAATCGGTCTAAGCTCGGGTTTCATATTTGCAGCAGCGGTTTCTATAACATCTGAACTTTTTGGACCCGACAGCGTTGGGGTTAACCACAACATTCTTATCACAAACATACCGATAGGATCGTTGGTCTATGGTTTCTTAGCTGCTTTGGTGTATGAATCCCAAAGCATGGCTGGGTCAAAGAACGAGTCGGCTATATGTATGGGACGAGATTGTTATCTACTAACGTTTGTGTGGTGGGGATGCTTGTCGGTGACTGGACTAGCTTCAAGTGTTGTCTTGTTTCTAAGAACTAGAAGAGCCTATCTACGTTTTGAACAAGATAGGATAAATTTTAAAGGGGTAAACAAACATCAACACTTTGTGGCAATAAATTTCATCACGAATTAATGTATTTCAGTATTTATAGGGAAATTTAATTATTTATAGAATAGTTGGATTATACAAAAAAAATAGATAAATGAAAAAAGTATAATCATTTAAAGAATATTGAACCAATAAAAATATATGTTTAAATTATATTACATTCACACATAATAAAAAATAAAGAAAATATACATTACATTCTTTTATCAAATCCGCCCACCAACGGGACTTTTCCTAGTCTAATAATAATACTATTTTGGCATTTAATTTGGAAAATATCAATGTATCGAAATTGCGTGGTGGTCAATGGTCAACGATCGTTGACGAAGATATTGCTCTTGTTAAGTTGTTGTTCCCAAACTCATTCACCCAAGTTTTCGAATTCTTATCTGGAAACAAAATCCTTGAGAAATTATTCTATGGCGAGCCAGGTAGGAACTCCGCCGCAGCGTCCGCTAGTATTCATCAATTATCGAATGTCCCAACTGGGCATTTTTAACTTTTTTGTCCAAGACCTCGTTGAGGACTTGAGACTGAAAGGAGTCAACGTGTTTGACATGCCAGGGTCGATATTCGGATTTGATGAAACTCCTTTAGAAAATATGTTCAAGGTGATCGAAGAGTCGAGAATCGCGCTTGTAATCTTCTCGAAGAGGTACACTAAATTAATATCGCTCTTGGAAGAGCTTGTGAGGATCAAAGAACTAGTGGAGGAAGGCAAGCTCGTGGTTATTCCAATTTTCTACAGGCTGGCCGTAATTGAAGTGAAACACTTAACGGGAGAATTCGGTGCCAATTTAAGGGATCTCGCGAAAGGTATTTCTGCTGACAAGCTCGAGAAATGGAAGGAAGCTTTGTATTTCGTTTCGAAAAAGACTGGGTTTGTTTATGCAAGGTATGGATTCTACCCTGCCTACTTTACTAGATACATTTTAGGTTGTAACATTAAAAAAGAAAATAGCAAGTGTAGAGGTAAAATGTAGCAATTATTAGAGGTCTCATTGTTTCTCTTTTGCTCCGTTGACAGTGATGATAAGAAGGCCTGCGTTATCAAAAAGATCGTGGAGCAGGTCAAGATGGAAATAGAGAGTTCACATGACTACTTTCTGAGTGAGCTGCAGGAAGATTCCTCTATGGACTCGGACTCTTCCAGATCAGAGGATCTGAAAGGCGTCGCTAGGGAATTAGATGGTATTCTCTTGGATACAAAGACAGATAGAGATCCAATGGAGGCTGACATTGTCCAACCTGAAGCAAAGTCAACAAGTGATGATGATGGTCTCAATCTCACCAAAGATGACAATTTCTTTGGTGAAACCAACTCTCATTCCACAGTTGTAGAACTGCCACCGAATCATCAAATATTACGCTATGGATTCCTCAGCCATCTCGTCAAGATCTTCGAAAGTTATAAAATTACAAGTCAGCTAGGAATGATAATAGGCTGCCTTCTGCTTCTCTTTTTTTGTTTGCAACAAATTGCTTTTATCAGCACACCTTTAACGTAAGCATTTTTTTCTTTTTTTTTTCTTCAAATTAAGATTTATTGTTGGAATAGAGATATCTTGACGATCACTTTGTGTTCTCTCTCACTTTCTTACCAGTGGTGAGATCAATGGAATTGTGGCGAACGTACTAAACATGCTAGAGTTCACTTCTGCAGATCGAACAGAGAATCCAACAAATGCCAATTTAATTGAGAGGTGACCTACGGTGCCACTTTGGTTTTCTAAAACTTAAAAAAAAAAAAAAAAATTAACCATATTGTTATCTCATTTTGGTGTAAAGAACTTGCTCCAATTCTCCAATGGATGGCAAGGTCAAGTCACCAAATATTCAAGTCTTTATCAATTTTCGAGGACAGCAGCTGCGTACCAATTTTGTCGGCCATCTAGTGGCTGCACTTCGGGGAAGTGGGATCAACGTCTTTATAGATAACCATGAGCAAAGAGGAGAAGACCTCAACATTCTTTTCAAGAGGATTGAGGATTCTGGGATTGCCATAGTTGTGTTTTCGAGCATGTACACAGAATCAAAATGGTGCTTGGACGAGCTTGTGAAGATTCAAGAACGTGTGCACCAAGGCCTGCTCAAGGTGTGATGATGAATGTATCTATCTCTATATATAATTATATATTGTATCTAGTGAACTAAATCTCGACCAATAATTTTATTACATCTATTGAAGGTGTAGATATAATACTAACTTTGGTAATACCTTTGCTCTCTATCACAAGGTACTTCCCATCTACTACAAGGTGACTCCAGGCAATGTGAAAAGACTTAAGGGAGATTTTGGTGACAACTTCAGAGATAAGGAGTACATGTTCGCGTCTGACGAACCTAAGATAAAGCGATGGAAAGAGGCAATTATGTTTGTAGCCGACAAGTTAGCCCTGACTTTTGATGAGAAAAGGTACTAATGGTCTACATCATACTTTTAATTCTACATGTTTTTGTTGAGAAGCCAAATATCTCTCATATCTGAACAAAAATTTGACATATTTCAAACTTAACTAGTTCCTTGGAAATGTTAATCTATCAAAAATGTATTGTATTAGTTTTCATTAGATCTGACAAAATTCATCCAAGTCTTCTTTTATATTTGCAACTTCTTTATGGTTCCACACGTGTGAACTTTAAAATACTCAGCTCAAAACAAAAATTTGACATATTTCAAACTTACTAGCTAGTTCCTCGGAAATGTTAATGTATCAAAAATGTATTCTATTAGTTTTAGTTAGGTCCGATAAAATTCATGGGATTCTTATTTTATATTAGAAACTTCTTTCTGTACGCAAGCTCTTGTGTGAAATTTAAAAGTACTCATCTCGACCTTTTTCTTAACAAGTGTAGCAGCGTATTGGAGATTGATTTCATTGATACTATCGTCAAGGCGGTCTTGAGAATGCTACAAGCAGATTCCACAACTGAAAGCGGTCAATCCTCTCATTAACCTTTTGCCATGCGGAGAAAACCAAGCTGGAACTCAATTTTGATGGTAAAGAATCACACGTGAAGAGCTTTCACCAAAAAAAATTCAAAACGCATTATTGTTTATTTTATGTAAAACAAAACAACGATTGTAGTTAGTAATAAGTACAACTAGATTTCAACCCGTGCTACACCGCGGATCAATTTTTCTAAATAAAATGTAAGTTTATTTTATTGTTTCTAGTATTAATATTAAATTTTTTTTAACTTTTTGTAATATTTCATATAAATTAAAATTCCTATATTATTTTGTTTATGTATTATATATTTGATGAATTTGTTAGTTTAATAGATACTTGTTGTTTTTTACTGTTCGTTTTATAATAAGTGCGGTTTTTTGTTGTGATAAAACATAATATACACTGAAGGAAGAGAACATGTAAAAATATAATTTTAATTTAAAATAAACCATAAATTTTTATTTCATTATTAGAAAAGAAGTAACAAATACAATTCAAAAATCAAAAACAATACCAAATTAAATATCTAAATAGTAAGTTAAGAAAATAAATGCAAAAAAGAAGTTCAAATTGAAAAAACAAATGAAACTTGATTTGCTTTGATTTTCACAATGATCTGATGCATAAAACTAAGTGAGATTTTAATCGTCATTAAACTTATTTAAAAATAAAATAATGGAAGAATGTCCAAAGAATTGTAAGGTACCGTACCTCTAGTCTTCTTTTTCAAATTCTGAAAAACCTCTTTGAAAACAACATTTATTGTTTTTCTCTGAGGTTTGCCTTCTTTGTCTAGAATAAGGACTCGCAAACCTTTCTTGGATGTTATCCTTGATAAAGCGACATAAAGCTGGCCATGAGAAAACACGGGGTTTGGCAAATAGAATCCTACTTCAGAAAATGATTGTTCTTGACTCTTGTTGATAGTCATAGCAAATGCGAGAGTTATCAGAAACTGTCTGCGACGCATTTTAAATGGTAATTTGGCGTCAGATGGTGTTATGCTTATCTTGGGAATCAGAACTTTGGCTCCATTCCTATCTCCTGTGATGATTATTGCCTGTAAAACATGATCAGCCATTTCTGTAATCCGCAGGCTAGTTCCATTGCATAGCCCACCTTTTGGATCTAAGTTCCTTAGCAATATAACAGGAGCAGCAATTTTCAAACGTAAACTATGCACCGGCAAACCTGAGATGTTGATAATGTTTAAAAAATCAGGTGTGAACACAAGATTGGTATTCGAATCTAGATCGGAAGGATCTAGACTACCCGTGCTAAGATATACCTTTTCTTCACCTGTTCCATTTTAAAAAATCAGAACATAAAAAATAGTCATTTGATATAATTCATCAAAAAACGGATAGAAAAAAAAAATGCTAAAAATAATTAGATCCAAATTCAATACTCACCTTTAAATTTTTCAAGCAAATGCATATTACGTGTGTAGACATCTTCATTCCTTGGAGCCAAAATAGCTCTCTGTTGAAAGAATTCCAAATCTTTTTTCTCATGTAAAAGTGTTGGATCACCATATATTTCTCTAATTATTGCTTCGATAGGATCAACATCATCTGTAATTAGAAACTCATCAGGAATATCAATCAGCGCCTCATCATCATTTGGCTCTGCAATCTTGCCATCTCCAATGTCTAAAATCCACTCAGAAAATTCTTGTATCTCCTTGGCCTCATCAAGACTTAATTTGTTGTTGAGAAGTCGCATATTCTTGGTCAGCTTCAGGACTTTGGAATAATCCCAAATATAAGATGAATTTAGAGAAGCCAAAACAATATCTGATCTGCTTGCACCGTTGATCACAGGAAGTACTTGCCTAAAATCTCCCCCGAAAACAACAACCTTTCCACCAAAAGGCTTGTTCTCTTTGTTTCCAATAATATCACACAGACTTCTATCAAGAGATTCGAAACAAATGCTCATCATAGACGCTTCATCCCAAATTATTAGTGAAGCCTCCTTCACTAAATCAGCAAGATCTGTATTAGGAGTAATAGTACAGAATGTACTCATCTGGATTTATGGGAATACCAAAACATGAATGTGCAGTCCTTCCACCGGGTAACAACAGAGAAGCAATACCACTTGAAGCCACATTAAAAACAATCTCTCCTTTATTCCTAATTTTCGCAGATATTGTTTTCCAGATAAATGTTTTTCCAGTACCTCCAAATCCATAAACAAAGAATACTCCACCCTCTTTTTTTTTTTACAGAACCAATGATCTTATCATATATGTCTTTCTGCTCCAATGTCAACATTTGAACCCACTCCTTTTTTTCTTTCAAGTTGGCACGATCATATCTCTTTTCATCAGCTATTAATCGATTGGACATATCCATACCTTCTCTATCTGGTTGAGGCATATCATCAATTTCTGCGAGACAACTACCATTAGATAAGAGATAATTCTCTATTTCTTGAAGAGTATAGTTCATCTTCTCATCATCTGTTAGTTGTAGGTCTGAACATGACAATAATAATAATAAAAAAATTTAATTAGGAAACCAAAACGTTTGTATATATATTATTAGTGATACTTTGAATTTTTTTAAAGTGTATGAATCAAACCTGGATTGTTGAACTCGTCTCTTTTTTCTGCTCAATATCTTCCGATAACAGATGCATTGTTTCTGCCCATACATGACCGGTTCTAGAAAGAGTGCCAGAAAGAATCATAACACAGAAAAAATGTCGGAGATAGTCTCCAAAACCCCACTGTGCTGCATCCACCAGGGAATCTATGTATATCTGATCATCCTCAAGTATACCACGCGCAAAACATGCTTCTTTGTATGTTTTATAAACAACCCCTCTGTATGTTCTCAGATCGGCAAAACACTCAGGACCTGAGACAATATTTAGTAGGATCCTCATATAATAATCATTTTCCATCTTCCTTGGAACATAGTTTATCCTCCCTAAAGAAAATCCCTTCAGTTTTTTGTTGAATTGTTTCTTGCTTCCATTCTAAGTATAACATTTAGGAATCTGGGCAAAAAGCAGTGTTTTTGTAAATGCATCTCTCTGATTCAAAGAAAACCAAGCAGTTAGTTGTGAATCTTCATTAGCTTTCCGTTCCAATACATCTTCTATGTCTTTGTCAGAATCATAATAACATGGCTTCTTTCCTTTGGTGTGAAAATAAAGCCTTTAGACTGGTGTAGATTTATATTGAATTGGAAACTCAGAAAATTCTCCAAATAGCTTATGAAGCTGACATATATCTACAAAATGGAGATAATTAATAATTTTATTAGCCAGTAGGTAAGTTACATAGAAGATATGAAGTTAAAGTGTTTTAACGATAAGCATACATGCAGTTAAAAAAATCTTTGATTTCATTTTTTGGCGTTTCATTTTGATTGACTGGCTCAAAAATTGCAGAAGCACGATCATGACCTTTGTTGAGGTACTTGAACAAATATTTGATAGAAGTTGATTGGTTACACCATTCCACATTTATATGAGCTCGATAACGCAGAGACAACTTTTCATTGTAAGGGACAACATATCCATTGTCACACTTAAAACCATTCTTCTCAACATAATTAGTAGAGTGCCGCCTTCTATACACAGCATAACCATCTTTACCAATCTTTGTGATATCAGAATAAGCTTTTGGTAAAAACTTTGAAAACTTACCATCCACCATGCATGGTGAATTGGTATTAGCTATACCACAAGATCCATGTATCATAGATTCTTTGATGATATCATATAGCTCTGGATTTTTTTCTTTGTCTGGAATTTCAGCAAATATGATCTTGTCAATGTCATCAGCCAATGGTAATTTGCTTTTATTATCCATGAAAATAGTATGTGAGCATGTGGTAAGTCTCGTTTCTGAAATTCAACTGTATACATTGCTAACAAAAAAGAAAAAGATAAAAGGGGTCAGCTTCAGTAATTAGTAGCTAAACAAAAGTCTGAGAGTTAAAATTTACGTGAATGATAAAATAAAAAATAACTAATGTTTAAGAAAATAATAATCTGAATCTTTTTCCAACATCTCTGGTAATGTGACTTTGTGAAAATTTTCAACAGTCTGCAAATTTTTTATTCACTAATTACTTTCCAGAAAGAAACAAAGAAGACCCAATATAAAGTTCCAACATTCTGCAAATATTTAAGTCAAAATGTAAAAGCTTTTTATTTTTTATTTTTACTATCTATTCAGTGAAAGAAAGAAGAAGGCACAACAATAGGATAAACACAACAGCAAGAAGACACACCAACTAATGTTTAAGAAATATACACGAGATAGACAATAACGTGAAATAAAGTTAGATAGTTTACCTGTGAGTCAGCAAAAATGCACTCCAAAGTTTCGCCAGATTTGTCTGTATGTTGCCTCCATTGGTGAAGAACTTTGACTTGAACGCGCCATGCAGTCTTGTATCGCCTCAAATCGCGAAGGAAAGCGAAAGCATCAACCATTGGAAAGAGTGTGTTGATGTTTAGAGAGTATTGAAGCTAAAGTGTGTGTTGTGACAATTAGCGATAAAGCCTTATAATGTATATATATACAGTTTAGAAAAAATGTATGATCACGTTAGTAATTTAATAGTAGAGATATTGTTATAATCTTTTTTAATATTCTGAAATTGATTGTATTGTGATTGGAATAATAATTTATGACATAATTTGGTTAAAATTTTAATTTATGAGAGATATGTGAATATTTTGTATATGTAATTTGGAAGATTATGAGAAGTGTTAAAATATATAGATGATTATGGGAAGTGTATAAATCATGATGATTATGGGAAGTGTATAAATCATCATGATTATGGGAAGTGTTAAAATATATAGATGATTATGGAAAGTGTATAAATCATCTAGAAATATGATGGATTAACTGATGTGGTGATGGGGTTCTCAGATACGCATGAAGATGTGTGTTCGAATTAGATTAAATGTGGTTTTAAAAACTATTTAAATTTAAATTTAAATTAGTAGTTAAAAAATGTTTGGATGCAAGATGTTGTTTTAGGGTGTTTGGTTACTAAATAAACAAAAAACCTTAAAATTTTACTGTCGGTTTAAATTGTTAATTTTTCCGTTGAAACATTTAAAGAGAATTGAAAGTGAACTTTTAGAAATAGATTAATACTTATTTGTAGCGGATCCATAGAGTGACTTCAGCCTCTTCAAGAAGAAGAAGTGGAGAAGCTGGAGCAGCTGCAGAAGCTTCAGACTTAGAAAGGGTTATCTCTTCATTGGCAATATCAGATCCCATTACGGCTTGGTTCGAATCAGCTTCAGAGATAGTGCCGTCTGAGTCAACACCAGAATCATCTTCTTCAGCTTCAGTTTCCGAATCACCAGCTTCACTATCAATTTTGTAGTCTTCATCTAAGTTGGTGATTTTCTCTGGCTCAGAGTCATTCTTCTGAATTGCCTATTCGGTTTTTGAATCACCAGCATCACTAACGATTTGGTCCACCATTGTCTCTTCATCGGCAATATCAGATCCCAATAATTGGCTCGAGTCAGCTTCAGAGATAGTGCTGTCTGAGTCAACACCAGAATCATTTTCTTCCGGTTCAGTTTCTGAATCCCCAGCATCACTATCGGTTTTGTTGTCTTCATTGAAATTACTGATCTTCTCATCACTAACCGTTTGGTCCACCATTGTCTCTTCATCGAAACTGTTGCGTTTCTCAGGCTCAGAATCATTCTCATGAATTGCCTGTTCTGTTTCTTGTTGGTTGACTTGCACCAAACTGTCGAAAGCTTTAACATTCTTGGACTCTGCGGAAGAAAGACATTTTGATTTAGTATGCAAATATGAAAATGGTTAGTGCTCATTGTTTTTATACTTAATGCATACCTTTATCATCATTATGTGCCTCAGTGTCATCATTGTGTGTCTCAATGTTATCACCAAGATCAACATAAATCTCTTGATCTCCAATCTCCTCATCATTGTCATTCTTCGTCAGATCTTCCTCACATATCGCTGGTAACTTTTCTTCTTGTTTGTCAACTTGGACTAAGCTGTTGCCAGATTCTGTAAAAAAAAGCCACATCTTTAAGAAATGCAAGCAAGAAGATAAAAGATAAAACATTTTCATCGTATATGAAAGTTTGTGTTACCTTTCTCATCACCTGCAACTTCATTCATCTTATCCTCCTCCTTGGTCTCAGTGTTTGTATCAGAAACAGCAGTATCGCAAAGATCGACATATATCTCAAGATCTCCAGCTACCTGGTCACTGTCATTCTTCAAGTTCTCCCATACTTGTTCCATGGAAGCATTTAAATCTCTACCTGGGATAACTTCGACTTCTGAACCTGCATATTACCACAGCTCATTATAGACCAACCAATATATTTGATTAAAACACATGCATCAAAAGGAGAAAGGCATTGTATCTAACCAGCTTGATTCTTCTCCTGTGCAGATACTTTTTGTTCTGTTTCTTCAATCTTGGCTGGCTTTTCCAATGTTTCTTTAGTCTTCAAACTCAGATCAGCCATACATTTTTCTAACAGAAGAAGATAAGTATGTTTCTTTAACCACCGGTATGACATTGATTGAAAAAGAAAGCATAAACTGTTAAAGGAGAAGAGCATGTTGGTACTTCAGCTTTAGCATTGCTAATAAATTTATCTTTGTTTGTCAAATTAGGCCTCTCATGTCTCTTCCATGTTTATTCAGTGGATCTCTTTCACCAATTTAGGCTCCAACTAAAGAGAATCAAAAACAATGATTATCACCTAATAACATGATGTAGAAATTACTTCAATATCTGAATTTATTATTCTTAATTTGACTGAAGCAGTAGAAAAAGCAGTAACTAACCGTGAATCGCGATTCATGAAGAGAGTCACCTTCTTTGATACGGCGGTCGGAGAAACCTTAAAACCAGCAAATGAAATCACAGACGGCAGATTTGTCGGAGCGACCAATATTCTCTATCCCAAATTCCCCAAACAAACATCCTATTTCTCCAATTCCATAAAATAAAAAAATCAAAGAACATTATTGTCTGTGAAATCGAGATCGGAGCTTTTTTGTTTACAAAGAAGAGATAAAATCGAAAAACATCTGCTGTATTGAAATCCCTAATTTCGTAGGTATAAGTGAATTAATAATAATTATTGAATAACTGAAAATATAAAAATTAATTAATAATTTCTATAAACATGTTTGGATGTAGGTATAATAACATGTTTGGATGTAATAATAAGATAAATATGTTTGGCTGTACTTCAATTTTAATAGTATAAAATGAATTGTTGTCTAATGAGTTAATGCTTTTTGGTTAACGTTAGTATAACTGTTTCTATATAAGTAAAATTACAGAAACTTAAGAGCTCTTTCAGTGGACGTCTACACTGGTCAGTTGCATTTGATGAAGCATCAGGTGTTCGTTTATTTCCGAGGATACGAGCTACGGTGCGGGTTCATTGAAGATGACGAAGGATATTGTTGTCAAGGATATATGTACAAGTCAAGAGCTTGGAATGCTTGGAGAGGAACATCCACTATCTTTGCTCTTATTTATTTTCTCTTGTTGGCATCATCAGGAAGCTTGTCATCATTACAAGCAGGAACAGCTTTAATCAGTATATGCTCGGGTTTCGTATTTGCAGCAGCGGTTTCTATAACATATGAGCTTTTTGGACCTAACAGCGGGGTTAACCACAAGATCCTTACCACAAACATACCAATAGGATCGTTGGTCTATGGTTTCCTAGCTGCTTTAGTCTATGAATTCCATAGTGTGGCTGGGTCAAAGAACGAGTCGGTTATATGTATGGGACGAGATTGTTATCTACGAACGTTTCTGTGGTGGGGATGCTTGTCGGTGGTTGGACTAGCTTCAAGTGTTGTTTTGTTTCTGAGAACTAGACGAGCCTATCAACGTTTTGAACAAGATAGGATAACCTCAAGCATGCTTTATTCTTAGAATTTTCTCCAATGAATTGGAGAAAAGTTGAAAATGACGACTCAAACTTGTGCAGAAATGTTCTTAGTGCACAGAAGTTATGATAATTTTTTTGCAGAAATAAGAAGAAATTGTAGAGCATAAGTTTGGTCAGAAGAACAGTTCTGATGTGCTTTTTGCGGCAATGGATCGATAGGTAAGTTGGACCGGGGAATTGAATCACTGGACATTAGAATTTAGAACTCACGGTTTAGTGACCTAGAATTATCCTACCGAACCAGTAAAGAGTTTTTTTTTTTTTTAGACTTGTGAAATTTGAACGAATTCTCCCATATGGTCTTTTGGCAAGGATGACACTAAAAAAAAAAACCCAAATCTGACATGTTATTTCTGAAAAGGTTTTTTCGTGACTGTAAAAACAAATTTTGGTTGTTTATTGAAGGATCCAAATGAGCTTCAGTCCGCAAGTATGACTCAAATCGATGCCCCTAATGTTTGTAATAACTTGATGTCTAATGATTGTCACTTTATAAGAAAGCATATGTATTAGAATTTGTGTGTGTTTTTTTCTTGATTTCTATCAAATAAAAGATAAAGGATGCATATGTATGTAAGTCCAAGCAAAGATGACAATTTCCTTGGTGAAACAAACGCTCATTCCACAGTTGTACTGCTTCAACTTTTAACCTATGGATTCCTCAGAAATCTTAAGGGTTATAAAATTATAATTCTGATTGGAATGATAAACGGTTGTTTTCTGTTTCTCTCATTTCGCCTCGCTTATATGAGAACACCTTTAACGTAAGCATTTATGTTTGCAAACACATAATTTTCAATTTTCAAAAACTTAAAATTCTCTCACTTTCTTACCAGTTGTGAAGGCGGCACCATCAATGGAATTGTGGAGAACGTACCAAAAGTGCTAGAGTACTACGTTCCTACTGATCGGACAAAGAATTCAAGAGTCAAATATACTGAATTCCCCAGAGGTGAAGTTGGAGCAAATCCTGAGAGTTCTTCTTCAGACGCTATAACGAATTCCGATTTACTTGAGAGGTGACCGACGGTGACACTTTGGTTTTCTTTTATCTTTAAACAAATTAACCATATTAATACTATCTGTTTTTGTGTATAGAACTTTCACCAACTCTCCAATGGACGGTAAAGTCGAGCCACAAAATATTCAAGTTTTCATCAATTTCAGGGGAGATCAGCTGCGCAACAATTTTGTCGGCCATCTAGTGGCTGCACTTCGGGGAAGTGGGATCAACATCTTCATAGGCAACCATGAGCAAAGAGGAGAAGACCCCAACATTCTTTTCAAGAGGATTGAGGATTCTGGGATTGCCATAGTTGTGTTTTCGAGCATGTACACAGAATCAAAATGGTGCTTGGATGAGCTTGTGAAGATTCAAGAACGTGTGCACCAAGGCCTGCTCAAGGTATGATGATAAACATGTACATATATATCTCTATATATATTTTATCTAGGGAACTAAAGTGAATTATTATTACTTTCTTTTGAAGGTGTAGGTTTTACATCTTTTCATACATATTTTTAACTTTGGGATTACCTTTAGGTGCTTCCCGTCTACTACAAGGTGACTCCAACCAATGTGAAAAGACTTAAGGGAGAGTTTGGTGACCATTTCAGAGATAAAGAGTACATTTACGGCTCTGAGGAACCTAAGATAAAGCGATGGAAAGAGGCAATTGTGTTTGTCTCCCGTAGGTTTGCCCTGGCTTACGATGAGAAAAGGTACTAATGCCTCTAAATCATACTTTTCATTCTATGTTTTGTTGAGAAGCCAAAGAAATCTCTAATCTCTTAACAAAAAGTTAGACATATTTCAGTCTTATATAACTAGTTCCTTGGAAATGTTAATGCATTAAATGTATTGTTTTATTTTTCATTAGATGTGATAAAATTCATCGAAGTCTTCTTTTATATTAGCAACTTCTTTATGTATGCGTGCAACCTCTTGTATGAACTTTAAAAGAAATCATCTCGGCCTTTTTCTTAACAAGTAGCAGCACATTGGAGATTGATTTCCTTGCAACTATCATCAAGGAGGTCTTGAAAAAGTTTCAAGTTATTTCTGCAGTGGAAAACGGCTAAGCTGAAGCTTTAGCCTGGTTATTAAGCATGCTACAATCCGCCTCCTTCTTGGAGGTGGCTGGCCTCTACGACAATTGGATGTTAATAATACCTTCCACCAAGGCAATCTTACAGAGAAATTCTACACGATCCAGCCCCCGGGGGTTCGTTAACAAGGATAATCTAGGATTTGTTTGGTTTTTGAAGAAAGCTATATATGGTCTTTAACCAGGCACCACATGCATGGTATAATGAGCTCAAGACCTGTCTTTTGAGTGTTGGGTTCACTTATTCGCTTGGAGACACATCCCTCTTCACACTTTGGTCCGGTACCAATTTTGTTTACATTCTCATATATGTTGATGATCTTAGTAACATGCAGCTGTGTGACACTCATTGATGACGTGATAGCCATGATGACTCATCATTTTTCAGTCTAAGACCTTGGTAAACTCTCCTATTTTCTTGGTCTTGAAGCTCACCACACTTCGTCTGGCCTTTGTCTTACTCAATAATGATACACCACTAACTAAGTGTAAGTCGCACCAACATGGAGAATGCAAAACCGGTTGCGACACCCATGTCATCTTCAGAACAACTCACATCCTCCCCTTGAACATCTATGGCTGGCCCGACTCTATACTGTGCTACTATTGGTTGTTTACAATATATTGGTTTGACGAGACTCAACATATCCTTTGGGGTAAATAGGCTGTAACAATTTATGCATTGCCCGACAACGGCTAACTGGGAAGCAGCAAAGCATGTTTTATGATATCTAGCTAGAATGGTGACTAGTGGTGTCAACCCTAAACTCACACCATTATGGGACAGGTTAGGGTTCATATTTTTATCATCCAAAAAAAGTGGGCATTGCGGGTTGGTCCGCCACGGTCTATGGTCATTTTTGGACAAATCCGCATGGGTTGCGGGTTAATCTGCGGGTTAAATATTTTTTTTATGAGTTTTTCTTAATATATAGTTATAATCCTTATGAATGGCCCATTAATCCTTTAACTAATTTTTTTTTCCAAATTTATAAAATTTTAAAAGAATATTTTAAGTAACCCTAATTATACTTAACCTGAAAGTTATTTTTCCCAAAAAAATACTTTTATCGTTTTTTGTTTTACATGGTGTATTAGATATGTGTTAATGACTTAATATTATATGATCTTCCTTCATTTTAAATACTTTGAAGAAGACATTTTTTTAATAAGTCAGAGACATTGATAATGCTCATATCGATTTTATATTTGAATCTTTCACAAACTACAACTTGTTGATTTTTGCACTTTTAAATTTTTGATACTATTTTCTTTTTGGTTTATGATAGATATGAAATGCATTTATTTTATTATCAATGAAATTACATTATAAAATATTAATTTTGTTTGTATTAACTTAATTTTGAATTCCGCAGTCAACCCGCAAAACCTGCGGTTATATAGCGGGGCGGGTTAGGGTTGTTAGTTTAGAACCCACGGGTTATGGTGGGTCGAGCCATCAAAATCTGCAAATTAGCTCAATCCGCAATGGGGCAGGTTAACCCTCATTGACACCCCTAACGATGACTCACAATATTTTATTCTCTGCTAAAATGCCCTTGACTCTTCATACATACTCGGATGCAGACTGGACAGGTGATAAAGATGATTATACGCTCAACGAAGCCTACATTGTTTATCTCGGTAAGCAACCTATCTCTTGGACACCATGAAAACAGAAGGGTGTGGCTCTGTCCTGGACAGAGGCTGAGTGTTGTGTGGTTGCTATGACAGCCTCAGAGCTTAAATGGATGTGCTAGTTGTTGAAATTACTTGGTATTACACTATCCAATACTCCTACGATCTATTGTAACAACATTGGTGCTACCTATTTTTGTGTCAATCCTGTTTTCCACTATCGCATGAAACATATTGCTCTTGATTTTTGTTCTTGTTTCACTTTGTTCGGGAACTTGTCCAAGCCTGTGCACTACATGTTTCTCATGTGAGTTAAGCTGATCAACTCGCATATGCATTGACGAAGCAGCTTCCTCGTACCCAATTTTGTAACTTAGCTGTCTAGATTGGACTCACGGATTGTCCATCTTGAGGGGATGTTAGTATATACTCTTACATACTCTTACATACTCATATATTCTCATAAGTAGATTTGATAGAATCTTTATTGTATTTATCTCTAGATTACGTTTCATACTGTCTTGTATATTTAAAGCTATTACGGTTCTTCAATATAAATAATCAGTTCATAACATCTACTATCCTCACTCAGATATTTTTCTAGTTTTAGCTTGGTCAGAAAGAAATATATCTTCGGCTGCCATGATTTGAATCGAGTTCCATTAAACTTTTCTACCATCAGTCATAAGCTTATATCACTAGCAATTGACGTGACAGTCTGGTAAACATCATACTTGGTTATTAGCACAGTCACAGATGGAAGACCACTACCAAACTGAATATGGTGTATTGTTGACTCACCGAACTATAGCACCTCCACCAACGGGTATAATAGGATCTGAAAATTTAGATAAACATACGAATTCCAGTCCATATTACAAACAAAGTCATACGTGGCTCACCGCTCCCAATTTGGGGTATCAGCTCACAAGACTCGTCGGCATCGCCATCAGAAACGTATTTGTTAACGTTATCATTTCAATGATACTTTAATCGATTTGACTAGAACTAGTATACTAATTAAAATAGAAGTTCAAAATCTGCAATTTAATATAAATTAAATAAATTACAAAAATAGATTAAATATTTTTCCAGAATTAATAATATTTGGAAAATCAGAAATTTAATCAAATAAATCTTAGAAAGTAAATTAATTATCTCCCAAATTTTGCAGAAATAAGTATCAGACCAAATAATCATTTATTTTCCTGATTTTTCGGCAAAGAAATTTAAATTAACACCAATTTATTTTAACCGCCATATATCCAAGTAACTCATAACGCCAAATAATCTCCAGATACGCCTTAATAAGAATACTCGAGATGAGTCTAGCTTGCCTTCTCCTAAGCCCCAGTCTCCTCTTTTCTAGATATTCAGAGATTTAAGCCATATAAATTGTTGAATCTATTATTATTATAAATTATATTTATTTAATTATAGATTTTTATTTAGTTTTAACTTGCAGAGAAAATGCTATTTTAGTTATCTTGGTTTTAACTTGCAGAAAATTTTTAGTGGTCGTTTTTTCGTTCACTTGGTGTGATTAGAAAATTATATGTGGAGATGTGTTAAATGATTTATTCTCTAAACATTAAGTTTGTGATTGTATCTTATATTATTCCTTATTAGAAAAGGAAGGAGACATTGACGTTTTTGGTATAAGAAGAAGATGTATTCAGTCTTGGAGAGGTACACAAGACTACTGTCAGAAACAGATAAACCAAAAAGCAGAGTTTGTTATATGGTTGTGTGAAATTTGTGTTGCTGTGGGGTTTGAGAGAGATTCGCCTTGAGAAGAGATTGATGCTGGTGTGGGGAACACAAAGCAAATATTTCTGCAAGAAGAAGATATCCATGATTAAGGAGGAGTAAACTGATTTTACTTGTGTAACCTTAGTTCATGTTATAGATATATGTATTAGAATTTTTGTAAAAATTCTAGTCTATCTTGTACTTCTTAAAGTGATCTAATAAACTTGTTTGCAGCCGAGGACTAGTGGTTGGTTTGAAAGAGAACCAACTGATACCTCGTTAAATCTTTTGTCGTCTCCTTATTGCTTTATTATTTAATCGCTTCCGCACTTTAATTTCCAATATCTAGTCTCCTAGAAATTTCATTTGGTAGCAGAGCCGGATCCCTAATCAAGTTTTTAACTTTGGTAGTGATTCGATCTTGTGTTTGAGACTAGATGGAACCACCAAGAGAAGGAAGTTCAGTCACACGTCCTCCTTTCTTAGACGGCTCAAACTATGGCTATTGGAAAATCAGAATGCAATCATTCATCAGTTCCATTGATGGTGATGCGTGGAACTTGGTGTTAGTTGGGTACTCAGATCTGTTGATTGCTGATGCTCAAGGAAACATGTATACTAAAGCAATATCTCTTTGGAGTCCAGAAGAACTCAAGAAAGACACTAGTAATGCTAAAGCCTTGAACGCCATTTACAACGCCATTGATGTAGGCCAGTTTCGGATGATCTCTTCTTACAAAACAGCAAAAGATGTGTGGGAAGCCTTGGAAACCACCTATGAGGGCACATCTAAGGTTAAACAAACAAAATTGATTATGCTTAAATCTATATTTGATAGTTTGTTAATGCATCCTGACAGTTCTATTGCTGAGTTCTACAAAGAACTAAGAGATATCGTCAATGAATCTTTTGCTCTTAGAAAAACATATACGGAGTTCGACATGGTGATGAAGGTCTTGACATCTCTACCAGAGAAGTTTGCTCCAAAGAAAACTGCAATGATGGAGTCTAATGATATGTCGAAGATGAAGCTGGAGAGCTTACTGGATCCCTTCATACTTACGAGATGGAATTATCGATGCAAGATCAAAATAGTTGTCTCGCTGAAAAGAGTAAGGAACCTTGCATTTGTCTTAACCGAAAACAAAAGTGAATATGAGGATCAAGAGACGTTCACCAAGAAGATAGAGAAGTACATGAAGAAACTAGAGTTACTGAAAGACAAGAAGCTCTCAAAATCCAGCAACAATTATGGTAGAAGAGATGATCGAGGCAAAGAGAAACTATTGGTTCAATGTCATGAGTGTCGAGGTTTTGGCCACCTCAAAGCAGATTGTGCAAATCTACAAAATCAGAAAGGAAAAGTCGCTTGAGTCGGAGACAGAAAGTGATGAAGAAGATATATCATACAACAACGTGATTTCCTTTGTTGCTGCAATAGAAGAGTCTGTCGGAGTTGAGTCTGTCAAAACAGAGCCTGCCTAAACAGAAGCTGCTGAAACTGATGAAGATGATTCAGATGATGAGGATCTGCCTACTTATGAAGAACTTCTGCAAAATTTTGTCAGCACCTGTAGTCAAAATGTTGCTTTAATCAAGGAGAAGAGAGAGCTTAACTTGCATATTGAAGACTTGAAAGTGCAACTTCAAAAGAAAGATGAAGAATTACTTGCAGCGCAACGTGATCTTGAAGAAACCAGAAAAGGAGTAAAGATGTTGGACACTGGAACTGCAAAACTTGATCACATTTTAACAGTTGGAAGAGTGGGACATCAGCCCCAAGGTCTTGGCTACAAAGGTAATGAATCAAGCTCTAAAAATGTTTCTGTTTTAGGAGGTAATATGGAGAACATGCCAAGACAACCTCAAAGCACGCAAGTTAATCATAAATTTCGTCCTACGTATCACCATTGTGGAAAGATTGGCAACATACGCCCACAGTGTTATATGTATCTTCGAACCTTATCTTTTAGACCTCAAAATTTTAGATTGATATGGGTAAGAAAAAGTGATTTATATGTTGATTATATACCTCTGAAATCATGATAAGTTCCTAATAGTGTGATAGTTGATTTCCGTGTTTAATTTAAATTTTATTAATTTTATGTAATATATTGGTTTACTCGAGAAAAAGTATTCTATTGGTGCATGAACTGTTAAAACAGACCCACGAAAAACAGAGGATAGCAAAGTTAGGAGACAAGTCATGTGCCTTACAAGGGAGTTATTTCTATCTTTTTCTATCTTATTTTTGACTATCAAATAGATCATATAGGGGGAGATCACGTGGTATATTGCTTGATATGATGTGATAACCTTATGTTCTAATATCTTCTATGTTGATTAGTCAAAAAATGGGAGATTGTTGAATCTATGATTATTATAAATTATATTTATATAATTATAGATTCTTTGGTTTTAACTTGCAGAGAAGGTATTATCTTGATTATCTTGGTTTTAACTTGCAGAGAATTTATAGTGGTTGTCTTTTTGTTCACTTGGTGTAATAAAAAAATTAGATGTGTTTCTTTATATGTGAAGATGTGTTAATCGATTTATTCTCTAAACATTAACTTTGTGATTGTATCTTATATTATTCCTTATTAGAAAAGGAATGAGACATTGACGTCTTTGGTATAAGAAGAAGATGTATTCAATCTTGGAGAGGTACACAAGATTACTGTCAATAACAGAGAAACCAGAAAACAAAGCTTGTTATATGCTTGTGTGAAGAGATTGATGCTGGTGTGGGGAACACAAATCAAAGAATTCTGCAAGAAGAAGATAGTCATGATTTTTTTTTATGTAACCTTAGTTCATGTTATAGATAGACGTATTAGAATTTGTGTAGAAATTCTTGTCTATCTTGTACTTCTTAAAGTGATCTAATAAACTTATTTCCAGCCAAGGACTAATGGTTGGTTTGAAAGAGAACTAACCGATACTTTGTTAAATCTTGTGTCGTCTCCTTATTGCTTTATTATTTAATCGCTTACGCACTTTAATTTCCAATATCTAGTCTCTTATAAATTTTAGAAATGTAACACAATCTTTTACAGCACTAACAAAACTTGTGCATAGTCAGGAAGATTTACGACATAACACACATACACATCTTTAATCGTAAGTCACATTGAGAACTCCGTCTACAACTAACAACGAGTTTACATTGAGAGTTCGTTCCACACATCGACCAACGAACATCAACTTCTTTCAGTTCACCCTAAAACTTCAGCCTTTGAGCTAGGTTGTATAACAAATTTGACAACAATTTTGTGCAATATTATTTCTTTGAATATTTTTTTATTTTGATGATATAATATTGATCTGAAATTGGTGGGAGGGGGGGGGGAGCCGGGGAGGAGAGGGGGGGGGAGTTTTAATTTTTGTTGAAAAAAAATTCATTAAAAGAGGCCCAGAAAGTTAGCCCAATACAGAATGAAGTGACATGAGTGAGGCCTTTGCAATGTTGTCAGCCAGCCCATTGTCAAGTCTGGGAAGTGGGAGTAAAAGAAAATACAATTGAGAGAATAGACAGATAGAGAGAAGATAGTTTTTTTTTGATAAAGGGTCTTCTATTTAAAAACATTAGAGTGCAAATGTTACAGAACCAAAGGTCCAATACAGCTAAATAGCCACGTACAAAAAGAACCTGATTTGAATAAATAAAAGGAGCCCACAAAGACCTAGTTAGAGTAATAAAGTCATAAGACGGAAGAAGAAAGTCTTTTGGTCGTCACAGGAATCATCGAAGGATCTAGAGTATCAGTCTTGGAACCATTGTTGAATCATGATCGAACTTTGGCGTGGATGCATCTTTCTTAAGCTTGCAATACGATTTCTCACCATTCGATCAACATCTCTTATTATTATTTCCACCGGTTTTGATGTAGTTCGGTGAAGCCTACCATTTCTTTCTCCCCAAATAAAGTAAATGACCGCTTGCCAAGCAAGAAGTAATAGCTTTCTCGTCGGTTTAGGGTTCCTGAAGCACTGTAGCTGCTGGAGAGTAGTTTCCCAGTCACGGGATGAGTTGAATCCACATCTAGAAGAGAGGTTCTCCCAAATCAGCCAAGAGTAAGAGCATTGGAAAAATAAATGGGATCTGGTTTCAGCCACTGAGTTACATAGGAGGCACATTGGGTCTACTTGGAGTCCCCAGTTCAGTAGACGGTCTCTAGTTGGACTCCGGTTCAAAACCATGAGCCATGCCAGAAATTTATGCTTCGGTATTCCTCCGGAGAACCAAATCTCTCTATTCCAATCAACAATCGGTTTATGCTCTCTAAGAAGGTCATAAATTTCTCCTGTGCAATATCTCAGTCTCCTCTGATTATTTGGCCACCATTCATAAGTGTCTATTTGCTCTGTAATTGTGATGGTAGATAAGTAGGTCTGGACTCTTAGCTGCGCTTCAGAACGGGCTGGGGGCATGATCCAATGGTCAATTTCCCAAAGCTCAGCCAATGTAGTGTGTCTCCGTATCCCTATTGCTTGAGAGCCTAGACCAACAAAATACTCTCTGATATTTCCGTAGGTGACCAGTTGCTGGACCAGAAATATGTTGTTTCTCCATTGCCCACAATTTGCTTGATCCAAGAGAAAGCTTTTGTCCGTAGTAAGAGGAGTTGATTTGCGAGCCACGAGTTTTTTTGTCGCGTGTTAATGATCCAAAAGTTGTTTATGTTGCCATCCAGCACGTCCGTTATATACCAGGATGCCCAAATCGAATGTTGCTGAAAGAACAGTAACCAAATGAGCTTTAAGGCACAAGCCTCGTTCCAATGAGATAAGTCTCGAAGCCCTAGTCCGCCCTCTTCCTTACTTTTTGTTATCATTTCCCATGAGACTTTTGAACCATGGTGATCTTCTGTGTTTCCCTTCCAGAGGAATCTAGAGCTGAGCGAATTGATCTTGTTTATGCAGGCTTGAGGAAGAATGAAAGCACCTGACCAGAAGTTTGTAATCCCTGCAATGACAGTAGTAAGAAGCTGCAACCTACCAGCATAGGAAAGTGATATTGTGGTCCATGAATGTAGGCGAGTTTTGATTGACTGGATGAGAGGAGCACAATGTGAAGCAGAAAGTTTCTTTGTACAGAGCGGTACTCCCAGGTAACGAATAGGGAGCACTCCCGAATCGAGACCAGTTTTTTCTTTTAAAATGCGCAGCTCATGGTCTTTGATTCCTGCAGAGAAAAGACATGATTTTTGAACACTTATAGCCAGACCCGATTTAGATTCAAAGTCCTTAAGTACTTCCAGAATGCTTTCAACAGACTTGAGAGAGCCATCAGAAAATATCAGAAGGTCGTCAGCAAAGCACAGGTGTGTTAGCTTAGTCCTTTGACATTTCTGGTGATAGTAAAATTTTCCATCGGATGCAGCTTTGTTGAGTAAATGGGATAAACAATTCATAGCAAGGACAAATAGATAGGGAGAGAGAGGGTCTCCCTGTCTGAGCCCTCTTTTTCCTTTGAAATATCCATATGTTGCTCCATTAAACCTAATAGAATAGGAGGTAGTGCAAACACAAGCTTGTAACCACCTTAGGTAGAGTTCCGGAATATGTAGACTTCTCAAACATTGGAACAAGAATTCCCACCGGACTGTATCAAAGGCCTTGGCGATATCAAATTTAATAGTGACTCTTTTAGGCCCTCCTATCCTATGGTATCCTTGGACTATCTCAGAGGCTAGTAAAGTGTTCTCAATGAGTAATCTACCTTTTATAAAAGCAGTCTGATTTGGTAGGATAACATCTGGCAAGATAGTCTTGAGTCTCTTCACTAGGAGTTTAGAAATCACCTTGTAAGAAGTGTTACAACATGATATAGGCCTGTAGTCAGAGATGAAAGTAGAGCCTGGCTTCTTAGGGACCAGTGTTAGGATTGTTGCATTTGTAGAAGTAGGTAGGAAACTGGTTAGGAAAAATCTTTGAATTGCCACTATGAACTCATTTCCTACAATTTCCCATGCAGATTTGAAGAATGCTGAGGTGTACCCATCTGGACCAGGGGCTTTGTTTGGGTTAAGCTTAAGGATCATTTTGGAGATTTCAAGTGCAGTTGGAGGGGATGCTAGAGCTGCTTTCTGACTGTCGGAGCATCTGAATGGCTGGAGCTCCGAAAACCATTGAAGATTATAAACAATAGGTGGGAGAATGACTGGCGCCAAAATGTGCCTAAAATGTGAAATAGCCAAATCACTCATGCCTATTGGATCCGAAGTGATGTAACCATTGGCCAGAGTTAGGGATCGAATAGAGTTGTAAGAATTTCTTGCTGCAACTACTCGGTAGAAGAAAGAGGTATTTTGGTCGCCTTCTCTCGACCAGTTGATTCTTGATTTTTGCCTGAAAAAGAGCTCTTCAATCTCTCTAAGGAATGTCCATTTTGAGTGTAGGTCTCTCTCAGCAGTGAAGGATTCCATAGAAGGTGATTTAAGCGCCTGTACCTGCAAAAATTTCAGCAAATCGTTAGTGACTCTCACTCTCTTTTGAATGTCTGAGAAACTCTCTCTGTTTAATGTTTTTAGTACACTCTTTAATAATTTAAGCTTGAACCCCAGTGATGAAAGGTCTGATTTCCATTCTCAGTCCATGAAGTCTCAACCTTTTGGAGAAAAAGAGGGTGCATGGTTAGAAGGTTAAAAATTTTGAAGGGCTTTGTACCAGAAGAGGGAAGGGGGCAAGAAAGATTCAGGAGACAAGGGGAATGGTCAGAGAACTCTTGGGGTAAGAATGATGCCACACTATTAGGGAAACTCGTAATCCATTGATCATTCACTAGTGCTCTATCTAACTTCTTGGTGGTGGGGTTTTCAGGTTGATTATTTGTCCATGTATGCTTGCATCCCTGATACCTCAGATCAGAGAGTCCCAAATCGAGTAGATGATCTCTCATTTCCACCATGTCAGCAGTCAAGTGATTTACTGCCGGTGAGGAATGTTCTTCTTGGTGAAGTATTTGGTTAAAGTCACCACCCACTAACCAATTCTTTGTTTCTAGAAATAATGTATCTTGAACTTCTTTCAGATCAGCCCATAGAGATGCTCGGCCCTCTCTTTGATTTGAGGCATAAACAGCAGTTAGCACAAAAGAAAAAGAGTCTGCAATCCGAATGTTGCATGTAAGCATTTGACTTGTTTGGTGCAATACATCAACTGTAGCAGGGGATTTCCAAAAGACCACAATCCTTCCATCTTCATCCGTATTATGATTTGAGGTAAAACTCCAGCCAGGGCAGGCTTTACCCATGACATGATTCAAATTTGGTTCTTTTATATGTGTCTCCAAAAGAGCACCCACAATTGGCTGATTAGTAATAAGCCATTGATATAGAGGATAATGCTTATTCGGGTTATTTAGACCACGAATATTCCAAAAAACTATGTGTGGATTCATTGAGATTGGGGTAGAGCCTCCTCATGAGGAGAAAGACTCTGAGAGAACACAACAGAAGTAGAAGGTGATAAGAGGTTTTGAGGTTCACAAGAGGGAGCAGAGGTTATAATTTCAAAAGAGGTGGTTGGGGGCAAATGTGTTTCAGTGATTGGGAGTTTGGTGGTTGAAGAGGATGATTTTTTGTGGGGGTTATTATTATGTGGGGTTTGGTGATTGAGGGTGTTTTTTGTAAGTGAGGGTTTGATGAGATAAAAGGATTAAAAGAAGAGGAGTTTGGTACATTTAAAAGGTCATATTTATTAGACAAAGGCAGGGAGAGGATTGTGTTTGAGACAGTAACTGGTCTGGGATGGAATGTGGCTGGGAGAGCAAGGACAAAGTCAGTTTGATCCTCATCCATGATAGTATGTAGCTCTTGAACCTTTTCGGGAGAGACAAATACTTCCATAGGATCAGATTGCACAAATTCTTCCACCTGCACTGACTGAACTGTGGCTGTGTTATTTGTTTCAGGTAAATCAATATCAGCAGTAGACACAATAGCCGGATCAGGTCCAGAAGTAACAATGGGAGAGACTGAAGAAACTGGGATCGATGCAGAGGTAGCATAAGGGGTATCCTGAATCTTAGTCTTGTATTTTGATTTTCCTGCTACTGGAGTCCATTGTTGCACTGTTTTAGGGCAATTTTTCATTAAATGCCCAGTTTCTTTACATGTATAACACGCTGATGGTGCACTTGCTCGGCCAGGATTCTGAAAATTAGAAGCAGTGTGCGGCTCAGGCATTGGAAGAGGTAACTGAAGGCAATTTTGCTGAATATGTCCCACCTCCTTGCAATGGGAACAGACAGGTGGAACCCAAGGGTAGTCAACTGCCACTGTGAACAATGAGCCATCACTTCTGAGAAGCTCAAGAATAGGAGGCAAGACCTTGGACGAGTCCACCTCCACCTTAACATGAGCTGAGTTTATGCTGGTAAGCTTTATGGTCCAATCATCAGTTTCTTTTGGTTCACCTATTGCACCTGCAATATGGCTAAGTCCTTGTTGGTGAATCAGGTCAAAAGGAACATTCTTTAGGTGAGCCCACAGAGGGATTCGTTGAAGTGAAGGAGAAGCTTCTCCCTGGGTAGCAGATAGTTGATATACATGAAACATAGTTGTTTCTACATACCATATGCGTTTCTGAAGAACTTTATCTCTTATGTACTCGTTTGGAAGTCTAACTAACACTGAGTTTGTTGCAGGACACATATGAATCTCTAGATGTTTTCCTTTTCCCCACATGTAGTTCAATACACTTTGAATCAGATTATAGTGTGGGATCCTTCCAAAGAATCTACATGTAATGAACTCTTTAAGTAGTTCAGCTCCTTTTTCGAAGACTTCATCTGGTATAGCCACTCTAGGTACCCCAGTAGGAGAGTATGAAACCTCAGATAATCTTTTGAGAGACTTATCAACTGTAGGTTTTACTTGTACCTTAGAAGCCCAAGAAGGAGCCTTTGGATTGGTTGGGAACTCTTTTTCAGTGTTTGAAGTGGTAGAAGCATGAACATGCTTGAATGAAGGATAATCAGAGATTACTACGTAGGGTGGGTTCAAATTTGGGTGGGGAGAGGCACCAAGTATGCCGGATTTGGGCTTGAGGGGAGGGTTGACAGTGGTGGGAATTGAGGAAGAAGAAAGAGATTTAGGGTTTACTGTAGCGTCAACAGTGATAAATTTTTCTGTATCAACAGTAGCTACAGTAGAAGATCGAGATCTAGTTGAGAAAGGGGAGGATCTTTGAGAGTTTTTACTGGATCCAGAGTTCAGGTAAGAAGCTAGAAGATAAGACACAGAGTTTGTCAAATCAGAGGACGAATCAAGAGAACTAGAAGCAAAAGTAGTCACTACTTGTGGAGCTGATGGAGCAACTTCTGTAACAACAGTGGCAGCAGTTGCAACAACAGGAGTAATAGAAATTAGAGAAGAACGGGAAGAGGAGAACTTTCTGCGAGGCTGGGAGGAAGAAAAAGATAGGGGAGGGAAGTCAGAGGGAGAAGAGGGATTGGGTGGGTCTGGTGGAAGAGGTGGTGGACGGTTGAGACTACCGGCCAGTGGCGGAGGGCTGAGAGGGGAAACGAGCTTAGACGCAAACCAGGAGTTCGCCATTCAAGAGAGCTAAAACACTATTTTGAAGTTGTTTGGCGAATCACACCAGAGAGAAGATAGTTTTTGACCACAAAAAAAAAAAAAACAAAATAGAGAAGATAGTGATTCCAGATCGCAGAGAACACCATAGATATCCTTCAGCTTAGATCTTGAATTAATAGCTCGAATGAGGTCTTGTGATTGCCTGTCATGGCTGAAGCATTGGCGATGCTAGCAGCAATAACACAGGTTCGTTCCTAAATATTTATACGTGTCAAACTATTGCCATTCAATAACCATCTGAATATTTGAATAATTTGGTTTCTTCTAGATCTGTCTGCTTACAATAGCTGAGCTGTATGTTATTCTAATTCAATGGCAGTATAGCAGGCTAGGTGGGTTGGGTGGCTGAGTAATATAGAAACAAAATTTTGATAATTGCTGAAATATTGAGTATTTCTTATTGACCATTAATTGGTTGACTTAATGATTGGAAACGCGCGTTCAAACCGTTCCTTATTACCAAGTTGAGTTTTTTTTACGTCCAGTTACAAACGTCAGTCGTCACCTATTACCAATCTAAAAAAAGCTCCAGAAGTCTTCCATGTTGACTTCCTCCTTCTCCTCCGGTTCTTCCATGTTTGAAGGACTCCCCCCGAGGCAACACCAAGTGTTCATCAATTTCCGTGGAGAAGGACTACGTAAGAACTTCATCAGCCATTTGGAGATGGCCTTGAGGAATGATGATATCAACTACTATATTGACAGTGACGAGGTCCCAAGCCTACCTATTGAAATACTTTTCGATAGGATAGATGAGTCGGACATCGCACTTGCTGTCTTCTCAAAACGGTACTCAGAATCAAAATGGTGTTTGGATGAGCTAGAGAGGATTATGAAGAACGTGGAGGAAATGAAACTCAGAGTCATTCCTATCTTCTTCGATGTGACGGTCGATGACGTGAAAAAACAGAAGGGAGATTTTGGTATGAACTTTTACAAGACTCACAGTGAAAATACCAAACTGATGGCATGGAAGAAAGCTTTGAAATCTGCTCCCACAAAGATGGCCTTGATTTTGGCGAATTTCAGGTAAAAAAATTAGAAACTTTTACCTGACCATCTCATTAATTATTTTCCTAATTCATGATATCTAATTGATTTTCGTCACTCGTGTTGCTTGTAGGTCCGAGAGGGATTTTATCGCCAAGATCGTTGCGGATGTACAGGATGTGATAGAAGGAACCAACAAGCTTTCTAGGAATATCAGTGGAAATGCTTCCTCCAGAGACATCAGAGAGCCTGAGATTTCTTTTTCAGACGCTAAAACAAATTCCGATTTCCTTGACAGGTGAATCTAAGGTGACACTTTGATTTTCTAGAAACCTTTGTTTTTAAAAAAATTAACCATAAGTTATTTCTTTTGGTATAAAGAACTTTCACCAACTCTCCAATGGAGAGTGAAGTCAAGCCACCGAAAATTAAAGTTTTTATCAGTTTTCGAGGAGAGCAGCTACGCAGATCTTTCATCAGCCATCTCATGGCTGCACTTAAGAGAAGTGGGATCAACGTCTTCATAGACACTCATGTGCAAAGAGGGGAAGACCTTAACAATCATTTCCAGAGGATCCAGGATTTTGGGATTGCCATAGTTGTGTTTTCGAGTAGGTATACGGAATCAATATGGCTCTTGGAAGAGCTTGTGAAGATTAAGGAACATGCTCACCAAGGTCTGCTCAAGGTGTGATGATGAACATGTATATATCGTATCTAGGGAACAATGTTATTACTTATTGAAGGTGTAGATTATACATCTTTTGACACATATTATTAACTTTGGGAATACCTTTACTCTCTATCACAAGGTGCTTCCTATCTACTACAAGGTGACTCCAGGAAATGTAAAAGAACTTAAGGGGGAATTTGGTTACGACTTCATAGATAAATAGCACACGTACGGGTCTGACAATCCTAAGATAAAGAAATGGAAAGAGGCAATTGCGTTTGTATCCCATCAGTTTGGCCTGATTTTGGATGAGAAAAGGTATGGTTGTAACATAAATTCCACCCTTCCTACTTACTAAATTAATTTTTTTGGTTGTAAAATAAAAAGCAAAGAGCAATGGATTCGAGTGTCTCATCGTTTTCCCTATCCATTGAGAAGAGAAAAATATAGCAATTATTAGGGTTAATTGAAATTATCATTTACAGATTGCGTGCAAGACTACCGTTAATTATATACCTTTCACAATCGGAGGGTCTCACTGTTTTTTAACACTCATTTTGCAGTGATGAGTTTAGCTTTATCAATAGCATCGTGACTGAGGTCAAGATAATAGAGAAGTCACATGACCGGATGAGTGAGCAGCAGGACGATGTCTTTATGGACTATCCCAGTTCAGACGATCTGAAAGGCCTCGATGGTGGAAGAGATGGTATTCTCTGGGATAAAAAGTTAGATAGGAATCAAAAGGAGGCTGAGATTGTCCAACCTGAAGCAAAGTCAAGAAGAGATGATGGTTTGGATCCAGTCAACGAAGAAACGAAGCAAGAAAATGTAATCGAAAGCTCTACCAGGATGACCGATGAACCCCCGCCAGAGCATAAAGTATTCCTCAATTTCTGCAGTGCCGAACTGCGCCATGGTTTTGTTGGCGACCTTGTGGAGGCCTTGGAAAGGGATGGTATCAAAATCTATATAAATCTAGATGAGTTGCTGTGTGCAGGTCTTACAAAACCTCTTTCTAAAGGGAACGAGGAGTCGAGGATCGTGCTCGTAATCTTCTCGAGGAGGTACACAGAATCAAGATGGTGTTTAAACGAGCTGGTGAAAATCAAAGAACTCATGGAAGAAGGAAAACTCTTAGTCATTCCAATCTTCTACAAAATGGAGCAATTAGAGGTTACACAACTGAAGGGAGACTTCGGCGTTAAATTTTGGAATTTGTGGAGGATTAATCGGGATAGCCATATCATAAAATGGAAGGAAGCTTTGGAGTCTTTTGCTTCCTCCAAGGGCATCTACTTGAAGGAACACGGGTAATTGTAGTTTATAATTTATTTTTCTCTTGAATTGATTTCTCGATTACTTGGCTTACATGATCAATGGGTCTCATATATGTTTTTTGTTCTCTCAATGGTTTTGCAGTTCCGAGAGCGAGAACATAACTCTCACCGTCAAGGAAGTCCGGGAGAGAGTTTCGTTGCATAAAGGGGAAACCCCATCTCTTTCTTTCTACAGAGAAAGGAAAAAGTACTGATTTACCCATAGGAAAAGGAGAAACGCATGAAACTTATCTTAACAAATGTCGCCTATTTGGAATGGAGCAACGCATGGAGCAATTGGAGAGGAAGTTAGAGTTTGATTGCAAAGAAACTCGAATTATTGGAGTTGTTGGGATGCATGGTATTGGTAAAACTGCTCTTGCTATGATGCTTCACGAAAAGTGGAGCTGCAAGTTTATACGTTCCGTGCCTTTTCTGGGTATTCGTAAGAAGGCAGAGCAGTATGAGCCAGAGTGGTTGCGAAAGACACTCCTGGAAGTATTACTTGAGGGAATGTTCCCAGAGATAAGTGACAAGACAACACATGAATCCTTGAAAGATGAACTGCTCCAGAAAAAGATTTTTGCTGTTCTCGATGATGTGAGTAACAAGAAACAGTTAGATGTTCTCCTTGGTGACCTTGACTGGATTAAGAAAGGAAGCAAGATTGTTATTACAACGTGTGACAAGTCATTGCTCGAGGGTTTTTGTCATGATACTTATGTGGTCCCGCAATTGAATTACAAAGAGTCGTTTCAACTCTTTACTTATCATGCCTTTGATCAAATTTTTAGTCCTACCAAGATCTTTGATGAACTCTCTAGAATGTTTGTGGAGTACACTCGAGGACACCCACTGGCACTCAAAATATTGGGTAGGAAACTTTGTGGGAGAGACAAGGCTTACTGGGAAAAGAAACTGGAACTATTGATGGAAAGTTCCAATATGGTGACCCAGTTCGTCTGGAGATTCTCTGTTGATCAACTTACTGATCGGCAGAAAGATGTGTTTCTAGACATAGTTTGTTTCTTCAACTCAGAGGATGAGTATTTTGTTAGGAGTTTACTAGATTCAGGAGATCCTGAATCCAATGATGCTGTTAGTGACGTAATAGATCTCGCCAACAAGTTCCTTATTACAATCTCTGACGGCCGAATAGAGATGCACCATCTATTGTATATGTTTGGCAAGGAATTTAGTTCTCCTGAGCAGTATAGGCTGTGGAACTGCAAAAGTATCAACATGTTAATCAAAATGGATGAAGAGGTACCTTGTTTTTTTTTTTTGAAAGATAAATTCAGTCATGCTTCGACCATTTCTAGGCTGCTCTATAACAAACTTCCATAATTGTTTGATAGTGATTAAGTGCAAAACAACTGTTGCGTTGCCGTGTGCTTAATCAACTTGTCAAGTTTTTAAGAGTCCTCATGTAATTGCTAATTTGTTGTCTGTCAACATGTTACCAGGAGGCGAATAATGTGAGAGGTATATTCTTAGACATGTCCGAAATAACAAAGAGTATTGCCTTGCATCCTAAGATCTTTGCTAAAATGTGCAATCTTCGATACCTTAAGATATATGATTCTTGTTTTCCTCGGAAATGTAAAGCTACCCGCAACTTATATTTCCCCGAAGGGGTTGAGTTCCCCTTGGAAGAGGTTTGGTATCTCCATTGGGTGAATATTCCATTGCAAAACTTCCAGCAGACTTCAGACCTAAGAATCTTGTTGACCTAAGGCTGCCTTATAGCAATATTGAACGTGTTTGGGAAGGTGTTAAGGTGTGTCTTCGTGTGCCATATTTTTGCTGTTTTTTCTTTTCAATCAGATAGCTCAAGTATTTTCTGATTGGCGGTTCAATTCTGACAGGATACACCACGGTTGAAGTGGGTAGATCTAAGCCACTCGAGTAAGTTGCTCGACTTGTCAGCATTGTCAAAAGCAGAAAACCTTCAAAGATTAAATCTGGAAAGCTGCACGAGTTTGGATGAGTTGCCAGTGGAGATTCAAAATATGAAGTCCCTTGTTTTTCTGAACCTGAGAGGATGCATTTGTCTTTGGTTTCTTCCGAAGATGAATTTAATCTCTCTGAAAACTCTCATCCTCAGTGATTGCTCGAATCTAGAGGAATTTGAGCTAATTTCTGAAAATTTAGAATTCCTTCATTTGGATGGCACAGCAATCAAAGGACTTCCTCTTGCTATCCAAAACCTCCAGAGACTTGTTGTATTGAATTTGAAAAACTGCAAAATGCTGGAGTGTCTTCCCAAGTGTCTCGGAGAGCTGAAAGCTCTTGAGGAATTAATACTTTCCGGTTGTTCAAGGCTTAAGAATATTTCAGATGTACGCGAGAGCATGAAACATCTCCAGAGTTTACTTATTGACAGGATAGGAGCGAAAGAAATGCCAAGCATATCATGCTTCACTGCGTCCCAAAGCCCAGCTTCTGTAGATATGGTCTTACAATCTATTGGATCACATTGCACCGTGAGAAATTGGCCATGTGGAGTTACTGGAGTATCCTCATTGCGGCGTCTATGTTTGAGTGGAAATGATTTTGTCAGCCTGCAACCTGATATTTGGAAACTTTATAATCTGAAATGGCTTGATGTGAAGCACTGCAAGAAGTTGAGATGTGTTCCAGTGCTTCCACGAAGACTTGAGTACTTTGATGCACATGGCTGTGATTCATTGGAAAGTGTTGCAAATCCTTTGGCCATTCCGATGTTGTCTGAGCAGATCCATGCCACATTCAGTTTTTCCAACTGCTACAATTTGGATCAAGATGCAAAGGATAGTATCATATCCTACACTCGATTGAAATGTCAGTTAGTATCATATCCTACACTCGATTGAAATGTCAATGGAGGTTGGAGTGAACCAAGTAACACACCTCGGAAAATTGAGTCCTCTCATGTCTTTATTGGCTTTACCAGTAGGTTGCATATCAACAAAATTGCTGAAGAAGACGATGAAGAGAAATTCTTTTCTACTGAAACCTCTATTAAGTTTCAAGTGACAGATGGTACGAGAGAGATCAAAGGTTCCAAGGTACTGAAGTGTGGATTCAGTTTGCTATATCCACCTGAAGAAAGGAAGAATATATGGTCGGATTCAATGACTCTTGTTATTCCAGAGACTATTGAGAACGTCTCAGGTGAAGGAAGTCCTTCTGGAAACTCCAGAAACCATAATGATATCCAGCATGAACCTTACTCTGGTCGAATTCTGGGAAGAGATGAAAGTTTTCCTTGTGAAGAAAAATTTGATGTTACCGCAAATCTACAGAAGAGTTTTGATAAGAGAGTTGACCTTTTAAACGAAGAAAGTGCCGCGGGAGGAGATATTATTGCAAGCTCTTATCATGACAACACATGTTCAGGAAGTTTAAAGAAGCAAAAGACGCATGATTTAGTTGGAGTTGAAAAACGGCTCAAGCAAATGGAAAAGCTGTTGTACTCGACACCAGGAAAAACTCGTATTGTTGGGTTGGTTGGGATGCCCGGAATTGGTAAAACAACTCTCGCAAAAGTTTTGTTTGAAAAGCGCGGGTGCAAGTTTCCAAGTCACTTGTTTTTAACAATGCTAACAACATGCAAACTGGAGCAGTTGAGAAGGGTGTTTCTGACAGAGTTAATCAAACACGAAAATCAAGACATAAACGACAATACAACACATGAATCTGTGAAGGATAAACTGCTTCAAAATAAGGTTTTTGTTGTCCTCAATGGCGTGAGTGACAAGAAGCAGCTAGAGTTTCTTCTTGGGAACCTCAACTGGATTAAAAATGGAAGCAAGATTGTTATTACAACGTGTGACAAATCATTGATCGAGGGATTGGCTCATGATACTTATGTGGTCCAGCAATTGAACAACAAAGAGGCCTTTTGGCTCTTTACTTATCATGCCTTCTATAATCAAAAATGTCCCTCGGAAACCTTCATTTCGCTGTGTAGAATGTTCGTGGATTATGCTGCAGGTAATCCACTAGCTCTCAAGTTACTAGGAAGCGACCTGTGTGGGAAAGACAACTTACTGGGAACAAGAACTACAAAGAGTGAGACAAAGTTTCGATATGAAGATGAGAGATGTCTGGAGATTCTCTATTGATCAACTTAATGAGCGGCAGAAAGATGTGTTTCTGGACATACTTTATTTTTTCAAATCAGATGATGAGTATTTTGTTAGAAGTTTACTGGATTCAGATGAAGCTATGAGTGAAGTAAGAGACCTCACCGAAAAATTCCTCATTACAATTTCCGATGGGCGAGTAGAGATGCATGAGAAGCTACATACATTGGGCAAGGACATTGGTTCTCCTGGGAAACGCAGGCTGCAGAATTACAAAGATATCATCAACACGATGACTGAAATGAAACAATCGGTACGTTTATTTTTCTGCAAAAGAGAGTCCATCATGATATTAGGGTGTTATAAAGATTTTTATTTTGTTTTATTATATAGGATATTTTACAAGTTTTTAGTCTAATTTTAAGTGTATTTGATAATTTCTTACCATTTGTATTATGTAGTATTGTTTTATTATTGGTTGAATCTTTTTACATTAAAATTAAATAATATTTTCCTAAGAAAAACAATATATTGAGATATGCTTTTCTAACTAAAACATCTAATATTTTGAAACATAGGAGTATTTTTTGTTCTTTGTCAAACAACATGGACGAAAGCTCTTTCTGAGTATGAAAAGAAAACCTGCGTCCTCATGTAATTGCTAATTTGTTGTCTGTCAACTTGTTACCAGGAGGCGAATAATATGAGAGGTATATTCTTAGACATGTCCGAAATAACAAAGAGTATTGCCTTGGATTGTATGATCTTTGCTGAAATGCTCAATCTTAGATACCTTAAGATATATGATTCTTGTTTTCCTTGGAGATGCGAAGCTACCTGTGACTTATATTTCCCGGATGGGGTTGAGTTCCACTTGGAAGAGGTTCGGTATCTCCATTGGGTGAAATTCCCATTGCAGGAACTTCCATCAGACTTCAGACCTAAGAATCTTGTTGACCTAAGGCTCCCTTACAGCAAGATTGAACGTGTTTGGGATGGTGTTAAGGTGTGTCTTCTTGTGCCATATATTTGCTGTTTTTTTTCCCTTTAGATAGCTTAAGTATTTTCTGATGGGCGGTTCAATTCTGACAGGATACACCACGGTTGAAGTGGGTAGATCTCAGCCACTCGAGTAAGTTGCTCGACTTGTCAGCATTGTCAAAGGCAGAAAATCTTCAAAGATTAAATTTGGAAGGCTGCACGAGTTTAGATGAGTTACCAATGGAGATTCAAAATATGAAGTCCCTTGTGTTCCTGAACCTGAGAGGATGCATATCTCTTTGCTATCTGCCGAAGATGAATTTAATCTCTCTGAAAACTCTCATCCTCAGTGACTGCTCAAACCTAGAGGAATTTGAGCTAATTTCAGAAAGTGTAGAATTCCTTCATTTGGATGGCACAGCAATCAAAGGACTTCCTCTCGCCATCCAAAACCTCAAGAGACTTGTTGTGTTGAATTTGAAAAACTGCATAATGCTGGAGTGTCTTCCCGACTGTCTGGGCAAGATGAAAGTTCTTGACGAGCTAATACTCTCTGGTTGTTCAAGACTTAAGAATTTTCCAAATGTCAGGAGCAGCTTAAAACATCTCCAGATTTTACTTTTTGATGGGACAGGAGCAAAAGAAATGCCAAGCATGTCATGCTTCACTGGGTTACGACCCCCAGCTTTAGCACATTTTTTCTTACAAATCAGTTCACATTCCACGGTGAGAAATCGACCGAATGGTGTTAATGGAGTATCCTCTCTGCGGCGTATATGTTTGAGTGGAAATGATTTTGTCAGCCTGCAACCTGATATTTGGAAACTTTATAATCTGAAATGGCTCGAAGTGAAGCACTGCAAGAAGCTGAGATGTGTTCCAAAGCTTCCACCAAGACTTGAGTACTTTGATGCACATGGCTGTGATTCATTGGAAAGTGTTGCAAATCCTTTGTCCGTTCCGATGTTGTCTGACCAGACCCATGCCACATTCAATTTTTCGAACTGCTACAATTTGGATCAAGATGCAAAGGACAATATCATATCTTATACTCGTTGCAAAAGCCAGTTAGTGCTAAATGAACTCAGTCGATACAACACGGTCTGTCTATTTCTCTCTGTTAATGTCCAGTCTTCCTGGCCGCATCTCTTTTATCTGATCTTGTTTTGGTATTCTTTTTGCAGGGTTTAGTTTTGGAAGTTTTGATTGGAACTTGCTTTCCTGGATGGGAAGTACCGGCATGGTTCACTCACCATGCCTCTGGATCGGAGTTAAATCTAAAGTTGCCTCCACACTGGTGTGACAACAGGTTTACTGGGATTGGTCTATGTGCTGTTATCGTATTTCACGGCAACCACGACCAGAGAAAACATGTCGTAGTGAAATGTAATTGCAAGTTCAAGAATGAAGATGGGTCTATTATCCGCTTTAGTTGCACAGTTGGAGGTTGGAGCGAACCAAGTAACACAGCACGGAAGATTGAGTCGTCTCATGTCTTTATTGGCTTTACCAGTAAGTTGGATATCAACAAAATTGCTGAAGAAGAGGAATGTTTTTCTACTGAAACCTCTATTAAGTTTCAAGTGACAGATGGCACGGAAGAGATCAAAGGTTCTGAGGTGCTGAAGTGTGGCTTTAGTTTGCTATATGCACCTGAAGAAAGGAGGAATATATGTTCGGGTTTCAAAGACTTGTAGTTCCGAAAAATCATGTCCTAGCCTCCCAGGTGAAGCAAAGCAATATAAAACTTTCGACTAAGACGGATACTGTAGATAAAGCAAAGACAAGATGCAATTTGAGACGCCAGAGAAATATTATAGGTGGGTGGTGGACCGTGGACCTGGTGGTGGACCACATAAATCAAGCGATGAGTGGAGACCACTTCAAAATCCATCCTTGTTGATTTTCTTTGAAACCAAAAACATGTTCAAAAAATTTACATCCATTCAAGGCCGTAAACTTTGTACTTCTTGTTTTTACCTTTTTCGTTTGGATTTTTGAACCGTTTTAGATAATTTATCTGTTGAAAAAAAAAAATGTGAAAGAAAATAAAAGCAAGAGAGAGCGCGCGCTAATCACCCAAATTTGTCATGATTAAATAATGATTAAAGCTTTCCATAGTAGGGAGATCTTACCATTGTGTGGTGTGTGTATGGGGTGATTTATTTAAAATTGGATGGTGACGCATTTGGTATAAACTTATTGAAGTTGACCGATCTCATCAGTTTAAGGAGCATTTCTCGAATTGGTCAAGATTTGAAGTCCAACTAAAACTCTCCGATGTCGATCTCTCAACTGCATCAAGATGTGTTCATCAACTTCCGGGGGAAAGAATTGCGTGGCAACTTCATCAGTCATGTGGAGGCGGCCTTGAACGATGGTGGAATCAACTACTACATTGACAGGAAGGAGCTCCGGAGCGAACCTCTTGAAGTCCTTTTCACGAGGATCGAGAAGTCCAAAATCGCACTGGCGATTTTCTCAAAGCGTTACGGAGAATCAGACTGGTGCTTGAATGAATTGGGTAAGATTATGAGGAAAGTTGAAGATCAAAATCTCAAAGTCATCCCCATCTTCTTCAATGTGACCCCAAATGATGTGGCATGCCAAGTCGGAGAGTTTGGCACGAACTTAACCCAACGAGGTCGCTATTATTTACCTGATATGATGCAATGGAGGAAAGACTTGAGTTCTGTTGTCAAAAATATGGGCATGTGGCTGTTGGAGTATAGGTAAAATTGTGTGATCATTCTCGTTCTTTCCTTATCCAATAGCCTTATTGATTTTCTTCACTCCTATGGTAGGGATGAACGTGATTTTGTTGTCAATATTATCGCCGAGGTCAAGAGAGTTCTGGCAACAATTCCATCAGTAAACAGAGCCAACGTGATACTTTCTACGAATATCTCCACGGTGACTTCTAGTGGTGATAGTTCCTCTGTAAATTTCGAACACCTTAGAGCAACTCTTCCCCCTTATGAGCAACGCCTGAAGCAATTGGAAGAAAGGTTGGATTTTAATTCTGACGTTACTCAAATTGTTGGCATTGTTGGGATGGCAGGAATTGGTAAAACAAAACTAGCAGAAAGGCATTACGAAATTTGGCAGGACAGGTTAGTAGTTAAAATGATTGTCCGAGGTGTCCGTGAGAAGTCAAAGATGGGGGAGTTATCTTGGCTGGAGAAACAACTTTTAAATGGTAAGAGCTCTGATAAGGCTCCAATATTCAACAAGAGAAGTTTTATTGTTCTTGATGATGTGAGCGAAAAGAATCAGATAGAGTATCTACTCAATAACCTCAACCGGATTAAGAAGGGAAGCAAGATTGTGATTACAACGCGCGACAAGTCATGGATCGAAGGACTCGTTCACGACACTTATGTGGTCCCTGGATTGAACAACAGAGAAGCCTTGCAACTTTTTAGCTATTATGCCTTCAATGGCCAAGACATTACTCCCAGAGAGAATATCATGAAGATGTCCAAAAAGTTTGTCGATTATGTTGGAGGAAATCCACGAGCTTTACAGGAATTGGGAAAAGAGCTTTGTGGGAAAGACGAGGCTCGTTGGAGAGATGAACTAGAAGAATTTCCACGTTGTTGCAATGAGAAGATCCGAACAGGGTTTACAATCAGTTATAACGAACTGACTGATCAACAGAAAGATGCGTTTCTCGACATAGCTTGTTTCTTCAGATCAGAGGATGAAGATTATGTAAGAAGTTTACTAGCATCCAGTGTTTCTACAGATGAAGCTGCGAGGGAAGTCACAGATCTCGCTGACAAGTTTATGATAAGTGTCTCTGCTGGCCAAATCGAGATGCCTGATCTACTGTGTTCATTAGCCAAAGAACTTGGTTTATCTGCAGCTGTGGAAAACATGGAAAAGAGCAGGCTCTGGGATCATGAAAAGGCTCTTGGAGCTTTACGCAACAAAGAGGTAAGAACCATCAATTACAGAGAGAATTATTACAATATCAATGTTTTTGGAATATCATTGTATAAAATGATCATAGGCTCACTTTCTTGAAGTTGGTGTAGACAAGTTGTTCTTAATTGAGTTTAGATTTTGGAACTAGACTAAACTTGATTGTGTTTTAATAAATTATTTGTGTTAATAGGGAACAGAGTGTGTGAAAGGTATCTTCCTAGATGTTTTCAAATTAACAAACGGAATATCCATAGACAATAAAGATTTGACCTTAATGCCGAACCTGCGATACCTCAAAATATTTGACTCTCGCTGTCCTCGGCAATGTGAACTTGACTGCATGGTATACTTGCCCGAAGATCTTGAACTCCCGTTGCAAGAGATCCGGTATCTCCACTGGCTGAAATTCCCACTGAAGCGACTTCCATCAGACTTCAATGCAGAGAATCTTATCGACCTCAGGCTGCCATATAGTAATATTAAACGTATTTGGAAAGATGTGAAGGTTAGTCTTCCTCTACCATCTTTTCATTGCTGGATTTGGTTATATGAGTAAAGTAACCTGTCAATTTTAGCTCATTGGTGGTTTTTTTCTGAGTGCTTGTCACAGGATATACCAAATTTGAAGTGGGTTGATCTAAGTCACTCGACAAAGTTGAAGGATTTGTCAGCTTTGTCAAAAGCTTACTCTCTTCAACGGTTAAGTCTTGAAGGTTGCACTATGCTTGGAGAGCTTCCTGGAGAGATGGAAAATATGAAGAGTCTTGATTTCCTGAACCTCAGAGGATGCACAAGTCTCTCGTCTTTACCAGAGGATATGGATCTAATCTCTCTGAAGACTCTCATCCTCAGTGACTGCTCAGAATTTAATGACTTTCAGGTGATTTCAAAAAATCTTGAACATCTACATTTAGATGGCACAGATATCAATAGACTTCCTCCGTCGATCAAGCACCTCCATAGACTTATTGTATTGAATCTGAAAGACTGCAAAAGGCTAAAGTCTCTTCCACTTTGTCTCGATAAGCTGAAGGCTCTTCAAGAACTAATCCTCTCTGGTTGTTCAAGGCTTAGGGAGTTTCCTGAAATCAAGGAAAACATGGAAAATCTGCAGATTTTACTACTCGATGGGACGTTGATCAAAGAGGTGCCAGCGGTTTTATTACGCTGTGCTAAATCCATAGACCCAATGAACATCCAACGGTCGCCCCACATGAGTGGCCTACCTATGTTGCGGCGTCTTTGCTTAAGCAGAAATAATATGATCAGAAGCCTGCAATCTAGCATTAGTGATCTTTATCATTTGAAATGGATCGACTTGAAGTATTGCAAAAATCTCCTATCCATTTCAACACTCCCACCAAATCTTCAATGCTTAGATGCGCACGCTTGCAGCTCACTTAAAACAGTAGCTAGCCCTTTAGCCCTTCTTATGCCAACAGAGCAAGTCCCCTCCTCATTTATTTTCACTAACTGTGAAAAACTTGAGCACGCCGCGAAGAATGAAATCACACACTATGGTCACAACAAGGGCCGGCTTCTGTCAAAAACATTGAATCGCCACAATAAGGTACTTTCCCTGATAGAACTTCACTCTATATTTTTTCTTATTATAACCAGAAAATTCAGAGTCTTAGGTCCATATTTTCTCAAGGTTTGGAACCAGCTTTTGGTAATACTTAAATAGGCGTAACCCACCTTTCCATACAGTCTAATATTCTGTTATCTATGTCTGGTTTACTATGCAGGGTCTTTCTTTCGAAGCTTTGGTTTCCACATGCTTTCCCGGAAGTGAAGTTCCTACTTGGTTTGGTCACAAAGCTACTGGAGCAGTATTGGAGCCTGAACTGCCTCGACATTGGGGTGAAAGTGGGTTTGTTGGAATAGCTCTATGCGCTATTGTCTCATTTGAGGGATACAGGGTTCAAAACAACAACCTACAAGTGAAATGCATATGTGACTTCAACAAAGTTAAGACATCCTCTAGCTACTTTAATTGCCCTGTTGGAGGTTTATCCGAGACAGGCGATGAGCAACGCACAATAGAATCTACTCATGTTTTCATTGGATACACCAATTGGTTGAATATAAAAACATGTCAAGAAGAGGATGGTAAGAAGGGATGTGTTCCTACAAAGGCTTCCATTAAATTTGAAGTGACAGATGATACTTGTGAGGTTATGAATTGCAAGGTATTGAAGTGCGGTTTTAGTTTAGTTTATGAATCTGGTTCTTGGAAGGCAAGCTCAAGGACAGGTGATGTCGACAAGGTGAAGTTGAGTCTCTTGAGAAGAATAAGAAGGTTTCTAAAGTTAAAATTACAAACGGTGGTATAACTACAATGTGAGATGATTAAGTCAATGGTGAGGCAAGCTGTAATATGTTTCTCAACAAGGAGCTATATAGCTTATTTTATCTACTTATCTTCTTGTAACCAGGCGAATCTGATTGTTTGATGTCACAGTTTGTTTCTTATGTCTTGAAACTAAAAAACAGAGCGGGGTGCTAAACTTTTGAAAGTTTCATGATACAACATTTTGAATCGACTTATAATTTCTCTTTCTTACGCCTCAATCACAAGCTCATGAACTGAAACATAATGATGCAGAGAACTGAAACTTTAAGAGATACCAAGAATGAACTGATGCGGAAATTAAGAATGATACAGAGTCGATAAAAAGATTTAACGAGTTCATGCACCAAACCGGTTACCCTAACTGGGAATTGATCCCGGAAATCCATTAAATCTCTTTGTGAGTTTACAACAGCTTCTTCCCTCACCAACTCTTGGCAAATAAAAATCTGCCTGTCATGATTCTCTGGAATCTATCTGGATGCTCAGAACTCAAGGAAATTCAGCAACTGCCACAGGGGATAATAAAGTAACTGTCTGGGTGACCAAATCTAAAGAGCCTTCCAAATCTTGATGCAATATTTCTGAGAGGGCCACAACGTCTTAATACAGAGATAATGATGGAAGTACCTGAGCCCTTCGTACATGACTGATAAACCCTTGATAATTTTCACTTCGGATCAGTCCTGTTCTCTAGTATATGAAAGAACATGAACAGAGAGCAACACCAGGTGATCTTAGCAAAAGCTCTGGGTATTGTTAAAAACATGAACAGAGAGCAACACCAGGTGATCTTATCTTAGAGATATATTTAGTCACATAAAAAATCACTTTTTTTTTTCCATATCTAACTTATTTCTGTCTTGCTGTTACAGAAACTCATCACAGTAACTGCATTCAGCATCTGTGTGCCTGCAATAACTTTAGCTATTCAGTAACAGTAACTGCATTCAGCATCACAGTAACAACCATGATTTACTGCTATGAGATTCGATTGAACATTATAGCTGTAAACGTTTACCACTCCTGCAATAACTTTAGCTAGTACATTGTAGAACGGAAGAAAGGTTACAATCCAAATCAGACCAAAGCCAAACCAACAATAGTATTTTCCTCTATTGTCTTGTCTAAGCAGATATAAAACATTTAATAACAGAACACAAATCCATGACAGCCTCTGATCTGAGTTCACCAGCATTACCATAGTTGGCTTCTGTGATTCAACTTTGAAAGTAATCATGATTTGTTCTTTAGATAATTTACAAAAAAAAAAAAAAAAAAAAAAAACAAAATACCGCCTTCTCCAACCATTACTTATGTACTTAGCTTAGCCTATACACGCTTCAACGTATTCAACACTCCAAGATTCCGCTTCATCATTTTCAATTTCCCACCTCTTCTATCAACACTCATCATCATAACCATTTGCTCTTTTACCCTCTGTACCTTGTTGTTCTGCTTTAGCGGACCAAACTGGAAACTTCTTCTGCAAAAAAACAGTTGAGGATATCTGATGTTCTAAATCTTTTACTACTTTTTGTTACTCTCATATGTTTTGTGCGGTGGCTTCTTTGTATTTGAAGTGCTCTCCTTCTCTAAGCTTTGAGGTGGCAAGATCTATTTCTGTTAACTCTTTGGTGGTTTCTTCTTTTCCCCTTTTTGGTTACTAAACTAGGCAGAGATGTGATCAGTTTTCTTAAGTTATAATCACTTCTGCTTGTAATTGTGGTTTTTGTGGTTTCTCTTTCAACCTGTTTGCCTAATTTATATCTGTGCATCCGAAATTTTGCTAATCAAGTCTTACATGGCTGTCTGAACAGGGGTGAATTAGAAGCCTCTTCTCTTTAGTTGATTCAGGTTTGATGATCTACTTTGTACGTGGGGTTTTATCTTTGGTTGATTCAGGGGTCATAATCTAATTTTTCCATGAGGTTTGTTTCTTGAGTTTCTTTGGCTTGTTGGTGAGATTTGTGTGTTATGATTTTTTTCCCTGTGTCTTCTTCTTGTTATTTTTCAGATTATCTTCATCATTCACCTCTACCCTGTAGATGAAAGATCATAAATTTCTTATAAATGCGTTTGTACTTATCTTTTGTCCTTTTCAAGATAGATATGTGTAATAAAGTAGTTTTTGTACTGAACGTCTTGATGTTACATTCTTAAACCTATTTCCATATGATTTTTATTTGCGCCTAATAAAGATGGAATCTTATCTACAGTCTTCTCTGTTTACATGTGGTTGTTTTTTTCTTTTCCCTGTTTTCATTACTACTAAATTTCATGGAGATGATCTGCTTCTCTTCCTATGTGAACTTAATTAACTTGGCATAGGAATATTGATTATGCAAAGTGGAATTTCTGGTTCAACCTGTTTGCCTAGACTATTTGTACATCATGACTTCTGGGCTCAGACTTCATGTAGTAGATTTTGATAGTACGTCTTATGCAGCTGCTACAAGGTAACATTGAAGGTTCTTCTGAATTTTGCCATTTGGTTTTGTTATGGAACGTTGTTGTTTTGGACACTCTTCAATTGTATGGTCGTGGATGAGTTGGCTCGGGGTGGCTGAAGCTCTGTAGGTTTACTTTCTTGAAGGTTGTTACCGTACCTGTGTTCTTGTGAGTTAATAATATTGCCACAATGAGATCTGTATTTTATTGTATATATATAGGATTGTTGATGATATTGGGGATTCAGATTTCTTGCCATTGTCGGTACTTGCTTGGATATGTATGGTGTGCTAGTACAAGTACAGCAGTACAGGTATTAAACCATTTTATCTCTCGTTGGGGATTTCTGTTCTTCATGCACTAGTGTGACCTCTTTTCCCAATTCTTTAACTCCTTAGCCGATTTGTTTCTATATAAGCCAAAAATATATCTTGTCTCTCTCTTTGATGCAGATCGTAGAGGCACCGGAATTGCTCTGATAAATTTATCTTCTGCCTTAGGTTTCTTCTGATTTCTTGTTCTACTTCTTTTAAATTTTCTCGTCTGACTTCTCTGTTACAACCACAATGTATTTTTGTTCTATTCCGTCTCAGTTTGTCTCGAAGGATGTATTCCTTGTTACCTCTTTGACGGTTTCTTATTTCCTTTATTTTCCACTTTAAGGTTCTTGTATTACTGTTTTATTTTCTGAATATTTGGAGAACTTTATCGTTTTATGGGAAGGAAGGATGGTTTGCGTGTAAATTCTAATTTCTGGTTGCTTCGCATCTATACTCCTTTTTGAGCATACTTTGTTTGTTTTTACTTAATATTATCTATTGTTGGTGATTTATGATTTGGCCTATGTTTTTATTGTGTGTTTTCAGATCTTCATCAACCATTTTACGCTGTTTTGGACACATTCATATGATCATAAGAATTCCTTCCAAACGAGTTTGTTCTTATTGTTTGTCCTTTTTAAGTAGTTACTGTAGTGATTGTCTTTTAAGTCTCTTAGGATTGCTAACTCTGACCTCCTCTCATACAGAAGTGGTTTATTCAGGTTTTCGACCCTCTTTCCCTTTGGGATCTGTTTGTTACATTCTCTTGTGTATTTTGAATTGTGGGTTCTGATATTTGGACTGCGCAGTCTTCAACATGAGTAGACTTTTTATTGGATGTTTCAGGTTAACAGTAGTGATTGCTGATCTTCCTGGCAGGCTCTGTCTTTTTATATTCTGAATCTGTTTCTGGTGTTTGATCCTACTCCCATTGTTTGTGCTGTGGCTTCTATGTTTATGAAGTCTCTCCTTCTTTTTGTTAATTCATAAGCTGATTTTTTCTTTATTTAGCAAAAACACATCTCTCTGTCTTTGATGCAGATTCGTATGCTCTGATAAATCTTTCTTGTCGTCTATCATCTCTTCTTTCTGTTTTTCTGCTGTGGACTCATTCAGATGATCATAAATTCCTTTTAATCTAAATATTTTTTTAATAAGTCTTTAGTTTACTAACTCTGACCTTCTCTGAGGCAGAAGGCTCAAGCTGTCGTTTATTCAGGTTTTCCTTTCTGATTTGGACTTGTTATTGAATAGTTCAGATTAACAGTAGTCTTGCTGATCTTCCTAGGCATGCTAGCAGTTCTGTTGTAAGCCTAAGGCCCTGTTAATGTTCTAAATCTATTTCTACTTTTTGTTACTCTCATATGTTTTGTGCGGTGGGTTCTTTGTATGTGAAATGCTCTCCTTCTCTATAGCTTCTCTCCTTTTTCTTTCTTTTGGTTACTAAACGAGGCAGAGATGTGATCTGTTTTCTGAAGTTATAATCACTTCTGCTTGAAAATGTGGTTTCTCTTTCTACGTGAAGTCCTTAGGTATGTCTAGGAATTTGGATGATGCAAGTGGTAGTTCTATTTTAACCTGTTTTCCTAGGAAAACTCCTTTATATCTGTGCATCCGAAGTTTTGCTAATCAAGTCTTACATGGCTGTCTGAATATGGGTGAATTAGAAGCCTCTTCACTTTGGTTGATTCAGGTTTGATGATCTAATTATTCCATGAGGTTTGTTTCTTGAGTTTCTTTGGCTTGTCGGTGTTACGCCTCTGTCGATTTGTGAATTTACATAGGATTGTTACAGTTTACTTGGTATGGTAGAGAAGTAAGTAAGAGTTCCTCGGTTGTCTCAAGGAATCATCTGATTTTACAAGGCTACTGCTTACTCTGGGTCTATGTCATTGGTTTTGGGTTTCTTTCTGTTATGATTATTTTCCCTGTGTCTTCTTCTTGTTTGTTTTACATAGGATCATAAATTTCTATGCCGTGTAGATTAAAGATGATCATAAATTTCTTGTAAATGAGTTTGTACTTATCTTTTGTCCTTTTCAAGATAGATACGTGTAATAAAGTAGTTTTTGTACTGAACGTCTTGAAGTCTGAGTTCCTAAGTTATTCAAATTTGTTTGTATTACACTTTGAATTTTGAAAGTGTGACTTGCTTCCTGAGCTTTGGACGGGGATTGGCGAGTGTTACTACTTTGTTTCATAAACGTATACTTGTGTCGTTGGCTTCTCTTTATGTAAATTACTTCTTTCGTTCCATTTTTTGTTTTTTTTGCGTTCAAAGATGGAATTTGTTTTTCTATATAAGCGAAATATATATATATATATATCTTTGATGCAGATCGTAGAGAAACCGGAATTTCTCTGATAAATCTTTCTTGTCGTTATTGTATTGAATGTATTTTAATGTCTCCTCTCATGCAGAAGGCTTGCCTGTGGTTTATTCCGGTTTTTGTTCCTCTTTCCCTTTGGGATCTGTCAGCATCTGATTGTTACATACACTTGTGTATTTTGCTGGTTTCTGATCTTCCTGGCAGTTCTGTTGTTGAAAGCATAAGGCTCTTCTTTTGTTATAGATAGCTGATGTTCTAAATGTGTTTCTGGTGTTTGATCCTACTCTCATTGTTTGTGCGGTGGCTTCTATGTATGTGAAGTTCTCTCCTTAATTCTCTATAGATTAATTCAAAGGTGGCAAGCTTTTTTCTGTTACCTCTTTGGTGGTTTCTTCTTTTCCCCTTTGTAGACTTACATATGATAATTTTTCTTAAATGCTCATCACAACCAGTGAGGAATTGTATTTTATCTTTCTACAAGTCATTATCTATCGCGAGGTTTGCTTATCAAGTCTACATGGTTTGAATAGGGATGAATTTGTGGCCTCTTTGATTCAGGTGTTATATTTCTACTTTTGTCTACGAGTTTCGAATCTTGGTTACGCCTCTGTGTATTTGTGAATTTCTTCTGATTGTTATAGTTTATTGGGTATGGAAGAGAAGTAAGCAGAAGTTCCTCACTGGTTTTACAAGGCTTCTTCTTTCTCTGGGTTTATGACATTTGCGTCTTCTTGTTGTTTTCCAGATTTTCTTTATCAGTCATTTTACTTTAGTCCTCTGCGGTAGTATGCATTGAGCTGAAATATGATCATAAATTCCTTTGTACTTACCTTTTTGTCGTTTTCAAGATGGATATGTGCACTAAAGTAGTTTTTGTACTGAACATTTACATGTCTTTTGAGACTATTTATGTCTGAGCTCCCCTATTCAAGTCTGTTGGTTTTACATTCTTATTGAATTTTGAAGTCTGATTTCCTTCCTGATCTTTGAACTCTGTGAGAGTGGGGAGTATTAACATGGTTAGTACTTGTTATTTGATGTTTCACACTAGCAATGTCATGTTGCTCTTTATCCTTTCCTTGTATGCTTATATTTCTGCTTGTTCAGGTTCAGGTGTTACTACTTGGCTCTTCCTTGTTTATCTAATGCTCCTAACTCCTTAGGTTTGATCTCATATCATATAGAGGCAAGTACCATATCATTTTATCTGCAGTCTTCTCTGTTACTGCGGTATAAGAATATGATTTCTATCTACAGTCTTACATGGCTGTCTGGATAGGGTTTGATCTTTGGTTCATTCAGGGGTTATGATCTAATTTTTCCGTGAGGTTTGTTTCTTGAGTTTCTTTGGCTTGTCGGTGTTAGGGTTTAAATTTGAAAAATACAATTAGTAAAATTAGAAATATTAAAAATTTAATGACTAAAAATCAAACAAATAACTATAATTCTTTTTCCAAAAGACATAAAGATAAAAAAATAAAACAAAAATGCCGTTATGGTTTAAATTTAGAAAATAATTATTAAAATTAGAAATATTAAATTTAATAATTAAAAAATAAAAAAAATCATTTTAATGTTAAAAAGAAAAAAAAAACAAAATGTCATTCTGGTTTAAATTTGGAAAATAGAATTAGTAAAATTAGAAATACTAGAATTTAATGATTAAAAACTAAAACAAATAAATTTAATGTTAAAATGAAACAAAAAAATCTAAAGTTGGAAAAGTTAAACAAAAATGTTATTGTGATTTAAATTTGGAAAACATAAATTTTTAAAACTAGAAATATTATAATTTAATAATTAAAAATAAAATAAATCACTTCAATGTTAGAAAGAAAAAATAAAACATAAAGAAAAAAAAAGAAAAAAAAATGCCATTATGGTTTAAATTTGGAAAATAAAATTAGTAAAATTAGAAATCTTAAAATTGAATGATTAAAAATAAAACAAATCATTTTAATGTTAAAAAGAAAATAAAAACATAAAGATTAAGTTTAATTTCTGCGGTATAGAGAATTGCGTCAAATGTTTTAGGTAAGAATATTTGAAACTGCGATAACTATTATCAAAAATAAAATTTATGATAACTAAAATGTTAATCTAGTAATTAAATTTTGGCAAAAAATCTACAGCCACTTGAATGTGAAATCAAGTTTTGACATAACTAAATTTAAAACTTTAAGGTAAAAGAATAAGTATACAAAATAAATCTGTGGTAGAATATTTTATCTACCATATTAATTTTTACCGTTTAGGAAAACAAGAAAATCTAATATTTTCATCCTAATATCAGTTAAAAATCTACGAAAAAATCACATTAATGTTAAAAGGAAAAAAAGAAAACATAAATTGAAAAAATTTAACAAAAGTTTGTGATTTAAATTTGAAAAATATAACTTTTTTAAACTAGAAATATTACAATTTAATAATTATAAATAAAACAGATCACTTTAGTGTTAAAAAGAAAAAATAAAACATAATGATAAAAAAGAGAAAACAAAAATGCCACTATTGTTTAAATTTGGAAAATAAAATTAGTAAAATTGGAAATATTAATATTTAATGATTAAAAATAAAATAAATCACTTTAATGTTAAAAAAACACAAAGATTAAAAAAATGTCATTATGGTTTAAATTTGGAAAATAGAATTAGTAAAATTAGAAAATTTAAAATTTAATGATTAAAAATAAAACAAATCATTTTAATGTTTAAAAGGAAAAAAAAAACAAAAATGCCATTATGGTTAAATTTGGAAAATAGAATTAGTAAAGTTAGAATTATTAAAATTTAATGATTAAAAAGTAAAACAAATCACTTTAATGTTATAAAAAAAAAATTTACGGGGAGCTAAAATATATGCGATGAATTTTAAAATTTACTACCATTGAAACTTTACGACACAAATCTACGGCAAAACAAAAAAATCTATCAAACCAAAAAATCTGCTATAACATTAAATCGTAGATTTATTTCGTATATTTTTCTCGTTTTTCTTTTAAAAATCAGAAAAATTTATGTAGCATTTATTACTAATGGCATTTCTGTAATGATTATTTTCCTAACACATTATCTTATTATTAAGGCTATTTTTGTGATTAAAATGAACTAATCTAATACTATTTTTTTCTCTGCTAGATTAGCCATTAAATTTAAACCTAGTATTTTTCCCTTTTGTGTTTGCGTTCAGATATTCACTTCCGTCCACTTATGCATATGAATGATGGATTCTCTTATTTCTGGTTACTAATAATCCATGTTTCTCAAAGGAAATGTTATATAGAATGATCCAAATGCTTGTAACCTGTTCAATATGCTTCTTCATTCATGTAATGACTTAGTCCTTTGGACGAATTGCAACACCTTTGATCATGAGCCCACTCTTCTGGTAAGTGTCCATATATTGATGCAAAGAGAAGAAGATCTCTGCGCCGTTCTCTGTCGGCACCTCAAACTCCCCAGCTGGAATATCCACCCAATTGTCACGTATGTAGCCATTTAAACACAAAGTCGATTCTTGTAAACTCTGGCTTCCATCGCGATGCTTCAGCATCAACTTTAGGGTCACTGGCTCTTCCCATCCAGATGCTGTGTCATTTAAGTTTACCATAAACCCTACCTTGTATTTTGTTCCTGGAGTTAGTTTCCTCGTGTGAAAATATCCCTTTATTTGTAGCCAGTATATTTTAATCAGCGTCGGGATTTCGATGTTTGCTTCACTGAAAACATAAGCAAATCTTGTTTTAGCATATACGTAGTTAAATCCAACTAGTGGAAAATTTTAAATATTACTTTTGTTTATCGTAGATAGAACTCCATGTCCATAATTTAGGATTCTTTGAATGAGTGATGTCGAGGCTCCTTGCAGGGACAAAGAAAACTCCTTGATTATTTAGTACTTCTCTTGATGGATTAATGCGGATACCCGCCAGCAATTCTTTAGCCTCTTCGACCATTAAGTTTATGAATTTCAAATCCGAGCTATCACTGTCATCATAGAATTTTTTTTGACATACATCATAAATTCATATTAAGGTGTGGGAAATATTTTAATATGAATTTTAGCAAGTCATGTAAACCATTTGGGAGATTAAAAATAATGACACAAATTAACATACCAGTTCATGATATCATATCCCTGTATGGATGCTACCTCGGTCAAAGCTTGGCGCCATTCTTGTATTTCATCCTCTGTTTTGTTCTTGCAGGTTTGTTCGAATAGCCTTCCAAATTCTCCCGTCTGTTCCCTAACATCCGAGGGATCCACATTGGGGTGAAAAATTGGTATCACTATATTATTACTCAAGCCTTCCTTTCTCTTTACTCTCTCCACTAATACGTTCAGAAGCAGCCTTGAAGAGGCATAATTAGTCGTGAACAAGATAATGAATATGTTGGATTGAGACTTTTGCATCGCTTGTGTTATTTGTATCTCACCATCTTTGAATGTAGTGATTACTCTTTTTTCAAGAGCTTTAATCAAGTATCTGAGGAAGTTCATCTTGATATCTTGCCTGTGGAAGTTCAGATAGACGTTAGATTTCGAATTGCCAGACGAAGAAAGAGCCATGCAATTAGCCATTCCAACGTCTTCGGTTAAATCTTTTGAGCTAGTGGGCAGCATTGATTCTGTATGGAGGATTTCTCTACCCATTCGTCGTTGTAAAAAATGCATCCTTATTTCTCCATTGGATGATATATGTATGAGAGATCTATCGGCTAAGACCTTGAGCCCATGATTAACATCCAAGTCGATGCTACTAGCGGTAAGTGGTGCCACGAAATCAACATCATCGTCATTGAACAAACACGCCACGTAAAGAAACAAAACTTTATTCGTCTCGGATAAACTCTCATAGCTGACTCTCAATACTTCTTCATCTTTACTAGAAACCTCCATTAGATCCATGGAAGAAGAACCTGGTGAACTCATCTTAAGACTTGCAGCATCAATTGCATAGACTCCACATCTTTTCACTCTGCAAATATCGTCTAGACGCCGCTTCTTATGCTTGTCGACTGGAAAGAATTCAAACACAACTAAATCAGCCCATATATCAGGGTTATTTCCTTGCCTAGTGGTTGGACGCATATTGACATCACAGAAGACAAACAAATGATCTTTTTTAACTTTTGGAACAGTTTTCTCTGGAGCCCAACATTGCAAGTTTCTTTCTATCCTCTGAGAGTGGCCTTCCGTGGTTTTCCATCTGCAAACACAACTAATCCCAAAACCGTAGAAATCTTCTGAGAATGCAACTTCCAGCAGCATAGCAAAGCCCACAAGCATTTTCCTCCAAGAAGGATTTAGTCGTATCATTACAGAAGCTCCAGGATGCAGACCAAGTGTGGAATTTTGATCCGTGTGTGATGGCGCACAGAAGCTGAAAGCCGGAGCTTTGTTGAGCTCCTGTTTCAATTATGCAAAACAAGTCAAATAACATTAAATAAAGTTTTTGTTCCACAAATAACATAAATTTTCATTTAGGACAAAAATAATACTTTTATTAAGATTAATTTATTTATATAGCACAAAATCTTTTAATCTCATATTTTAAAGCTTTAGAATTTAGAGTTTTGGGTTTAAAACCGTAAGCTGTAAACCCTAAACCTTAAACCATACATTCAACCCTAAATAAATTAAACCTTAAATTCTAAAATATTTCACTCAAACAAAAAAATTAAATTTGTGTTCTTTATAAAAATGTTATTTTTCTCCTAAATAAAAATATGTGCTATTTTTGGAACAAAAACTTTATTTAATGTTATTTTAGGTGTTTTCTCTATTATAAGGGTGTGCGTGGCTAGTCATATTAGCCAAAGATAGAAAGAAAGTAGTTTCACCTGCTGATGCTCTCTTGGCATGTGTTTTACATAAGCCAGACCTCTCACTAAAAAACTGTTGACTACTTGTGGAGATAGATTAATACAGTTACTGAATGTGTAATGCATAGGAAGCTTCTCCGAGTCCAAACTAAATGATTTCAGATTGACACATTCATGTGCATACAACAGATCTAGACTCTGGGGAAGTTGTGGCAATTCTGTTACCGCAGTACCAACAATATTTAATTCTTTCAGGTTTCGCGGGAAACCCTGAATAGTCTTGAGCTCCGAGCAGCCAGATATATCAAGAACTTTGAGGCTTTCTAAATTAACCATGTTAGGCAGACTTTGCAAACGAGAACAATCTTTCAGATCCAAACAAATAAGCTTCCCAAGATCTTGACCAGCATGAAGAGATGAACTCATTTTCATTAAACTTGTTATACGCTCAAGTTTTAAGGCATCTGAAAGACCCTCTAATCCTGCTAGAAAACTCACAAGATCTCCACCATTTGGCTTAACAATGGAATTTGGTAATTCTATAATGCCAGTACCTTGGAGACGAAGTGTCTCAATATTTGGTGGAAGCTCCGGAAAACTTTTGATCTCTGTGCAACATGAGAGATTTACAACTCTTAGATGAACCAATTTACCTGTGGCTGGGAAACTCTGCAGTCTTGTACAACCTTGGAGATCAATTACCTCAAGATTTTGAGCTTCTGAAACAATTTCAATATCAACTAGTTGCTGCGAATGACAAAGCTTGATCGTCCTCAACATCTCAAGGTTCTTAGAAAACAAAACAAAAAGCAGAATAAATAACAAAAAAAAAACAAATATCTGTAGTATTGATTAAGAGTGAAAAATCACGCATATCACCTTGGTTCCACCCCAAAATTTCTTAAGTTGACTGTGCGGCATGTTGATTTCAACAAGGTTCTTAGGATCAAAATTTCGAGGTAAAGATTGCAGAGGATAGTTCTCCCAATGGAGGAGTCTTAGCTCATTAGGAAGAGAATGAAGAAAACCTTTGGAGAAACTGATTACAAGATGGGTTTCAGGATTGGAACAGTAAATCTTCAGCAATCTAAGTTTCAACATATTCTCAAAGGCAGCAGGCTTGACATCAAAACTTAAGTTTGATGTATCCAGAAATATGCCTTGGATCTCTTCTATGCCCTGAAAGAATATTGTAAGTGAATATTTGAAGACGTTAGCTCATTAAGTATGTTAAATATGAAATAATCAAAATATAACAGACTGAGCACGTTTGATGGTTGTCTTTGGTTCTACATCTTCTAATAAATATTTGATGATCAAAGGTTCCCACAATCTGCTGCGCCTCTCTATCTGAACCGTTGCTCCATTTATTATTTCTCGGCCAACGTCCTGGACCAAATTATGCATCCACACACGGTTTTCTGAAACAGTCACCAGAGACTTCCCAAAAAGAACATCAATTCCAACATGTGGAAAGAAACCACAACCCTCTAGCAGCTGCGTCACATAGTCTACATTTTCTCCATTGAAGAAACAAGCTATGTCCAGAAAAATGTTTTTTTCACTGTCACTGAGTGTGTCATAGCTGCTCTTGAATGCATCAACAATCTCAAAGGGAGGACGTCGCTTGAGTTTGAGGAATGTCGTCTCCATTTCTGAGAATTTTCTCCTATGCTTTAGCGCTCGGCCATAAATATTGAGAGCTAGCGGATGTCCATTAGCATGTTTTATCACTTTCATTGTAAGCTCGTGGAGACTCTGCTCTGCCATATCCTTTATAGAAGCGCGCTGCAAGAAGAGCTGAAGAGCTTCTTTCTCGTTTAAACCCCTAACTTCATATATTTGGTTGAATCCACAAAGGCGAAGCACCTGTTTATCTCTTGAGGTTATGATTATTCGGCTTTTGGGACCAAACCAGTCAAACCCACCAAGGAAAGGCTCTGCAGCCAAAGAATTGCGCACGTCATCAAGAACAACAAGAACCTTCTTATTGTTTAGTTTTTTTCTAAGCAAGCTCAATGCTAATATGGTACCATGATCCGCACCCGGGTTTTCTTCCAAAAATTGTTCCTCCAGCAACTGATAAAGTCCCTTCTCATGAATACTTTTGTCATAGTCTTCAATAAAACAACAGACTTCAAAGTCGCCAGACATTTGGTCAAAGACAGCTTTAGCAAGTGTCGTCTTGCCTATGCCAGGCATACCCCAAATCCCAACAGAACGGATGCCAAACGGTTGCTTGGAAACAATTTTTTCTATCTCTAGAAGCTTCGAGTAGATTCCAACTCGTTCCATATAGAAGAGCTTCTCGTACACATCTCTCACAATCTCTTCTACGAGTTTGGAGTCATTGCATTCCTTCCTGCGCCATATTTGCTCAAGTAAAATAAAATATAAATATAAGACTATCTTATACACCTATTTCAAACTAGATTGTAACTCTGTTAGCAATTTACATGACTATACATATATTTTCGAGGGAAGAATCGTTTATCAAGATGAGGTAGTGAACAATACTTGCTCTGCTATTCATATATAAGTCTGTGTTTTTTATTTCTCATAAATAAAGCTAGCTAGATAAAGTCTCTTGAACACAATTAACTTTTAAATAAAAAATAACTCTCTTTATTAATGTTTAGAAACTCTCTCAAAATTAAACACTTAAAATCTCTTAATGTTCAATATATCAAAGTCACAACTCGATTTTGGTATATATAAGGAGGATAGAACATCTTTTGATATTTCTATTTCTATTAGATATTAGAACTAGATAACACCTAATTTTATTAGAGATACTTTAAGCCTATCTTAACCTAACCTCCTTGTTAGAGTTGTCTTAGACCTAAGGTAGTCCATGAAGCTTACCCAACATTCACCCGTTTAAGCTTAAACTTGGTCTTGGACATGCCTTAACTCTTACCAAGCTTCTCATCTCAATAAACTTGACCCTTGCCAATGCTTTAGTTAAGATATCCGCCTTTTGCTCAGTTTCCGATACATGTTCCACGTCGAAAAGCTCTTTCTCAATGCACTATTGTATGAAATGGTAACGCTTATGAATGTGTTTGATTTTACCATGAAATACGGGGTTTTTCGTTAGTGCAATTGCAGACTTGTTGTCGATCTTGATGCAGACTTGCTTGGTCTTCCAGCCCGTGATCTCACTCAGAATGTCTTGAAGCCAAATCGCATTTTTTGCCGCCTCCGTTTCTGCCATGAATTTGGCTTCACAAAGATGATAGAGCCACCTTGCCCTGTTTATGTGAACACAAAGTAATTGGTGATGATCCAAGGTAAAATATGTGACCTGTAGTACTATTTTCATCGTATTGATCAATATTATGGCTGCTGTCACTAAACCCAACAATTTTCTTTGATCCTTTGCGACTTAACTTTAATCCAAAATCCATTGTTCCCTTGAGATATTGAAAGATATGTTTCATTATTTAACCATGTGATGTGCGAGGAATTTGCATATATCGGCTAGCCACTCCAAACGAGAATGCTAAGTCTGGTCGTGTATGGAGTAAATACCTTAAGCATCCCACGTTTCTTTTATAACATGTAGGATTGATCTCTTCTTCTTCTTAGGTCTTTAAAACTATCAGTCCAAACTCCATAGGTACTTTGGTCGGCTTACATTCTTCTAAGCCGGATTCTTTCAAGATCCTTCTTGCATAAGCTTCTTGTTTAATCTTGATTCCAGCTTCTCCTTGATGAACTTCAATACTGAGTTAGTTAGTGAGTTTTGCCAGGTCCGACATCTAAAACTTAGATGTCATTCCTACTTTGAATTCACTTATTCTCGTTTCTTCCTTTGTTTTTGGTAGGCCTTGAACCATCTCTTGTTGGGACATATTTTTTATTGCCTTGAAACTTATATGTTCTAACCTTGCATGTTACCTCCATCTATCATCTTCTAGTCTCGTGTTTAGGCATATATGCTTGCCAATTTTCATATTTATCTTGTAAGTCTATTCGGTGATATTATAACTTTTACTAGAAGTCTTCCACTTGGATCATGAAGGGTGACATAACCTTGTCTCATCCTTACGTCACACCCGGCTTTGGTCGCTTGCCCTAGACTAAGGATTTTAATCTTAAGATTGGTAATGTAGTAGATATCAGTGAAAAGTTTTTGTTCATCGGTTTTACTTTGAAAAAGAATTGATCTTTTTCCTCCTATTTCGACACATGATCCATCTCTCAACTTTACTCTTCCCTTTGTCTTCTTGTTGAGCTCGGAAAAGAAAGTCTTATTACCAGTCATGTGGTTGCTTGATTTGTTATCAAGGTACCAAACTCCTCCTTCTCCATCTTTATTTTTTTTATTCTTTGGTATAAGATTTGCTTCGTTTAAGAGCTCAACTTCATGCATATCAAGTGCTGTATCGGCTTCTTCCGTCTCAACTTTATTTACTTCTTCGACTCTCTGGATTTTCTCGAGACATGACGAGGTGAACTGTCCAGGATTATCACATCGATAACAAATTATTTTTGATATATCTTTCTTCTCTTTTGCTTGATTCTGATTTGCTTGATTTTTCCTATTTTGTGAGTTAAACCTTCCTCTAATCCTTGTCCTCCTCTACCTTGTTATGTCGCAAAGTTTTGGTGATATGTATTCGCGTATAAAATCTCACATTGTGTGTCTCCGCTATTCTCCTCATCAAGAATTCTTTATTCGTACGCTTTTAATCTTCCAATAATATCTTCTAAATTTGTTGTGTTCAAGTCTAGAACTTGTTCGAGAGATACTATTATATGGATGTATTTGTTTCTTGGCACACTATTGATAAATTTCTTCACAAGTTTTGATTCCTCAATTTTTTGTCCAAGTGAAGTCGATTTAGATGCTAACTTGGATTACTTTCCCGCAAAGCTATCTCTTGTGTCTGAATCCTTCATCTTAATTCTTTCAAATTCTGACATCAGTGTTTGAAGTCATGCTTCCTTAACACTATCAGCTCCTAGATGTCTTGATTTTATTCCGTCCCACATTCCCTTTGAAAAGTCTTGTTCGCCAACTTGCAAGATAAGAGCCTCCATGATTGCTTAAAAAATAGTCCTATCGGGACATTGTTTTTATCGGAATCATCCGGTCCAGGTTCAATGGTGTCCCACACCTTGTATATCTTCATCAAGGCTTTTATCCTCATGGCCCATACCGTGTAGTTAGAAGCATTTAGCATGGGGCATTGGATCGATGGTGGTGTGAATCCCTTCGGGTGACTTGAGCTGTGATCTCCCATGGCTCGGTTACGACAGCTGTACGTTTGTAGTATCTTTGTATCAACTTGTCAAATCTTCGTGATCGTAAGTCCTTCAGCTCTGATACCATAAAGTCTCTTGAACACACTTAGCTTTTATATAAGGGAGAAAAGCTAGAATAACCTTAATTAGTATTGTAATTGCTAGTTTAACTTTGAAAATATTATGGTTAAATGAGTTATTTTGATCACATAAATACTCCTAAAATCATGTGTTAAGAAAATCTAATTACAAGAGTGTCATTATCAATTAATGCTACATCAGATTAATTTTCGAAAATGCATCTTATTTAGGATTTTGCCACCGGAAACTTAAAAATCTGCGAATTTAATCTGCGGCTCTATGTTATCGTAACCATTTTTAAACAGCAGGTTTTTTTATACATTGCAGATTTTATTTAATTCGCAGAGTAAAATGTCTAAGTGATGGTAGATTTTTAAATTCATCGCAGAGTTAATTTCTTATTGACTCTCTCTCCGAATTCATATCAATATGGAGCAAGTCATCTTTTTTTTGGGAATTGGATACTTGTAAATAATATTTTAGTTTACTTATTTAGTTTTATTCAAATTATTTTATAAATTATAAATTAATTTTATTCTAAATGGCAAAATTGATTTATTATACTTATTTAATTTTATTAAACTATTTTAGAAATTATTAATTAATTTTATTCTAAATTAGAATTTTGATTTAGTTTACTTATTTAGTTTTATCAAATTATTTCATAAATTATTAATTAATTTTATTCTAAATGGCAAAATTGATTTAGTTTACTTATTTAGTTTTATCAAATTATTTTAGAAATTATTAGTTAATTTTATTCTAAATGGCAAAATTGATTTAGTTTACTTATTTAATTTTATCAAATTATTTTAGAAATTATTAATTAATTTTATTCTAAATGGCAAAATTGATTTAGTTTACTTATTTAATTTTATCAAATTATTTTAGAAATTATTAATTAATTTTATTTTAAATGGAAAAATTTTCTTTTGATAAAAGATTAAGGTTATACTGGTTAACCCCATTTGAAAAGATTATTCTAGCAATTAGCATCAAAAGTAAGGTTATTCTAGTGTATTTTCACTTTAAATAAAGAATAACTTTCTTTATTAATGTTTAGAAGCTCTGTCAAAACTAAACATTCAAAAGCTATTAATGTTTGATATATCAAAGTCACAACTCGACTTTGGTATATATAGGGATGATAGCACCTCCTTTGCTATTCTCATTTCTATTATATATTAGAACTAGATAACTCCAAATTCTATTAGAGAAACTTAAGCCTAACCTAATCTCCTTGTTACAGTTGCCTTGGGCCTAAGGTAGTCCATGAAGCTTACCCAACTCTAGAAACCTGATGTGAATAGCTTAGGAGAAGAAGATAGCAAAGTGACGTGAATACCTGGAGAGGTGGACTGATGAGAAGCCTTTTGAATCCAGCGCGCTAAGCCATTCGCCTTCTGATGTTCTAACGCCGTACAACACCGGAACCACCACCTGGTTGGTCTTCTGGAACTTGAGAACCTTCACTAGCTTGTCAAGGCATACTTTACCGTTTCCGGGAAAAACCATTACAGAAACCCTAGCTTTCTCGACCTTTTCCTGCGCCTCTTTGGAAAGCAGATCCTCGCTATCGACAAACACATCATATCTGTGTTTTTGGAGAGCTTCGGAGATGTGGCTGACGAAGGAGTACTTTACTTTGTCTAAGCAGCTGATGTACACAATTTTCTCCCTATCGTTCATGATTTCGTGTCTCTCAAGTTAGAAGAAACCTTATATTTTGGTGGAATTTATCTGTTTGTAACGATTTATCCCGCTCTCTTGTGAAACCAACTCTGTAAAATGATTATTTTCCAAGCCGGCTTTCATGGTCATGTTTTTGGAATATTGGTCTAGTGGAGATGTCATTAAGCATTCCATTGTCAAGTCAACCATCCAAAAGTCGCTTCCAGACAAAATTGCAATCAGTATTTATTTCATGACTCAAATAAATATGGCCTCTTATTGGTTTCGTGATATTGTATAGCCTTACAGCCTCTAGCGGAGTTTGTTTTTTCCTTTTATCTGGTACTCATGAGGAGGCCATATTTATTTCACGAGTCAAATCAGTCGACATATCATATCAGTTAATTGGGTCTGACAACTAGTCTACATTACATATCGGTTAGGTCTGCTCTAACTCTTTCAGGGTAGACATCACCACGGTTACGACTATTATGGTTACATGTAGTTACTACGGTTATAATTTTTGTTCAACCTTCACCTCAACCATTTATATACGGTTAATGTTCAACCATTTGTTCAATATTCAACCACTCGTAGGGCTAGATTGGATAGTATTCAGGCTATAATTGAAATGCCTACAAATCAGTCGGATTTTATTAGAAACTAATTCATATATTACATGGGCTAAGAAATTTCCAAATTTCATCACAAAAACACATCCAAGTAGGCAAGTCTTCGTCAACCATTTTTTTGCTCTTTTTCAACAATCTTAGCACAACTAGCATTATTGGGCCATTGATAAACAGATATGTCATTCTATGGCTGCAAATTGTTCGTTTTTTAAAGAGAGTTGAATCTAGATTTCAAATAGATTTATCTTATTCAATAGTTCTTTTATTTAAACCACACAGTTCACCTTTTTTTTGACATTTTCCAAATGTCAACGTTAATATATATCCTCGGCTGGCAAAAAGAATCATATATAGTGGACCACTATTAGAAATGATATGTACACATTTGTATTATTGTATTGACTTTTGATTACTCCCTTCATTCCTGAGATATATAGCATTACACCTAAAACTTAAAATGAAAGTAATTGAACTGATAACATAACTAAACTAATAAATAAATAAACATTATTAATTAGTTTAAAGTTGAAAATCTATAAAACTTATAATATCAAGATTAACTATAACTATTTTGAAGATGATGATGAAAAAAAAAAGGTGGTTAAAGGCAGAGCAAATGAGAAGGAAAAAGTACTTTAAAAACACATTTATCGATGGAATGGAAGGCAATAATATCTCAATAAATATCTATTTTATTATATATTAAACTTGTCAATCGGGCGGATTTTAATCTAATATATAAAAAAGTATATGTTGTTCTATTCTCATTAGCTCACATTACCATTTTCATACTCTAAAATTTTGACACCTAAACATACTTATTACTTATTCTTATATTATTTATTTTTACTAAATTCCCACTTAAATTCTAATATTATGATATATAAGCAATTATTTTTCTTAATTCTAAGTTTACACTTTAATTTTCATAATAAATACAATAATAATTTTGAAAAGAAATTGAAAAGTCATCTCCTTAAAAATAATCTTTAAAACTCTAATTTAATATTTTTAGCCTTATTAAATTTATTTATATAGTTTTAGAAAATGTTACCTTCAAATAAATAAATCAAAGTATCAAAAATAATTATTCTCTCTAATTTAATAGTTTTAGCATAATTTAATTTCTTTATATAGTTTTAAAAACTGTTACCTTCAAAGAAATAAATTAAAGTATTAATAATAGTTATTCTCTCTAACTTAATAGTTTAGTCTTCTTAGATTTATTTTTATAGTTTAGAAAAATATTACCTTCAAATATATAAATCAAATTATTGATAATTATGATTCTAATTTCTATTTTTTTCATATTAGAGTTTAACTTGTGATAAACTATTATGTTTAAAAATTATGGAACTATGATATATAATTTAAAACAATCAATAAGGATTAGTTCAAAAATGTATTGAAATACAATGGTTACATTTATATTGTCAGATTTATAATTACAAAAAACTATTGATTTTAAATAGTTTATATGGAAGAAAAAAAGATGCGTTTAGATAATGAAAAACAATGTTCAAGCAAACAAGTATTCGTTCAACAGTAAAATACTCATTGAAGTTTTTAAAAGCATGAATGACAACTCTAAACTTTTAAAAGCATATGAGAATGCATGTTATAAGAAATAAGTCCTGATTTCCTCAAAACGTTGACATATTCAAAACCAATCTTTAAGAAAACAATTTGAGTAAAGACTTATAAAGAAAATTTACAATGTTTAGATCAATGAGGATACTTGACAGCCTTATTGAATTTATTTATATAGTTTTAGATTTTCTTTATAAAAATTTACTCAATGTTTTCTCTTAAAGATTAGTTTTGGATATGTCAATGTTTTGAGAAAATCAAAGTTTGTTTCTTATAACATGCATTCTTATATGCTTTTTAAAAGTTTATCCTCATTTGAGAAAATAAGGATTCGTTTAACAGTAAAGTATTCATGGGAGCTTCTACAAAAATTAAAGGGCAGATAACTATGCATGTTATGAGAAATAAGTTTTGATATCACAAAATATTAACATGTTCAAACTAATATTTGAGAAAACAAAATAAGTGAATCTTTCCAACGCTTAATTCAATGAGCATATATTAAGAATAAAATGAGAATAACTAAACAAAAGAAAATTAGTAAATCTTAAGTTTAAAATGGCTGAATATGTTAACAAACCCAATGAAAATCAAATCTTACTATATAAAATAAAATAATGCAGCTTAAATCAAAACCATACCAACTACTCAATTGGAGATTTACTTTTAGTTTGAATATCATTAATTAAGGAACAAAATTTTGTTATACAAGAAAAATTATTTGAAACTATGGAGCCAAAAAGAAATACAATGAAAAAAAAAACGAACATTAAAAGTTACCACCATAAAATAATAAAAGATACATACACATAATTCATGAGATTACAAACACATGAAAAATTATTAACCACCAAAAATGAAGAAACCCACTACATAATATACAACAAAAAAGTAAAAAAGCTAAAAATTTCCAATATTGACTACTAATAATCCAAACTCTTAATTAAAAACTCCCCCGAAGGACGGGTCACCCCTAGTCTATATATATATATATATATATATATATAGTAATATGTTACTCTCTTGTCATTAAGCCACAATATCTTTTCATATTCTAAAATTTTGACACCTAAGCATATTCATTAATTATTTTTGTAATATTTATATTTAATTTATTTCCACTTAAATTCTAATATTATGATACATAAGAAATTATTTATACTAATTTTAAGTTTACATTTTAATTTTCATAATAACTACAATAACAATTTTGAAAAGAAAATAAAAAGTCATCTCCTTAAAAATTAATCTTTAAAACTCTAATTAAATAGTTTTGGCCTTCTTGAATTTATTTATATAGTTTTTAAAAATGTTACCTTCAAAGAAATAAATCAAAGTATTAATAATAATTATTATCTCTAATTTTATAGTTTTAGTCTTATTACATTTATTTGTATAGTTTAGAAAAATATTTATCTTCAAATAAATAAATCAAAGTATTGATAATTATTATTCTAATTTCTATTTTGTCATATTAGAATTGAACTTATGATAAAAAAAAACCATGTTTAAAATTATGGAATTATGATATATAATTTAAAACAATCAATAAGGATTATTTCAAATAAATTTACATAGAATTTAAAATACAATAATTACATTTATATTGATAGATTTATAATTAAAAAAAAACTATTGAATTTAAAGATGTGTACAGATAGTTAAAATCGGTGTTCAAGCGAACAAGTATTCATTCAACAGTGGAATACTCATAGAAGATTCTAAAAGCTTGAATGACAACTCTAACCTTTTAAAGGACATATGAGAATGCATGTTACGAGAGATAAGCTTCGATATCCCAAGACGTTGACATATTCAAAACCAATCTTTAAGAGAAATATTGAGTAAAGTCTTATAAAGAAAATTTACAATGTTCAGATCAATGAGGATACATCGAGAATGATCACAAAAAGGACCATGAGAAGATAGTGAAAGTTAAGTATAAAGCAGGCAAACATATTGTATGTGGTTCAATCTTTTATCATGTTTTATTTTATGACAACGTTTCCCATATTCACAGCATCATCTTACACATTATTAATTGACAAGATTTGGTCCAAATTTTTTTTTCTAATACCATATAATTTGGAGTCTCATTAAGAAAACGCTTTGATTACAAGGAGAAGAATCCATATTTTAAAATATACTTTATGTGTTAGCAAGTAAGGTTTAGATAGGATAACACTGTATGTATTTGATAACACATTTTAATATGAACCACATGTCACAGTAATACTTTCACCTAAGGGTTGAAAAGCATGAATCTCAAGTCATGCGCGGTCAGCCCATTAGAAACAATCAACTAATGGAGAGATATCTTAAGAGCCGAAATGAAGAGCCACATTATATCAAGGAGTACACAAAATGTTCTTCAAGATGTAACAAGTGACATAATCAAAGTGGCATGTAGAGTTGATGGAAAGAAACATGGCTTTGCATTAACTGTTAGTGGTTTCAATCTTATTTTCCAGGCATTAAGAAAGAGTAAGAAGAAACAACAACAAAAATAAATTTCTTTAAATAGAGAAGTTAATGGGTGAGTAACAGGTCCAATGCTTTGAATGTCAAGGTTTAATGGAAGAATGTTCGGGAGCCCAAAAAAAAACTCTTTCAAGACCACCTTCAGTAGTTCTTAGACTGACGAAGACTAATTGAACCTTGGAAACTATGTTTATTTCACTTCAAAATTCCAGCAAATGCAAATTCTTTTACACAGAGGCGGATACATACACAAACATAGGACATGCAGTAATTAAAAGATTACATTGAAAAGAAAAAAGAACTCATGAAAGTGAATTACATGTCCAAATCAAAACTACAGAATCTCTTTAGTTGGGCATCAGCTTCAAGGTGTAATTGTTGGAAATAAATTAAAGGTCAATTGTCTAAGCTCTGTTTAGGTGGAAAATTATAAGACAATAGTATAACATTTATCTAACCTTATTTGATACATCATAATCTCTATATTGCGGATGAGTAAAATTCCTGAATGGAGGTATTAAATCTTATATAGAATGATCTTTGTTGCAGGTTCTGATTTTGAGTCTTTGTTAAATAAAAATGATAATCAAGATACACACATAAATTCATGAGGTTGAAAACATATGAAAAAATATCAAACACCAAAAATAGAGAACACATAAACACGATATATCAAGAAAAAAAATGAAAAACTCTAGTATTGACTAATAATCATCTAAATCCGTAATCAAAATCCCGGCCGAAGGGCGGGTCAACCACTAGTTTATTAATAAAAAAATAAAAAAAGTTAAGGAGAGCGATAGATTCCCATTAAAGACCCCGGCCGTTCTCATATAAACTTACATTTTCATAAATAGGATGAAAGAGTATTTCAATGATATTTATTATACAAATAAAAATCTGAAAAAAGAGATAGGATTTCTCATTAGATTTAAAGCAGTAATGGGGAATTCTATCTATCTTTTCAATTTATTTTTTTATTTTTTATCAATAAATACTATTGAAATACATTTTCATACCATTTATGAAAATGTAAGTCCAGATGTTTCATTTTTCTCATATGAAAGAGTATTTCAATAATATTTATTAATAAAAAGTAAAAAATTGAAAAGAGAGATAGGATTTTCCATTACTCCTTTAACTTCTAAAAACAAAATAAGATTTAAATATATAATAATATTAACTAAAATATTAGTATTAAATATTTGAGAAACCAATTAAATTTGTGGAAAATGTCAAGAAACCTAAATTTTTAAATTTTCATTTAAATGCTCAAGTTTATTGTTGACTTATAATTAAATAGCAAAATTTCATTGACTATACCATCTAAGACATGTCGCTAAATTGAAGTTTATGGCATTAAACCTTCCGTTAATGACTTTTGTTTAATCAAAATGATGGTGTTTCAAGATTTATTAATAATCGTCAACTTTCAAATAAAAGATGTTTAAATCTTCAACTTTTAAAAAAATAATATTTAAATGCTTAAGTATTTGTTGACTTCATGATTAAATGCCGAACTTACGTTGACTACACTATTTGAGGCATGACTTTAAATCAAGTGATGGATCATGTTTACGGGGTACAATTATATGTTAGCAGCTTCCATTTAATCAAAACGACCAATGTTCCAATAACTATTTATCATTCGTCTTCTTTTTCGACTTCTCATTGTCTCATCAAGATCCAATCATAATCAAAGAGTTAAAAGTCTTCTCAAATTAAAATCCGCCTTTAAAGAAATATAATCCAACACAGTCTTTGCCATCTCGAATCTCCGGAAATGTCCCATGAAATTCTCTAAAACCCCTCAAGAGATTAAATTTCTTAAGTGTTGGTGATAACTAATTAAAATTTAATCTATCAATAAATATTATTTCATATTCATTCAGAAGTCAAATAACCGATTCAATTTCATGTACTCACTATTTCTTATTTTTAAGCTTTAGCATTCTTTAATCGTTTATTCAATTTTCCACTAAATATTAAATAAAATTTGTAACTGATAAAAGATTGTAAATAACATTCATTGGTTATTGGTTTAAGCGTAAAGCTTTGGGGATAACTAAATAAACTTTTTTTAATTATCATTAGGAAGTCAAATAACTGATAAAAGAATGTTAAAACTTTAACTCTGTAAAGCTTAAAACAAAATTGTGAGTATAAGAAATCAAATCGGTTATTTGACTTCCCAATGAATATTAAATAAAATTAAATTACTTATCGACCAATTAAAATTTAATTAATTATCTCCAACGCTTAAGAAACTCAATCTCTTGAGGGGTATTAGAGAATTCCATGAAAACTTTCTGGAGATTACATGTGGTAAAGACTTTGTAAACACTTTGTAAGATTATGTTTTTGCAAATGCGCATTTTAGTTTGAGAAGATTTTTGACTCCTTGATTATGGTTGGATTTTGATGAAGCGACGAGAATTAGAAAGAGAATGATAAAAAGTTATCAGAACATTGGTCGTTTTGATTAAACGGAAGCTGCTAACAGATAATTGTACTCCCTAAACGTGTTTCGTCACTTGATTTAAATTCATGCTTCAAATGTCATAGTCAACATAAGTTAGACATTTAATTATAAAGTCAACGAAAACTTACGCATTTAAATGACATTTTTTTGAGGATTTAAACGTCCATTATTTTAAACTTGATGATTATTAATAAATCTTGAAACAACGTCGTTTTGATTAAATGAAAGTTTCTAACGAAAGGTTTAACGCCATAAATGTTAATTTAACAAAGTGCCTCAAATGGCCCAGTCAATGAATGTTTGCTATTTAATTACGAATCTAACAAAAATCTTGAGCTTTTAAATGATATTTTAAAAATTTATGCTTTAAAAGTTCTCAATTTAAAAATTCAGATTTTTTTTTGACATTTTTCTTAGACAATTAGTACAAACCACAATCATTACAACATGTGCAAAAATATTTTGGGTAGTTATTACAACCTGTACAATTAATCTGAATATAGGTTATCTTCAATATATTAAATATAAATATATTTGGTGCTGTCGTGTAAAAGCCACAATTTTCTAAGTTTCTTTTAAACTTTAATTAAATCAATTTTCCAACAGTTATTCCACTTGCCAAATATTTCTTATTTGAATGAATTTTCTTATTTGGTTCAATATATAATATGTCAACAAGTAACAAGTACATCATTGTTTTATTAATTCGAAGAGAACAAAATTTATTCGTAAAAAGATAGAATATAATTAATTCAAATATCAATTTGAATTTCTATATCGTATATTGTTGGGAGAAAAACTAATGTCTTGCATGAAGATTAAAAAATAAATGTCTACTAAATAAATCAAAGAGGTAATTATTCAAATATAACAGAAAAATACTTAAATGATTAGCATAACTTTGACAAATTACTCAAATATCAAAAACGTTAAGAAAATGTCCATTAACATTTTTATAGAACAGCTATTAACGATTATGCCATTTTGATTTATTTTATAAAAAAGTAAAAAATAAATAAATAATAAAATAAATAAAAAATAAAAAAATAGAAAACAAAATATAAAAAGAAGAAAAAAATTTAAGAGGCAAAAATGTTTTTTTCCAAATTTTCTCTCTCCTTTAGGATTTCTCTCCCTTCTCTTTTTTTTTCATGTTATGGTGGTTGATGGCTGGTATTAGGCGGCTCCAGATCTGCTAGACAATAGTGTGGTTTGATGAGTGTTTATTTTGACCCGTTTTTACTATTGTTTTTACTTTTTTTATTGAGTGTAGAAGTTAGGTTTTGTGTTCTTCTGACCGGTTTTAGTGTATTTTCAGATTTTCACTTCCTTGGAGTTAAAATGGGCAAAATGGAGCAACTTTGGACGTTTTTACCATCATTAGATTTTGGAGACATCCTGGATCGATCGATCCTGAATAGGATCGACCAAGCATGACGAGGATCGACCAATCCCAAAGTAGATCGATCAATCAAAAGAATCTATGAGGTAACACGAATCGATCTCAATCACGAATATTCTCCAAATCGCACATTAACTCCGAGTTTTGACCTAGAAGACACTCTATAAATAGGGATCATTTCCTGAGCGGCCAGAGAAACCTAGACACGATTTTTACTGTTACTCTGCTATTATTTTTTTCATTTCAGATCTGTAAACTTTTACATTGATTTTTCTCAGATCTAAAGTATTTTTCATTGCATTTTCAAGATCTACATTATGTTTTCATCTCTTTCTTTGCATTTTCAACCATACAACATCATGATCTATCAACCCATTACCATGGTTGAGTAAATCTGCATGTTGGGAAATGAGATTTATTCAAAGGGATTTAAAGTTTAATTAGATTATTGTTATAGATTAGAATTATGGTTAGTAGATCTTTACTTCTATGAAACAAATGCTTTTGTTAGGTTAACTAATCTATCAAATGATTCATAGGGTTTTATAGTACAGCTAGCGTTGGCTATTCTACCCGGAGTCTATAGTTTGTAGGCTTGATTTCCATATTTCTAAGAGTTAAAGCTTGATCTACAAGTGAACTTGATCAAACTTGCTAAAAATATGCTATCATAGGGTCCTAGCGGATTTATGGTAGAATAATATTTGCTTAATAAAAAGATTTATTTTGGTACAGTATTTGTGTTGTAGATCTAGATCATTTAATTGCTAATCCGGTTAGATATCTTTTTTATTTATTTAAATCCCTGCGATTTCCCAGATCCAACATTTATTTTAAATTGATTTTTGTTTCCTTATTTAATTATTTTTGGATTTTATTCGAATTTGATTTTTAGTGACAACCTTCCATATTTTCATTCTAGCTCTGTTTAGATCTATAAGATCTATACTGCTTTTTACTCTCTCTGGATTGATCCCACCATTATACTACCGTGCACTTGCGAAAACCATTGGTTGGGTAAAACATAATGCATAAAAGATCACATCCTGGTTCGTTCACAATCGCTGAAGATTTCAAAAATAATTTTCTAGATTTGGTAAAATTAGCAGTTTATTCCTTGTTTTTCTTCCTTTCGGTTTATTTTGGGTTTAGTTCTTGTCATATCCTTTCACTATGGAGTTATAGGGAGGGTAGCAGTTTATTTTCTTGTTTTTCTTCTCATCAATGTATGATTTTGTTTTAGATCTGAATTTAGGTTATAATCAGTAAATTTTAGCCTTGTATAGTGTATGATTTTGTTTTAGATCTTCATGTTTTCTCAGTTTATGTGTTTGATTTCGTTTTAGATCTGGATTTAGGTTAGAATCTAAATGTTGATTTTATTCCGTCATGGCCGATTTATGATTCAGTCATGGCCGATTTATGATTCAGTCATGGCTGACTTATGATTCAGTCGTGGCCGATTTATGATTCAGTCATGACCGTTTTGTGATTCAGTCATGGCCGATTTATGATTCAGTCATGGCTGACTTATTAATCAGTCCTGGCTGATTTATGTTTCAGTCATGGTCGATTCATGAATCAGTCATGACCTATTTATGATTCAGTCATGGCCGATTCATGTTTCAGTTATGGCCGATTTATGATTCAGTCATTGCTGATTTACTACTATATTACGGCTGAATATTTTTTTTTTTTTACTTACAGCACATGGCTTCGTATTTTCGACTGCTATGGAAAAGATTTATACAAGTGTCATCTCCTTTTCACACTAATGGAGAAAATTGTGTTTGATAAGATGCTAATGAAGAAAATGATGATTCTTGTTATCGTTGGATGTATGATCATTGTTGGGTTCATGAAACTCATATGATGTATGATTTGACTTATGAATATTGTATTAGCATGAATAATTTTCTAGTTTAAGGTATGATCGATTTATTGTACAATTTATGGCTGATTTAAGATTTTATTATTTATGGTACGGCTGATTTATTGTACAAGTTATGGCTGATTTATTGTATGATTTGACTTACGAGGATTGTATTAGCATGAAAGATTTTTTTGATGATTCTTATGTTTGAAACAGAACAAAAAATATTGAGGTTTATGAAGACCACAATTGATACATCATTAAGACAAGATATAACCCTTGTCTTGGCAAATATAAAAATTCATGAAGACAAAACTAGAAACGTTCATGTAAGACCAACAATAAATATTTCATGAGACTGATAAAGAGAAGGGGCAACGAAGAGAAGAAAAAGGAGAATGATGATAAGAAAGAGAACCTAAAGCAAAAAAGATGTGTTGAAAGTTGATAGTGATGTGTTTGATATAACCGACAAATTTTGTGAAGAAGAAAACAAGTTGTTGCCTGAATATGAAGATAACGAGGAAGAGAAGCTCAGCTGAATCTTACAGCTTTTATCATCTAACCCATAGTCCTCACCAACCATCTTTAGAAGATTGACGAAACTAGTCTTTTATTTGATGTGAAGAACTCTACACCCTCTCTTGTTAGTGGTAAAATAATATCTATTATTTAATACCAATTTTCCTCAAAAAATAATTACATGATCCATTGTTGAAGAAAAGAGACGAATGGAGAAGAAGATAGATAAATCGAACAACTGTGAAGAAAACGAAGACTATGACGGCTAAACCTAATTTCGGAGGTGATTCATCGCTGACATGGATAAATCTGCCACCAAAAGAACCAATAAATCAGCCATGATAAATCAGCCAGTATTAAACAATAAGTCTGTCGTCACTAAAATACTATACAAGTAATTATAATAGTTTCTAAAAGTCGGCCGCAATATCCATTAAGTCAGGTAAGAGTAAAGAAGTCAGCCGCAACATCCAGTAAATCAGTCGTCAAATAAATACTATTACAATAATTCATGTTTTATTACTTAATAAGCCGTAGTTTACCTGACTTATCAGTAAATCGGCCATTTGATGGCTGATTTACAGTAAGAGTGAATAAGTCGGCCGCATAAGTCAGCCGCTTGAAAATAAGTCAGCCAAATAAGTCAGCTGGACTATCGATAAATCAGCCACCACCCTATAAATCAGCCATGAAATAGCAATATGTCAACCCAGAATTTCATAACTCAGCCGAGAATCTAATAAATCAGTTGTCTCGTGTATAGATAAATCAGCCGATTTCTAATAAATCAGCCAACTTGACAATAAATCAGCCGATATCTCATAAATCAGCCGTGTCGTGTATATATAAATCATCCGATATCCCATAATTCTGCTAAAATTTACTAAGTCGGTCGTGACTTGCGGCCGATTAAGACAAATTAATCAGCCGACAAGCTTATAAGTCAGCCGTTCACTTAAATCGGCCACTCTTGTAATAAGTCAGCCATCATTAAGAAAAAAAAATATTAACGGCTGACTTACATAATCCACATAGACAGTTTCGATGCCACCTAAGATTTTTTGGTGACGTGGAAATAAATAGTAATAGCATTTTTGTAATAATATTTTTGTTATCAAATGCTTATAAGGGCAGTTTAGGTGTGGAAAACATATCAGTAATAAAAAAAACAAGTTTTGACACATTCTAATTGTTTTACCTAACATTTGGTACATTTGAGTAAACCTCCCTAAATCAAATCAGTAACTAATTAGTATGAGATTTTTTGGGAAACGTCCAAAAATAAATTCATGCAGTCTTGAAGAGTTGGGCCAAAGCGGACAATATCATATTAATAGTAAGTTTATTTAGGCTTGCAAAAACCCAACAGTTGGTATCAGAGCCTAAACAAAAAAAACAGCAGACTTAGGGAAGTCGGTGTGGGATGCATGCTCGGTGTGGAAGGAGCCTTCAATGTGACATGATTAGAAAAGTACCTCAAGAACACCTTACGAATAAGGGGTGCCATTGTCTAGATGTCAAAGTTTCGTTGGAGGGAAGACAAAATTTTGTGGTCCTTGGTTTGAGGGGAAGATTGTTGGAAGAAAAAAAATTGTCCCATATCGAAAGATTATAAAATAAATATGTATTATATAAATCAAGTCAAATACCAATTAGTATAAGGCCTTTTAAGAATAAGTTCATGTGGAATTTGCCATCTGGCCAAAAATGGACAATATCATATTAATATAGAGTTGACTTGGGCTTACAAAAGCCCAACATATACATATAATTTAAATAAAATATACATTGAAAATTATTTGTCATTTACATAGCTATAAAATATGGTTCACCTAAAATATAAACATTGACAATGAGTAGTTATATAACCTCTAATTCCTGAATATTCAGATATACATAAACATAATGGTAATAAATTAATAATATAAATACAAAATTAAGTTTAATAATCATTTATTAATTACACATATGATTAAAAGAATGGAATATAATATTCTTAAATTTTTAACATTTCCAATTTATGAAACTATATATTATTATAAAATTTGAAATGTATTGAAAATTCATAGTACATTAAGCAAATGTATATAATTAAACTAAGGGATGATATAATTTTGTTTTAAAAAAAATAAACTAATGTCAATATATCCTAAGGGTTTTTGTTTACTTGAAAAAATAATTTGGGTTTTTAGTTGCTTCATAAAATAAGTTGGGATTTAATTGTCTTCGTTGAAATATTATTTATGCTGAATTTTCAATGTGTCTCCATTGGCGATGGCAACTGATAAGTTGATTATTTTCAGCTTCATAAAAATAAGTTGGGATTTAATTGTCTTCGTTGAAATATGTTAGGTTTTAATATACACCTTAGTTTTTGTCAGTTTTTTAAAAGTAAAACTGGAATTAGCTAGATTTGTATTTCTTTTTTGCAAATGTTCCTAGGATGCTTAGAAATTAATTTGTCTTGGTTACGGTTTATGTGATCCTTTAAACTGATTTATACATTTGTCTAAATAGACTTTCAAATTATTCATGTTTTCCTTCTATTATTTATGCTGAATTTTCAATGTGTCTCCATTGGCGATGGCAACTGATAAAGTTGATTATTTTCATGCTGGCAACTTGCTGAGGCATCAAAACAAGCAAATGGATTAAACTAGTCAAAGCAACCTAAATAGACCAGAAACAGTGTTCTCGGCTTCTTGCAATGGCGGGATCCTCTTTATCCTCATCCACAGTTGAAGAACTGCCACCACAACATCTAGTGTTCATCAATTTCCGTGGGAAGGATGTGCGCAATGGATTCGTCAGCCATCTCGTGTCAGCATTGAAAAAACATAACATTAACGTCTTTTACGACAACAATGAAGACAGAGGCGAACCCCTAGAAACATTATTGACTAGGATAGAGGAGTCGAGAATTGCTGTGGCTATCTTCTCCAGAAAGTACACCGAGTCGGTTTGGTGCTTGAGAGAGTTGACGAAGATTAATGATCGGTTGAAGGAAGAGAAACTCGTAAGGTTATTCCCATCTTCTACAACGTGGAGGTATCCACCGTGAAAGGCCTGACGGGAGAGTTCGGTGATGCATTCAGGAAGCTGGACAAGTGTGATGAGAAGAAATATTGGAAAGAAGCTTTGAAGGAGATTCCCGAGATTATGGGTATTACGGTGCACGAGAAAAGGTAACTGATTCTGTCCACTAGTTCTTAATCAATGTTATGTCCACTAGTTATGACCTTGAGTGTTTTTTATTCATTCAAGATTATAGAAATGTAGATTCCCTAAAATTTAGGGAAATTAGTGTTTTCGAGAGAATTCTCTATGGAAAATAACCCACAATAATCTTGTTTGACCACACACAAAAAAATGCACTATAGATCTTGTAGATCTAAATAGAGCTAGAATGAAGAACATTAAATAGTGTCACAAAAAAATTCAAATAATAAATCCAAAAATATTAAAAAAGAAATAAAAATCAATTAAAAGTTTAAAAAAAATGTTGGGATCGGAGAAATTGCAAGGATTTAATAATTAATTAGAAAATCTAACCGGATTAACAGTTCAATGAAATAGATTTAGAACTCATGATAATATAAACAAATAAACCAGCTCTCGTATGAGAATATTATCTTGGTCATAAATCTGCTAGGACCCTCTTTCACCAGTTCAGGGCAAATGGTGAAGGGGATGCCAGTATTTATTAATAAGTCTGATATTGTTCACTTGCACATCCAACCTCGACTCTTGTCGACTGATGATCTCAAACCTATAAACTATTGATTCAGTATAATCTAACCAAAGGCTAGTTGTGTTAGAAAAGATAGTGATCATTTGATAGATTCTTCAACCTAACAAAAGCATTAAAACCATAAAAATAAATATCTAATAATCATAACTCTAATCTATAACAACATCCTAATCAATCATTAAATCTCTTTGAATATATCTCTTCTCCCAACAAGCAGATCTACTCAACCATGACAAAGGACTGATAGATCATAGTGAAATATAACATGAAAAGAAAGAGATGAAGACATAGTGTAGATCCAATGAATCAAAAGAGAAATGTTTATATTTCTCATATTTCAGATCTAAACATTTCTCTTTTGATTTATTAGATCTGAAATGTGAGAAATATAAAGGAAAAAACAGTGAAAAATCGTGTCTAAGTCTTCTTGGCCGCTCAAGAAATGATCCATTTATATAGGGAAGTCTTCAGGTCAAAAATCAGAATAAATGCTTGATTTGGAGAATATTCGTGATCGGGATCAATCGATCTTCTTTTTAAGATCGTGCCACTTTATAGATTCTTCTGAGTGGTCGATCCACTTTTGGATCGGTCGATCTACTTTTGGATCGGTCGATCCAAGGAAATCTCCATGGATTCCTTGAAGTGTAAGAACGTCCAAAATTGTTCCATTTCATCCATTTAAGCTTTAATGAAGTAAATAACCTGTCAAAATACTGAAAAAGACCAAAAGGACACAACACCTAACAATAGATTCAATAAAGACAATAAAAACATATGAAATCAAAGGTATAAAACTCCTAAAATCATTACTCATCATATATTTATTAGGAATTAGAACTAGAAAATTTCCAATTCTATTAGGGATACATTAAGCCTATCTTAACATAACCTTCTTGTTAGAGTTGTCTTGGGCCTAAGGTAGTCCATGAAGCTTATCCAACATTCACCCCCTTAAGCTTCAAGTTAGTCTTCAAGAGGTCTTGAACTCCAATCAAACTTTATTCTTGCTACACATGTACCTTTTGGAGAGTCTTGATCACCTACTTGCAAGATAAGAGCCTCCAGGATGGATTGAAATAACAATAATATTTCTATATCAATCTTGGTTGATTCAGTGGAACCGGGTTCAATTGTTTCCCATACCTTCTGAATTCGCAATAACACCTTCATCCTCATGGCCCATACCATATAGCTTGTAAATTTTAGCATGACGTATTGGATAAAACTTAGAATAACATATTTCGGGCGAGAATGAAGGTCGACGTCTCCTAAAGCTCGGTTAAGTCTTCTTCTTCAAAGCTTCCTAATCGAATCTTTGACTTGATAAATTAGCTCTGGATCCAATTAATGGACTTTTACAAGCCCAAGTCAACTCGCTCATTAGTATGATATTGTCCGCCTTGGGTCCAAGTGGCAAAGCCCTCACATACTTAATTTTGGGTTTCTTTCCAAAAAGCCTCATACTAATTAGAGATTTACTTGAAATATTCTGATGTGGGACGTTTATTTGTTTCCCAACAGGCCCTACAAAGCACCTGAAGTACTAAACAAAATAGGTATTAGTTCGGTAATGGTTGCAGCAGCAAACTCGGACCCCTCAAACCAAGGACCATGGACTTTTGCCTCCCCTCTAGGAAACCTCGGCACCTAGGCACTGACACCCTTTATTCGCAAGATTCTCTTGAGGCACTATTCTAATCGTATCACATTGAGGGCTCCTCCCACATCGAGCATGCAGCCCACACCCACTTCCACAGGTCCACAGTTTCTGATCTAGGCTTTGATACCAATTGTCGGAATTTTGTGGATTTACAACTCAAAACCAATTGACAATGTGTAAAATGGCACATATTTCTTATATATTAGTTAAGATCCCTTCTCACATTCGATGTGGGATATTCTTCACATAATCATATTCCTAAAGGATAGAAGGAAGCTTATTCTCTGCATGGGCCACTATGTTTTTCAGAGGGATAGAAGGAAGCTGATTCTCTGCATGGACTACTATGTTTTTCAGAATTTTTAATTATCTCATTTAAATCTCCAACCATAAACCAAGTATCTTCTTTATTATTGCCAATGTTCACCAAATTATCCCATACCGCTTGTCTTAGATGACGAACCGGATCACCATAATCAAATGAAATGAACAAAAATATAAGAGACCCCAAAAAACTCAGTTTTACATCAATAATCCTTCTATCCGATTGGAGCACAATAACATCATAAGGTGATTTCCGAAAGAGCGCAAACCATCACTCAAACCTTCAGGATCTGTGATGTTTCTCATAACCCAACCAACTCTTCATACCCAACACGTGATTACATCAGTTTTTAGTCTAGGAGAAAAAGTCATAGATTATGTATGTTTATTTATTTTATCTATGTAATTTATTTTAGAAACATTGTTTAAAATGAACCCTTTCAAAAATTTATTTCTAAACAAGATATTCCAGAATGGTTTTTTAAGCAGCAGAATTCCGTTTGAAAATAAATTTTTAAAGAACTCCATTTTTTGTATCTTTATATAATTATTTGAACAATATTAAAAACCAAATAACCTTGCCTTTACATGAATTATTTCAACAAATGCTATTGGACAATCTTTTTTTATTTTTTTTAATCTTACTAATAATTATAATAAATTTCTGTTTAATTAATCAGTTCCTAATAAATAGCACAAAATCGGTATCTAGATGTTTTAAATTTTAATTCTTAATTATTTAAATATAAATCTGTTTATTTTTATTTAATATCTCCTAAATAAATATGTGTTTTTTAATTAGAGTATTTAAATAATATAGTATTTAATGTTTTAAAATAAAGTCACTAAAAATACAACAATGTTCACAAAAATTAATATATTTAAATTATTTGTTGTAAATAATATTTTATCCAATTATTATGTTCCACAAAAAATTAAAGTCACTTACTTTTTCTTATTAATTATGGAAACAAATTAAAATTAATTTTTTTACTATCAAACTTTAAATCATCCAAATCTTTAAATATTTTAATTTTTATAATAGGTCATGACGGGTCAAAATATGTCAGAGCAGATAAAGACAGTTCAAGATGGATCTCAAATCGAATTTATAATCATTGATAATAATATATATATTAGAGAATCAAACAGTTATATATTTTGAATAATGTAAAAATATATATAACACCACTTAAGTTCTACAACGAAATTATATTATAATCAAACTTACTAAATAAATTTTTCAACAAATATAACATCATACATAATTATATATTAGTAATTTTAATTAACACAACACATATATAATAACAATAAATCAGATACAAAAACATAAATAATGATAATTTAAAATATTAATAATAATATATAACAATATAAACTAACGAAGTATTAACTATATATTTTCCTGTGGATTACTATCTAGTTTAATCCTTTATTTTATCACTATTTCCATGTAGTAGAAATTCAGGTCTTATAGGAATTTAGGAAGGTCATGGCTCACTAGTTATTTTTCTCACTGGTATTACAGCTTGGAGAGTGAAATAATCAAAAACATTGTGGAGGAGGTTAAGAAATCGTTAAACAAAGTTCCATCGGAGGGAAGCCAAAATGGCTCTGTGGATCCTTCAGAATATAGCGACACTAGTACTTCCTTTGGAGGGGCAAAGGATAAGACTTTTGGAATCGAACAACGTCTAAGGGAATTGGAAGAGAAGTTGGATATTAAAGACACTAGAACGCGTATCATTGGAGTCGTTGGGATGCCTGGAATTGGTAAAACCACACTACTGAAAGAACTGATCAACATGTGGAAGGGAAAGTTCTCTAAGCATGCGTTAATCGATCAAATTCGTGAAAAGTCAATTAAATACAGGTTAGAGTGCTTGCCCACATCACTTCTAGAAAAGCTCCTACCAGAGTTAAACAACCCCCAAATAGATGATATCGAAGAACCATACAAAACTCATAAGGGTCTACTGCACAAACGCAAAGTTCTTGTTGCTCTTGATGATGTTAGTAAAAAGGAACAAATATATGCCCTTCTTGGGAAATATGATCTTCACACGAAAAATGATTGGATTAAAGATGGCAGCAGGATTATCATTGCAACAAACGACATGTCTTTATTAAAGGGTCTGGTTCATGACACTTATGTGGTCCGACAATTGAACCACAAAGACGGATTACAACTTTTTAGCTATCATGCCTTTGATGATGAGAAAGCCATTCCTCCCAATGCAGATTTCCGGAATCTCTCGGATAAGTTTGTGCATTATGCCAAAGGCCATCCACTAGCTCTCAAAATATTGGGCGGAGAGCTTAATAAGAAAAGTATGAAGCATTGGGAAGGAAAACTGAAAATACTCGATCAACGTCCCAGCACTTATATTGGAGAAGTCTTGCAAGTAAGTTATAATGAATTGAGTTTGGAGCAGAAAGATGCATTTCAGGTTGCAGGATGTGGATTATGTAGAAAGTTTACTGGACTTGTCTGACCTCAGATCTGTTCAAGTAATAAAAGCTCTCAAGAATAAGTTCATGATTAGTACTTGTGACGGCCGTGTGGACATGCATGATCTACTGTACACATTTTCTAGAGAACTTGAGCTTGAAGCATCCATTCAAGGTGGTAGCGAACAAAGGAGGTTGTGGCGCCATCAAGACATAATCAAGGAAGGCACAATAAATGCATTGCAGAAAAGAACGGTGAAACTACAAGTTCCTCTAGCTTTTTCTTGAACAAATCTTCCATTGTTTTTTTTTTCTCTTTGCTAATATTGCTTTTGTATTATGACCAGGGAGCTGCCGATGTCAGAGGTATTTTCCTAGATTTGTCTGAAGTGACGGGCGAAATGAGTTGTGACTGCGACCACTTCAGGAATATGCGTAATCTCCGGTATCTCAAGTTCTACAACTCTCACTGTCCCCAGGAATGTAAAACCGACAATAAGATAAACCTCCCTGATGGACTTAACCTACCATTGAAAGAACTCCGATGCCTCCACTGGCTGAAATTTCCAGAGAAGGAACTTCCAAATGACTTCAACCTGATTAATCTCGTCGACCTTAAGTTGCCCTATAGCAAGATTGAACAACTTTGGGATGGTGTTAAGGTATTTTTTTTTTTTGTCGTCTTTTATATCATCCTAGATGATCAATCCATCATAACTAACATGTTTCTTAATAAATAGTTTTGTAGCATTTTTACGTTAATATAACTTGAATAGTTTTTTTTCTAACTGGCGGCTAGTGCTTCCCTGTCACAGGATACACCAGTCTTAAAGTGGGTTGATCTCAGTCACTGCAGTCAGTTGAACAATTTGTCAGGATTATCAAATGCTACAAATCTTCAAAGATTAAACCTTGAAGAGTGCACAAGTCTAGAATCTCTCCGAGGTGTGGATTCAAAATCTCTGAAAATTCTCACCCTTAGCGGCTGCTCAAACTTCAAGGAATTTCCGTTGATTCCAGAAAATCTAGAAGCTTTATACTTGGATGGAACAGCAATAAGTCAACTTCCTGGCAATCTGGTGAAACTCCAGCAACTTGTCTTATTGAATATGAAAAACTGCAAAATGCTGGAAAATGTCCTGACCTGTGTTGGTGAGCTGATAGCTCTTCAAAAACTGGTACTCTCTGGTTGTCGAAAGCTCAAGGATTTTCCAGAAATCAAGGAGAGCTCTTTAAAAATATTACTTTTGGATGGGACATCCATAAAAACGATGCCGCAGTTGCCTTCAGTGCAGTATTTATGCTTGAGCAGAAATGATCAGATCACCTACCTTCCAGAAGGCATCAATCAACTATCTCAATTAACGTGGCTGGATTTAAAGTATTGTACGAGTCTTACATCTGTGCCAGAGTTGCCACCAAATCTTCAATACTTTGATGCACACGGCTGTACCTCACTGAAGAAAGTTGCCAAACCGCTGGCCCGTATCTTGCCGACGGTACAGAACCATTGCACTTTCAATTTCACCAATTGTCGTAGTCTGGAGCCAGATGCAAAGGAGGACATTATGTCGTATGCTCAAAGGAAATGCCAGTTGCTGTCATATGCTCGTAAACACAACAATGAGGTCGGTCTCTCTTGGCTCTATATATATATATAGGGAAGATACCCTAATAGACCCTTTCAGAAATTTATTTCTAAACAAGATCCTCTATTTGAAATATCGGGACTTTGTGAGACTTTGTTTGGAAATATATTTCCATTTATTTATGTATAGGGGTCCATTTTTTGTATATATATACTCTATCTCTTTATCACCCTGTGTTGTTCTCTTTCTTATTCTTGTAGTTCAAGGAAACTCCATAATTAATGAATTTTCATATATATAATTTTGCAGGGTCTTAGTTCAGAGGCTTTGTTCACACTTGCTTTCCTGGATGTGAGGTGCCTCCGTGGTTTTGTCATGAAGCAATTGGATCTCTGTTAGAACGCAAACTCCCTCCACATTGGCATGAAAAGAAGCTTTCTGGGATAGCTCTTTGTGCTGTAGTAGCATTTCTTGATGGCCAAGAACAAATCAGCTGCTTCTCGGTGACATGTACCTTTAAAATAAAAGATGAATACAAGTCTTGGATTCCTTTTACTTGCACGGTAGGAAGTTGGACTAAAGATGGAGACGAGAAAGAAAATATTGAGTCAGATCACGTTTTTATAGCCTACATTACTTGCCCACATACAATAAGGTGTCTTGAAGACGAGAACTCTAACAAATGCAATTTTACTGAAACCTCCCTTGAGTTTTCTGTGACAGGTGGTACAAGTGTGATAGGAAAATTCAAGGTGTTGAGGTGCGGTTTGAGTTTGGTTTATGAAAAAGATAGAAACAAAAACAGTTCTCGTGAGGTAAAGTTTGATTCGCCTGTTGAAGTGAGCTTTTAAAAACCTCAACACGGCATGATGGAAGGAGGAAAGCAAAATAGAGAAACTAGAAGGGATGAGATAATATCTAGTGTCAGTCAAACTTCTGGAGCACGTGTCTTAATCAAAATTAAGAACATTGTAACTTACATTGTTTGTTACCACCTAATAAACCCTTACTGAACCAATATCATTACAACATATACGCAACTGAATAAATTTTTTATCAAAAGAAATGTACCTCTTCATTCCATCGCATAACCAATTGACAATGATACCAACAGATCCACAGTTGATAGGGTAAAAATCAATCAGAGTTCTCGGCATTATTTAAGTGGGATTTTTGCAGGACGGATTTCAATTCCTAGAATGATCAAGCCACGCTTCCATTTGAGCTTATCACTCGCTAAAATACGCATATTAATTTCATCACTATGCAATCCTTCATTGAAGAATTCTCCAAGCTCAACCTCCATCCACCCATCTCGTCTCTTCTCTGGTTTCACTATGTTCTTCTCCATACCCTCATCTAAGTATATGGATCTTTTATAAGGTTCCTCACCCAAAATTTCAATTACAGCTTCAATGGCCTTATCTTGGAAGCCTTTACAGTTATCCAGTTTCTTGAACACAATGTAAGCCGTGTAACGAGTTCCTGGAGATAGGAAACGAGTATTCGTTTTGCCACGAATATCAAACCAACATACACTGATAAGCTCCGCTACTCCTCCGAACCTGCATAAGACAAAGACAACCATGTACAATAATAATACAGGGAAAACATTTTCAACCGAATTAAGAAAAAGTTGATAAAAAAAAGTACCTAGCTTCAGGAATTAGAATCCAATGCCAATAGTGAATATTATCTACCCACGCTATGATGAGGTCCATCGCTGGTAACATTATACACCTCTTCCCACTAGCCAAATCTAACCATAGTCTCTTTGATTTTCAAACAAAGAAAAACCAAATCATCATATGAATATTCAATAGCAAGACGAATTCGAACTCCAAAGTTACACCAAATTGCTACAAAATAGCAGAAATTTTCTCATTTTAAGCTTGTTTTGTTGCCATAATTCCATAGCATAATTCTTTTTTATTCTTTTTTCGTTAAAACATAATTATCTAGCATAATTCTATTTACATATTGAAATTTGAAAGTAACAGAGAACTAATATATATGCTCAAACGTATAAAAAAAGTATTTAAAAAAAAAATGGATGGATAGATATACCGATTTGCCATTGTTGATTATAACAGGATTGTCGCAAAGAGCGAAATAGAGCTCCTTCTTTGATTTGAAATTCCACGATCGAGGAACCAGAGATTCATAATCCGGCGGAAGAAATTTCTCCCATGCCATATCTAACTTGACCGCCGATTCAAATGGTTTCGAAACCAAAGCGAGGACGCACGCGTCTTGAGGACTTGTGAAAGAGATTATGTTGGAGATGCAGTCCACCGGCAAGGAATTTAACGGCGACGGATCTGAGACTTTAAATCCTTCACCTTCGCCTCCAGATTCAACGCCGTGAGTTTGCCCCATCTGTGCTTGTGTCCTGAATCAGCGTCTTCTTCGTCAGTCGCTGACTAGCGATGAGGGTTTAGTAGTGGGTCCATCTAATTTTCTATTTAAATAAAATTAGTTTTGTTTCTATAAATGGCGTATTTGGGTATAAAATTTTCTTTGTTGCGTGCGTCTCCGTGACTTCCTAACTCGTTTTCGAATTTACCAAAATATCCTTTATTTAGGCCAAAGTGCATCAGCATTGGTAAAAGCCTCACCTGGTATTTCAAAAGAAAAAATATATATATATATATATATAAATATGAATTGGTTATATAAGTAAAATTTACGATATCAGCTCCATGAAACTCTTTTTGGTCTATAATGAATTATGGAGGTAATTAAAAACAGGTAATTATATATAAACATTGAGTTACAACATCACATTTGTCCATGTTCTTGAACTTCTGTTTTTGGTTTTATTTACACAAATTGTTTATCTAGACACTTTAAAAAAACAGAGTTCTAGAAATCAAATTTCATTTTGTATTTTCTTTTTGTTTTGTCCAATGAATCATTTGGACTGAAAAAAAAACACACACACACGTACTAAACTTGAGTTTTAATCAAGATTAGTACAAAATCTTAGAAATTAAGAAGTTCTTGGTGTTAATTCCAAATTTGTGGTGGTACTTTGTTGTTTTACCAATTTAGAGTACCGTGTTTTTTCAGATCTTATTTCTCTTAAACCAGTGCCTTCAAGATGCAATTCATTTATGGTCCGTACAACATCTGGATAATATTTGATCCCACTGCAACCAGAAAGATTAAGAATTTGGAGATGTTCTAGCTTATCAGTAAGTGGTATGCTCTCCAAGCTTGTGCAATGTTGAAGATCGATTTCCTCAACGTGACGTGCTTCCGAAAATTCAACTTCAACTAGTGTCACTAAATGCCCAAGCTTGATTTTCTTTAACATCGAGAAGTTCTGACCAAAATAAATAAATGGAAAGATGAATTAGTCATATTACATTAATACAATATTTATGAAAAATGATGTAATAGTATAACCATGTGCTAGTATATATAGTAACAATCTTATTAAACGAAAATCACGATAATTATCTACGGAAAATGTCACTTTTTATGATAATTTTCTAGATGCTATTCCTATGAACTTTGTAAACGTTGATTAGATTCTCTTTATCTTACGATGTAATTAAGGTTTATAATTTATAATATGTTCAGACGCAATCAATACACTATTTTTTTTTTTCTAAAATGGTAACTTTTTTCGTTTGAGTATTGTGGTTTCCCTTACCTTATAATATCCTCCCAATCTCCAAAGTTTAAGTTTGTTAAACTGACAAGCAAATCCTTGGTATATAACAGGCTGCTTTATGTGAAGTTGTTGGGGAAAGGATGGCACAGCAGGGTCATGATCCAAGTGGGGCTCTCTCAGATCACTAGATACAGACTCAGGGACGCCACAGTGATGGTCACTGTCCTGAAAACACACCAAAAAAGAAATCCAATTGCCAATGATTAGGACTTTTGCGAAATCTCCAAATACGTATGCATATATATGAATGAGAATATGGCATACCAAATCGCCATTTTCATAGTTATTTCCATAAGAGATGAAGCAAAAAGATCTTTTCTTCAAAGTGTTCAAACATGCATTGACTATTTGACGACCATGGGCATCATCATGACAGATCTTTAGCAAAGCCGACTCAATTTCTGTCATTTTCTTGCCCTTGAGCTTCTCGGAATATGAGATGAGAGCAGACGGGTTGCCATCAGAACTTTCAATCACTCTCGTTGAAAGATCTAGAAGATTCTGCTCTATCGTCACCTCATTCCCAAAGGCACACCTTGTGAATAGCTTCAAAGCATCTTTATCATTTAGACCTCTAAGCTCATATATCTCATTCATCTGGCACTCCTCAAGAACTTTTTTATATCTTGAGGTTAGGATGATCAAACTTCCTGGACCAAACCGATCAGCCTCTCCAAGAAAAGACTTGGCGTCTTGAGCATTTCTTACATCATCGAGAACAATGAGAACCCTTTTTTGGCGATAGCATGGCTCCGAACCAGATTTGTTTAGGTCAAAATCTTCCATTGAAGTTGCACTGAAGATATCACTTGGCAAAGGCTCAAGCGTCATCTCACTATATCTTGTGTGGAAATCGTTGACAAAGCAAGAATCATCATAGCCTCCAAACATTCGGCGAAAGACCGCTCTAACCAGTATTGTCTTGCCAATGCCAGGCATACCGGAAATGCCTAGAGTGCGAAGGCCCCATAGTTGCTTGCATAGCAAGTTTTCTATTTCCACTTGCCGGCTGTGAATCCCAATCTCTTTCGTAGGATAGAGTTTTTCAAACACTGTTTGCGCAATCTCCTCCAGAAACTCAGATTCTTCACTGTAAAACAGAAGAAGCTATTGTAAGTTTATAAATGTATTATGTATATATCACAATTTACAGATATTCTAATCAATTTATGGTATTGTTTCAATAGATATTTTTGTTAATAAAATAATAAATTTAAATCTCGTATTTAAATACTGTTAAATTGTGTAGTATTTTTTTCTTAAATTTAAGTTTAATTTCTAGTCATAAAGGCCATTGCCACACAAAAAATCTAAAACATTCCTCTAATGCGATTTTAGGTGATAAAAACCATGTTGTAGTAAACGGTTTCCACGGCCGATTACATGGCGGTTAGGCATTCAACGGCTCTCCACCGTGAAGATTTGTTTTAATCTTCAAAGCAATTAAAAGAAAGTTTTAAAACACGTTTTTATATGTTTGAAGATAGTATATAAAGGATGATCTATGGTGGATCTATGAGTTTATGATGAAAATAACAAGAGAAATGAAAAATACAACAACACTGGATTATATCCAAAAATATCTACAGTGGCTTTGTTAGATTTTCAAATTCACCTTTTTACCCCTCACTAAAAACAAAATAAAAAGAAATTACATTATGTTAAGTTTGGGTAGGGGTTCTTAAAAGCATCTATATTGGTTAGTTTTTGTAAATGTCTTTAAATATAAAATTAACTAAAAAAAAAAAGAATGTGTGTCTTTAATGGATGAATAGTAAAAATATGTGTATTCTTAAAAATATTATATGAGTGTTTTTAGTTTTACTAATAATTAATTTATAGAACACATTTTAAAGTATTAGGGATGAGAATGGTCTAAGGACATCAACTAACTGTCTAATTTGTATAACAATAAATGATTCATCATATTTAGTATATATAGTTGTATGTATATAATTTGTTTTTAAACTGATCTCTTGTAAATCTCTGATTTTTTAATTCGGTGCTAAGTCCAACCCGAGCGTATGATTAACACCTACCAAAATTTAAAGCAATATATACATTTGCCATTTGGAAATAAAGTCTTCACAAAATCTTTTTTTCCCTTCACTTTAGTTTTATATATAATTAATTATTTAAAATATAATATAATTTTAAAATAAGTAAATTTAATAAAGTTTATAATTCTAAAAAGAAGTAAATAATCAAAGGTAATGTTTTAAAAATATATGCTTATTATTATATGTTAAAACATAAAAAATAGTGAAACGGATAATTCTGATCCTTTATTTTATCTTTTAGAAGAAATTAAGTTATCTCATACATATAAATATTTCAAGGGAAAAAACTAACACGACATCAAAATTTTAAACAAGCCTGTGGTAAAAGGAAAATTAATTTTACGTAAACAGTATTATGTAATCAAGTTATGAGTCTTACACAAATAATATGGATTGATTATAATGTTTAATGAATCTTTAACCAAATTAGATTAAACATCCTTAATCACAAGATTATTAAGATTAACAAAATATATTGTGAACACTACTTCATACTATTTTCTACAAATTCTACCATAACACTATAAAACATATCATTTGACAAAAATACTTTTAATGAAGATAATGATTAACTATTTTGATAAAAATTACATAATTAACTACATAATTAATATTAGTAGGAAGTCATAGAATAAATTTTCAGCGATAAAATTATAGATTCATTTTTGACAAGAAAATTACAAATTTGTTTTTTGGCAGGAAAATTGAAAATTATTCATTTTGGCAAAAAGTTTACAGATTTACATTTTAATGAAAACTACATAATCAAGTTTTGGTGGGAAACCTTATAAAACCTTATAAAAGTCTTATAAATATTTTTATAAAACCCTTATAAATGTTTTTATAAGGTTTTTATTAACCTTTTAAGGCATTATCAAACCTTATAAAATTAATATTCTACATTAATTAAAAGTTGAAATATAGTTTAAACAAGGTATGCAGAATGACATAATTTATTTTATTATAAACAACCTTATAAAATTATATATGAAGGTTCAGTGGCCTCTCAGGCTTACTCTTATAAAGTTATAATTATGTTTGGTTTGATCACAACGTCCCATCGTGACATAATAGACAAAAATAAAGTATTGGTGAAGAGTTGAAGTTGTCGTATTCACATACCTTAATTCATCGTTGTAATCATGGCCTTGTAATTCACTGGTTTCTGCTAGAGCCCATCGCCACTTGGTCACCTGATCCACAGAATATAACCTTTCGTGCTCTGTGAATGCATCACCAAACTTCCCCGATTGTTGCTTCACGGCCGATCGACTTACGCCGTAGAATACCGGAACCACCTCATACCTGTTCTTATTCCGGCGCGATGATTCGAGATGCTTTACGAGGTTCTCTAGGCATGACACGGAAGATGCGTAGTCCTTAGAGAAAATTACTAAATAGATTTTGAACCCGTAAAACAGCCTGATACCTTTGCACTCAAAAGCCGGGATTATGTAGCTAATTAAGGAAGAGACTGATAAGTCATTTTTGTTATAGCTAATTTCGACGGGCTGTTTGGTTTCTTCTTTTTTATCCATTTTTGATTAATTGGAGCATATACAAAGTTCACAACTTAACGAATCGTATATATATATGAATCATTAAATTGTAGTAGAATAATATTAAGCGGTTTCGTAAGAAGCTACGGACAAATTATGTTATCAGCAAACTAAATATATATAGCTTGTTGAAATAGTAAACGCGTGAGACGTGCGGGGATTTCCAAACTTCTGACAATTTCGACGGGTAGTTTGGTTTATTCGATCGGTTCTATTTGGTTTCTTTCTTGAGAGAATTGAAGAACCGGATTCTACAAATAATTTAACTACAGTAAAGAAAAAGAACGAAAGAAAACTACGGTTAAGTTCTTTATTGCAATCACGTTGTTCTTTAGAAGAATGAAGATGTGGAAGGGAAATACCATTGTGGAAGCGCCAGTTCATCTCCTTCCAAATTTCATATTGGAAGCTTGCCAAGCACTGAAGAAAAACTATAGAATTAATCTTTTTAAGAGAGGCAATAGCAAGCCAAAGTAGTAGCGAGTTCCAAGCTACCGGAGAAAAGTATAAGCAAATGTACTGGAATAAATATTATTTGAGTTTTAATGAGTTTGAAGATTATTTGATTAAATTTTGGTGAATTAAAAATTTTGTTACTAAATTTCTGAGATTTCGTTTAAACTAATAAATCTTCTCAATTTTCACACGAAACATTTAAATCAAATTCTAATCATATTTTCAATAACAATGGATTTGAGTTTACAATTTAAAATCATTAATTCAATAACATTAAATTTTAAAAAATATTTTTAAAATTTATGTTTCAGTAAAACATAATTTATCATTTAAACTCAAATTTCTCCAAATACTCAATCCAATACATCCTCTAATTTTCTTTATTTAATAGACTAGGGATCCCGGTAAATAAATCATAAATTTGACTGTATTAAAAAAAAAAATCATACGTATAACTTGTTATGCAATATTCGTTTTACGCTAACTGAACGAGTATTGTTATAACTTGTAACTAGAGGAACATACTACCAAAAAAAAATGTAAACATGATCGATCAACTTTTAAATGGAAGGCATATTATGTATATATTGAAAACTTTACTTTTTCCTAAGGTGTTAGACGGTTTTAAAAGTAAACTTTATAAATACAATTTATGCATATCTTTTGGTTCATTTATTAACTATTATCCTCCAAAATCTCAGAAAACATATCTTTAAGAAAATAAAATATTTTTTAAAATTAAGAGTTTCAGAAGATTATTAAAACCACAAAATATATTTAAATATAGTAGACTTTTTTATATTGCAATTTTTCATAATTCAGTTTTCTTTATTATTTTGTTTCAAACAATAATTTGTTACATTTTCCTATTATATATATTGGCTAGTTTCTACTTTCTTCATAGAGAGTTCTAAAATTATATTCTCTAGGTTATGTTTAGTTATTCAGGAAAAATAAAACATGAGATATTTTATTAGGCAATTCTTTTAAATAACACTAAATTATGTTTTTCTTCCATAAATACCACTAAATTCAAAAATTTCATCTAAACCACAAATCCTTTTAACTTTGTAAATATTTTTAGGGTTTAGGACCTAAACTCTAAGCTATAAACCTCTACTCTCATCCTATAAAATTATACCTAAATCTAAAATAGTTAACCCAAACTAAAAAAAATAATTATAAACTTTATAAAATTAGTTTGGTGGTTGTGGTATTTTTTGAAACTAAAAATGTTTGGTAGTAATTTTGGAACATTAAATTAATAGTGGTATTTTTGGCAACAAAACATAAAAATATGGTACTTTAAGAAATTTCTCTATTTTATTTCAAATTAAAAAACTATTGTATATATATATATATATATATATATATATATATCATTTTCTACTTATTAAGTTTTCAAATAAAATGTAAGTGTCCATTGCGTTTTCAAAACAAAAAACGGAAGTATCTGTCACAGTTCCTAATTTTGATTTTTAGGAATCGCGTCTCTACCATGTTTCTCCCACATTTTCAAGAGTTTTCAATTCTAAAACGTTTCTAAAACAGAAAACAGACATTGGCATTGGTTAGGACCAAAAAAAAAAAAATTTTATCAAAAAAAAAAAACAGACATTGGTTGCAGTTTCAATGCACCCTATTATAACGAAAAAAAAACAAACTACACGATTATGTTACAATGATAAGCTCGAAGGAAAAACTCTCTTGATCCTAGTTATGTAAATTTTGATCGACAGTTTGTAGCTCCTCACAAAGTTTTAGTTAAGCATGTAAGTAACCTTATGAAAGTTGTGTTTCAGGGTGTACATACACAATCAACCTTTTGATAAAGTCTGTAACCCCACATAAATGTTTAGGCAATTTTCTTAAATATTACTAAATTATGTTTTTTTTTCATAAATATCATCAATTTAAAAAAATTTCATGTATACCACAAATGACTACAAATCTCCTTAACTATGTATGTATATTTTTAGAGTTTAGGATTTAGGCTTTAAAAACCCTAAATCCTAAACTCTAATCCTCTATTCCTACCCCATTAAAATTATATCTTAAATCTAAAATAGTTAATCCAAACTCAAAAATTTAAATTACAAACTTTATAAATTTAATTTTTGTGTTTGTACTATTTTTGGAAATTAAAAATTTTCATGATATTTTTGGAATATTAAATTAATACTGGTATTTTTAGCAACAAAACATAAAAATGTGGGTCTTAAGGATTTTCTCTAAATTGTTTCTGGGTGTAGCTAGAATATTGTGGATTAAATTTTTTAATTTAAATTCTGAAATCGGATTGGTTTTTTATTTGTCTTTTTGGGTTTAAAATCAGATTTTCAATTGTAATCTGCTTTTTGGGTGTAAGTTTCGGTAATGATACATAATTCTAAATCCAATAAAAAAGGTACCAACTTTTAGTCCAACATATATCATATAGAATTTGAATTCGGATAACAGGACTAGGCCATAATAATCATGTATTCAGTTTGGTTCTAAATTTCGGGTATAAAATGTTTGGACCCATATAAGTACCAAAATGATTTCGATCTATTCTAGATTGGATTTCGGGTATATGAAATATCAGAAAAACAAGAAAATTGGGTAAATTTGAAAAATTTATTGTAAGTTTCAAAAATATAACTTAAAACTTTAAGATATGTTGGTTATTTTGGATGTTTCAATATAAAAATAGTTATAATTATAGTTTCAGTAATTGGATTATATTAGGTCTAATTATAATTAATATTTTTGGGTGTATAATTATATTTTGGATAATTTGGATATCTATTCCATTTTTATTTTGGTTTGGATTCAGTTATGATTCTTCGGGTATATGAGTTTATGACCATCGTGTATTTTGTAAGTTTTGGATTCGGTTCGGTACCTCTCTTTTCAGGTCGCTTCCGGTTCGGTTCTTTGGTTATAAATATTTTACTAAGAACTAAAACTTTGTAAAAAAAAAGAAGAAGATGTTTTACTAATGCCTAAATAGGATAATACCATCATATTATAAATATGAATACATGTATTTGCCTAAAAACTTTATTTTTAGTTATATATTTTCAAAAATAAATTAAATATGTTAACTATAGGGGGGATGAATTTTCTTTTGTGCCATATTATTTTTCGGTTCACTATTTCAATACGGTTTGTGCTAAAATTGACCAAAGAAAACTAATACTAAACCGCATAACTAGTTTACTGATCCTCACAAGAAAAAGAGCCGTTGATTAGGCACGTCTAAAGAGTTACGTATTTCCACGCTTTAAATTAATGTTATTTTCTTTCCCTGGTTGGCAGAAAAAAAACAAAAAAACTAACGGCCGCGTTAATGTATTTTTTTAAACAATTATAACAATATATTCTAGCCGTTCGCAAATTTAAATTTCACGAACGCGGTGAGAAATTTACAACTGTCAACCGTCATGAATGGATTCTCTATCCAATGGAACTCAAATTGTTGATTTTGTTTGCCTTCATGGAAAAAGTCATTTCAATTGTATTAATTAAATTGAAATTGTAAGTTTTGTTTATCAAATTGTTGTTTTATGCTTTTGAAACAAAACAAAAAATATTATTAAAATTTTGTTAGATAGTTCTTCCCCCAAAGAAAATAACATTTTTTGGATTTTATATCATAATTCAATTAATGTATGAAGCATAACCATTGACGCTCAAAGAAAGAGTGTCATTGAATATATTTTAAGTGTTAGTTTACTGGGTATTATCATTTTTAATATTTACTAGTATTGTGTATTTTAAATCATTACTACGTATTTCTTAATTGCTCTACATAAGCAATTATAAAATATGTAATGTTTTTCATTTTTAATGGATACATATTTATCCTTTGGTGCCAAACAAAAAAATTTCAATCAGCTTAAAATTGAAAAAAGTAATTGTAAACTTCTTCTCTTTCAGTATATATATATATAAGATTTTTAAAATAATATAGGTAATTTTCTTCCTACTTATAATTTGTATTGTATTTTTTCTATCATTGGTTGAATCTTATTTAATCTCATGTTTTAAGTATAAAAAATTAATAAAAATAAATAATCAATATTTAAAAAAAAAATCTCGTGTTTTGAACTAAAACATCAGACATACTGAAACAGAAAGAGTATAATCTAATAATAGAATGTTTTGAAAATCAAGAAAAACTAGTGAATAATAAAATATAAATAAACTTATAGAAAATATTGAATTTAATTTTTTTATTATATTCTATATGTAAATTTTGATAAGTTATTCATATTTCATCTTATTTACTATATGTTAATGATGTAAATAAATACTTCTCATGTGTGTCTGATATAAATAATTTATATAAATACATCTCTTATATCCAAAACGAAAAATAAATAGCATCCTTCTTGCCAACAAGGGTAACAAGAGAAGGGTCAAGCTTCAAAGGAGGAGGATCCAAGATCTTAGTCCAATTAAATTACAGCATCATCTTTCTAACACTTGAAAATTGATAGACATCGAGGTGTCTCAGAATCCGTCTGCCATGCACTTGTGTCAAGGGAAGTACATTTTTGATATAATTTCCGAGATTGGTCTACAACTGGGCTAAGCCGGTTTCTCATTTTTGTATCATTTCCGAGATTGGTCTACTTGGGCCTAAACCGGTTTCTCATCCAATCGAACAAAACCATAAGTTGGCACTGTCGAAAAGTGTTCTTCTTAAGGATCCTTCTCGCTATCAACGGTTAGTTGGTATGTTGATTTATCTCCCTGTTACTTGTCCTGATATTTCGTGTGCTATTCGTCTTCTCTCTCTCTATGAGTTCATGCATGCTCCACGATGGGAAGCTGTGTTACGACTTACGAGTTGTCTGATACCCATGTCAAGGTATTTTTCTTCACGCAAATACTGACATGAAAATGGTTGCTTGGTGTGACTCAGCTTATGTATCGTCTCCTTTTTGACGTCGTTCTGTTACTGCATGGGTTATTCAACTAAGTGGCTCCCCAATATCATGTAAAACTCGAAACATGAGGTTGTTTCCTAACATCATGTGAAACCGAATATCGCGCAATGGCTGATACAATTAGTGATATTCTTTGGCTTCGTGAGTTGGTTACTACACTTGGTGTTGACTGCTCTACTACGGTTCCCTCGCATGGTGATAATCACTCAGCCATTTATTTTAGTAAGAATCTAATTTTTCATGAGAAGACGAAGCATATTGGTAAGGAGTATAATTTTATCGTACCTGGTTTCATTTCTCCCCAACATGTTATTACAACTAATCAACTACTGGAATACAAAGGCTTTTAAACGAAGAGAGTTTAGGTTCAAGTTGGGTATTTGTAATCTCTATACTCCAACTTGAGGGAATGTATTAAGAGGCATAAGGTCTCATATTGTAATTAGTTAATTACTGTTGTATAGTTGGGTAATTACATATTTGTATTAGGTCTAAACTCTTGTATATATAAGGCAAAACTTTAACATCCTGTGGAATATTTTTATCAAAAAAAGAAAAAATCTTGAGGAATAAGAAAACTTTTACACAAATTAGGTTTCTTGACAGATTTTAAGATTTAATCACTAATAAACTAGTGTTTAAAATCACAGTTTTTGTTTGTAGTGGGCGCCAATGCCAAAATGAAATTTAATTTTGGCTCCCAACTAGTTGAAAATTACTCGTGCAATTTTTGTTTGTAGTTACTCGTGTAATTTAAAAATAACGCTTTAGTTAATTATATACAGCGAGAGGGCCGACTCGTTCCTGTCATTCCTCCGGCTCGTCACGTTGCCTCTTTACATCGATTTCACAGCTCTTGAAATTTAAAAAGAATCTCAAGTTGAAATCTAAAAAAACAAGTAAAATAGACAAGTGGTGTAGTCTATATATAAAGTTCTTGAGTTTAGAATTTGTCTTCAGAAATAAATTATTTACGTTGTAAGAACTTGTCTCTAAGGATAAATTATTTCCTATAGCTATAGTCTTGAGGAAGAACGTGGTCAATCGAATTGGCAAACGATATAAATAACCGGACGTCTAATCATATGGTATATTGCAAATATATTGAATAATTCAATCTAAGTAACAGCAAACCCCAAGAAAAAAGGAAAACCCCAAGATGGCGACAACTGTTCCCTCTCCTGACGTCAAAGTAAGACCAGAAGTGTTCATCAATTTCCGAGGAGCAGAGCTTCGTAAGACCTTCGTCTCCCATCTCCATGCCAGATTGAAACGCGATGGGATCAATGCTTTTATAGACACTGATGAAGTCCCTGGCCAAGAACTAAATAACCTTTACAAAAGGATCGAGCAGTCAAAGATCGCGCTGGCGGTTTTATCAAGTAGGTACACGGAGTCCCATTGGTGTTTGCAGGAGCTAGTAAGGATGATGGAATGTAGCATGAAAGGTGAAGGATGCAATGGCAGTTTATGGGTTATTCCAATCTTCTACAAGCTGGAAACATCCACGGTGGCGGAGCTTAAAGGAGAGTTCGGCCTTAATCTGTGGAATTTGTGGAGGTTGCCCGGTCGCGATCGTGGTCGAGATAACCGGATTGTTAACTGGAACAACGCTTTGAATTTTGTTCTCAGCAAAAACGCATTGATATGGCCAGAAAACGGGTTAGTGATGGAAATAAAAAAACATTTAACTTTTTAATTTGTAAAAAAAACAACATAATTTTTAATTTACTGTTGATTATTGTTGAAAACAAAACAAAAAGACTCTTAGGTAGAACTGAAATGAGGAAAACTGAGAACATGCTAGTCCTATTCTACCTAAGAGTCTTTTTATTTATTTATCAAAATAATTCATTCGTAGGAGATATTATACTATTATAGAGTTTAGTTTTTTTTTTTTTTTTTTTTTTTGACACCAGAGTATAATTAGATAGAAGATTCTTTGAAATTTTATATAGACTACAAGAGATTAAAAAATACTCACATTTAAACAAGAAGATAAGAAATTTTAAACTCGTACCTTGCAACTTAAACTCTACAGTATTTAATTTTAAACTCTAAGAAGTTAAGTTCTAATTAATCCCTAATGTATTTACATGTTAAGGTGGTGTACATACATCCTAATACTGTATAGAATATTTCAAAAAATACCATTATAGAAAAGTGTAGAATAAAAAAATGTCATTATAGAAAACTGATAATTACAATCAATTTACTATGGATAAATTAGTCAATCGATTTTTAACTAGTTAACACATCATATACTCTTTAAATTTAAGTAAATATGTATTGTCATTGAAAAGATCGTCCCTCAAGTTTTTAACCTCTTTCAATAAAATTTATAATAATAATAAAAAAGATCGATAATTACACCAAATATTGGCCACGAAATGGTCACACATCCAAACTAAAATAATGTGTCAGTATCTACACCAAGAATTGAATTTGCATGGTGATATTTAGAACAAATAAATGACATGTTTCCAACACCATACCATCGTTTTGTCACTATTCTGGTATGTCGGCACGACGAAATCCAGCACCATCCGACCATGATCGTATCTCATAATCATCATTTAGTTGATTTTGGAATATTTAAGTTAGTTTTAGCATTAATTTTTGGATGCTTAAGTTGGTTATGCGCTTTAGGTCATGGTCGGATGGTGTCAAATTTCGTCATATCGGTGTGCCAGAATAGTGAAAAAATGATGGTTATAATGTTGGCGAGATGTTGTATATTTGTTTGTGTATTAACACATAATTTTAGCCTAGATGTGTGCAGGGGCGGACCGAGAACCTATTTTAGTATAAGGTACATTAGTATAAATATTTTTTCAAACAAAATATAATACATATATGAAAACAATGTTTAATTATAATAACATATTGTATAAATATATTCTACGTTGATTCATGTTTTGAAATATTTTCATCTTTTTATAAAACAATTATGTTTTAACAAAATAAAGTAAACATCATTTAGACGTTGATATAGTTTTTTAGACCATGATACAAGATAAAATCTCCAAATTATTTTCTTATGACTAGATTGTATCAACGTCTAAATGATATAACCTAGTTAAAAAATAATTCTAGTCATAGTTTATTATTATGATATAACCTAGTCATAAATATATTGAACACCAATAATAACCAAATTTATGTACTTAGAAATTAACTAGCTAATAACTCTCATCATACACATTATTAAATATTTGCAAGTTAATTTATGTAATATAAGTTATTAAAATTTTAAAATAATTTTCCTTACAATAATAAAATATTGGATATATTAATAGATATACAGATTTTAGTTGAATATGTAATAGTTTTATGATTTTTTAAATTCTTTTACACTTATACATCGATTTTCTATTTGATTATTCTGTTCCTTGTTAATCTAAGTATTTCATATAATAAATCGTATTTATAAGAAAATAATGATGGTACCAAATGGTGGTGGCGTAGAGGTAGCATAAGCACAAGGGGGTTGGTACCTTTGTGCCATGGATTTAATTTCTCTTTGTGACGGATAGACAATTTTAAATAGGAATGGATTAACGGAATGTTCAAATACCAAGGAAAATTACAGGCCAACGGCCTAAAACTTCTGTGATTGATTAAAAATTTAAATAGTAATAAAAAAAATTGTAAAAGTATAAATATAAAATTACGAATCTGTAAAACAATTTATGAGGCTAGTGTAAAATTTAAGTAGAGCAAATTATGCCTAGTTCAAACCAAAATAATTATTTATACTGTTTAGTTAGAAGAAAATATTAGTTGTTGCCAATCACTGACTGACAAAAATAGCACTAGCCAAATATACTATTTTTTTTAGTCAATTAGTTGCATACTAAAAAATTTGAAAAAATTTGGCGTTATACTAAATTATAGCACTGTGTTACAAAATAAGAGAAATAATTTTTTTTTGACCATTTTATCCTTGGAATGTCATGTTATAATGATTTATGTTTTTACTTAGTTATTCAAAGCAAGGGTAAACTATTCAAAATATTTTCACTGTTTGAAAATTTATAACTTTGCCACCCGACCTTTGACTTTTTTTGTTTCTTTTGGTACAGAGTCTATAGTATGAACTAGCCCCGGGCAAAATATTTGTTAGATTCCGGTTCAATTCACTATTTTCTTCGATTTGTTTCGAAAAAATCAAATATTCATAATTTTATAAAGTAAAGTAAATACTAAAAACTAGTATTCGTTAAAAACAAAGCAAATATCAAATATTAAAAATTTTAAATGCGAATATTCACTTCGTTTTGATATATCTATATATGTATATAGATAATTATATAAATATAATGAATATTGATTAAATCTATACAGAAATTACAAAATTTTATTCATCAAATTAATTATATAAACATTAAAATTTATTAAATTAAGAAGAAATATGTAGTTTTAAATAAAATATTAATATTTTGTGATAAATTTTAAATTTTTCTTTATTTTATTTTATTATTATAATTTTTTAATAATTATTCTGAACCGAATCGAATATCTGTGAATACTTAAAATTTTAGCGAATATTCGGATGTCTGAATGTTTGGTTAGGTCCGAAGCGAATACGAATAGTAAAATTAGATATTCGGACGAAACGAAGCGAATAACGAATACGTTCAAAACCTCAAATATTCGCTTCATGCCCAGGCCTAGTATGGACTATGGAGTACAATTACTCTATTTTTTTTTTTTTTGTAAGGGAAAATATTGTAAATAAGAATAACATCTTATTTCAAAAAAAATATTCTTTTGAGTTTTTTGTTTGTATGCTTGCACGCTCCATCACTATTGATTTTTTTGTTCTATTAAGTTCATTTATTTATTTATTTGGCAGTAAGGACGAGGATTGTTTCGTGTCCAAGATCGTCGCACATGTTAAAACTGTCCTAGGCCAAATTTCAACGCAAAGTGTACAAAACCCTAAACCGCAAAAAGGAGGAATATGAGGAGGAGGAAACCCTAAGCCACAAATATTTCATAGCAGAGCATCAAACAATACTGAACCAGAGGATCAACGCCTTAAGCAATTGGAAGCAAAGTTGGATGTGGATTTTAATGACAAGGAAACTCGTATTGTTGGAGTCATCGGGATGCCTGGAATCGGCAAAACCTATCTGGCTAAGAAACTCTTCTTCAAGCTTGAGAAGAAGATCAACCATTGTGTGATCATCGAGTTTGATCGTCAGAAGTCAAAGGAGCAGGGGTCAGAGTGGGTACAGGAGAAACTTGAGAAAGGTTTACTGAAACAAGATTGCACCGATACAAATGCACTTATGGTTTTGAAAGATAGCCTACTCGAGAAGAAAGTCGTGATCATTTTCGATAACGTGACTGACAAGAAACAGATTATGGGTAGCTGCAACTGGATTACGAAGGGGAGCAGGAGCAGGATCATCATCACGACACGGGACAAGGCATTGACCGAAGGATTAGTCTCTGATCTCTATGAAGTCCCTGGGTTGAATGAGAGAGACCGGTTTGAGCTCTTCAGGGCTCAAGTTTGTTGTACTCTTGAAGAAAATTTAATGGAGATGTCTAGAAAGTTTGTGGAATTTGCAGGAGGTAACCCATTAGCTCTGAAAGAATTTGGTAAGGAGCTTAAGGGGAAAGATGAGGATCACTGGGAAGCAAGACTTGGAACACTGAGACAGCGTTCTTAACCCAAAGATCAGAGACGAGTTATTAATCTGTTATGATGAACTAAAAAAGCAGCAGAAGGATGCGTTTCTTGATATAGCTTTTTTCTTTAGATCACAAGATGAGAATTATGTTAGAAGTTTACTTCATTCTTATGACCCTGAATCCGTGGAATCAGGACAGGAAGTTAGAGATATCGCTGAGAAATTCTTGATTGCAGTGTGTGATGGTCGAGTTGAGATGCATGATCTATTATTTACAATGGCCAAAGAGCTTCTTGAAGCTAATACGGATAAATCCAGACTGTTTCTGTCGAGTTGTGCAGAATTGAGAAACAAAGAGGGGAGCTAAGGAAATTTGAACTTTATACATTGGTTTATATATATATGTGTGTGTGTGTGTGTGCGCTTGAATTAACTTGTTGTAGTTGGTACTTGATCAACAGGGAAGAGACAAGGTCAGGGGAATTGTATTGGACATGTCTAACATGGAGGAAATACCCTTAGAAAGAGAAGCTTTTGTTGGTATGACCAATCTACTGTACTTTAAAGTGTACAACTTTCTTTGTCCCAGTCACTCTGAAAGTGAGTGCAAGTTAAACTTACCGGATGGACTTGAGTTTCCAAAAGAAAATATCATCCGATATCTCCAATGGGTGAAGTTCCCAGGGAAGGGACTTCCATCAGATTTCAATCCCAGTAATCTTATCGATCTTAGCTTGCCTTACAGCCAGATTACCAGTGTATGGGACTGTGCTAAGGTTTATATTTCTCCACTTATTTATTTATTTATTTTTATTTTTTTATTTTATTATTGTCATCATTTCTCCACTTAATTTAAACTAAGGATTCAATACAAAAATATATTTTTTTTTGAAAATTTATTTTCAAACGGAGATCTTCCTGTTTCAAAAATCCTTCACATGACCCGTTTGAAGATAAATTTTTGGAATGTCCATTTTAGACAATTTCTCACTAACTAATTGGGCTTGCATTGTTTATGAGATTTATGGTGTTAAAATTTTTTTGGTTGTCACAGGTTGCACCTAATCTGAAATGGGTTGATCTCAGCCACTCAAGTAACTTGACTTCTTTGATGGGTTTATTAGAAGCACCAAATCTTTTGAGGTTAAACCTCAAAGACTGCACAAGTTTGAAGGAGTTACCAGAGGAGTTGAAAAAGATGAAGAATCTCGTTTACCTGAACTTAAGAGGATGCACAAGCCTCTTGACTCTGCCAAAGATCACTATGGATTCTCTGAAGACCCTCATTCTCAGCGGCTGCTTAAATCTTAGGTCATTTGAGGTGATTTCGGAACAACTAGAAACTCTGTACTTAAACAGCACTGCTATAGATGCACTTCCTCCAGCCATTGGTAATCTCCACAAGCTTATCTTCTTGAATTTGAAAGACTGCATAAATCTAGCGACTCTTCCTGATTGTCTTGGGAAGCTAAAATCTCTTCAAGAAGTCAAACTCTCTCGTTGTTCAAATCTCAAGATTTTCCCTGATGTTATGGACATCAAGGAAAATTTGAGGGTTTTACTGCTTGATAAAACATCAATAGCAGCGATGCCTGGAAGTACTTCCCACTTATCTTTGCTACGACGTCTATGCTTAAGCAGGAATGATAATATCCGCAGCCTAGAGTTTGACATGGGTCAAATGTTCCATCTGAAGTGGTTCGAGTTAAAGTATTGTAAGAATCTCACATCTCTTCCAACACTTCCACCGAATCTTCAGTGCTTAAATGCGCATGGCTGTACTTCACTAAGAACAGTCACCAGTCCACTAGCCCGTCCTTTGCCAACGGAGCAGATTCATTCCACCTTCATTTTCACTAACTGTCACGAACTGGAACAAGCCTCAAAGAATGCTATCATATCTTACATTCAGAAGAAAAGCGAGCTGATGTCACCTGATAGATATAATCAGGTATTATTCTCTCTTTCTCAAGTTCCCTATCATTTATCCTAGCACATCTAGACCTCTACACTCTTTTTAATAGGATCGAGGATTCTGGGATTGCCATAGTTGTGTTTTCGAGCAGGTACACGGAATCAAAATGATGCTTGGAAGAGCTTGTGAAGATTCACGAACTTGTGGACCAAGGCCGGCTCAAGGTGTGATGATGAATGTATATATCTCTATATATATCGTATCTAGGAAATTAAAGTGAGTTAAAATGTAGACCAATATTGTTATTAAATCTATTGAAGGTGTAGATATAATACTAACTTTGGGAATACCTTTACTCTCTATCACAAGGTGCTTCCCATATTCTACAAGGTGACTCCAGACAATGTGAAAAGACTCAAGGGAGAGTTTGGTGACCATTTCAGAGAGTCCATGTACGGGTATGACGGACCTAGGGTAAAGCGATGGAAAGAGGCAATTGCGTTTTTCTCCCATAGGTTTTCCCTGGCTTTGGATGAGAAAAGGTACTAATGGTCTACATCATACATTTAATTCTATGTTTTCTTGAGAAGCCAAAGATATCTCTCATATCTAAAGAAAAATTTGACATATTTCAAACTTAACTAGTTCCTTGGAAATGTTAATCTATCAAAATTGTATCGTATTAGTTTTCGTTAGATGTGATAAAAGTCATCCAAGTCCTTCTTTTATATTAGCAACTTCTTTATGTATGCATGCAAGGTCGTGTGTGAACTTTCATAGAACTCATCTCGACCTTTTTCTTAACAAGTGTAGTAACGAGAGTGATTTCGTTGCAACTATCGTCAATGAGGTCTTGAGAATTCTTCAAGCCACTTCCACAGTGGAAAGTGGTCAATCCTCTCACTAACCTTTTTCGTGTAGAGAAAACCAAGTTGAAGCTCAATCCGATGGTAAAGAATCACTCGACCAAAACTCATTAATTCTTGTTTATTTTAATTATTGTTACTGTCCTAATTGTCATAATTTTTATCAAGTACTCTTTACTCTTGTACAATGAGTTGTTTGAATTATGAGTTAAGGATTTTTGGTTAACGACTCTTAGTAAAACTCTTTCTATATAAGAAGTGGAAAGAAGCTACCTGCTTCAATATCAAAGGATTTAGTAGGTTTTTCTTCAGGTCTGGAACCACTACAGCGAATTAAGAAAGGTCGGTATAGGCAGGAGAAGTCTGAAATGTAGCCAGAGGACCATAGATAATGGCTTGACATTGTAGGTTTGTTCGAGCTTTAGGCAATTTGAAAACTTGAACTAAAAAGAAGGCTGTCAGAGTTGATATCCCGCCATTTTTTGTTTTAAGAGTTTCCAAAAAAAAAATTAAGATTCACAACACAGATTGTATCAAAGCCAAACTAGATTCACAAACTTTTGAGTCACTAAATCAATTTTAATAGCTCCCATAACTTGCTGTTATATAAACGTTTACCACTCCTGCAATAACTTTAGCTAGTGTTCCACAGAAACTGAAGAAAGGTTACAATCCAAATTAGTCGAAAGCCAAACCAACAATAGTATTTTCCTCTAATGTCTTGTCTAAGCAGATATAAAACATTTCATAACAGTACATAGATCCATGACAGTCTCTGATCTGAGTTCCAGCAGCATTGTCATATTTTTGCTTCTGTGATTCAGCTTTGAAAGTAATCATGATTTGTTCTATAGATTAGTTATAAGAAGAAGAAAAAACTGACTTCTCCAATAATCATTTACTTAGTTCAAGCCTCCACACGCTTCAGCATATTCAACACTCCAAAATTCAGCTTCACCATTTTCATTTTCCTACCACTTCTATCAACCCTCATCATCATAACCATTTGCTTTTTACCCTCTGGCTCTGTACTTTGTTCTTCTGCTTTAGCAGGACTAAACTGGATACTTCTTCTGCAAAAAACAAAAAAAAACAGTCGAGGAAGAGTAACATTAAGAGACAGTCATCATACTTTTGCCAACAATGTTTGGCTTGAAATTCAAAGCCTCGTACCCAAAACCTATCCTCCATGTTGTACTTCAGGATAAATCATAAGGTTCTTGAGCTATAATTTATGTGATCTGCAACAACAAAAAAGGGTCTTAGCTCGACTGATATGTTCCATTATATAGTTTGAAAAAGAAATTATAAAAGAGACAGTACATGCTTGTTCAATCATCAACTCTTACACGCATTATCTTGCTGTTTCCTCTACATAAGTCAATTCAGAATCGTTGACATACTCAGTTTCCGATCTTTTACCACCATCGTAAAGAAATGGAGAGACTGATAAGATTCATCAGACGTATGTGAGGAAGAGAAAGGATAAAGAAGTGATACAGTAAGTGCCAAGTAAGGGAAAGACTCTAGGGGAGGTAGAGGCTTTTTACTCAGGCATATCACATAAGGCAAAAACTTTAGGAGGCTTTGCCGTTGGAATTCAAACTTATCAATAAGTAGAGTCGTTAGACTCTTGGCTTCCTTTATGCTTATTTCTCGTTTTATGTATCAAGCTATGTGTTTGTGAGATTGATGCGATCTCTGTAATTTGAGTTGAGCTAGGGATAACACTTTGTTTCCAGTTCTAGATTCTAATCGTTATACTCTGTATCGATTAGAATTGTTTGTGAGTTCTTAAGTTGAATTTGTGTTCTTACGAGTGTCAGATATCGAAAATCTAACAGAGACCTCCAAGAGTTGTATACCACGTTCTTTTATCTTTATCATTTCCCTCCTATGGCCAAGGCAAAGAAACTGAAACTACCCATCGCTATAGTTCAGCACAGCTGGGTAATCATTAATACAGAGACAACAATGGAAGTACATGATCCCTTGGTGCATCATTCTGCTATTCAAGAATCAAGGTCAGATGACTTTGAAACCCTCCTGACATTTGATAAGTTGCAATTCAGATCAGATATTCAAGACTCTTGTTTGAATAACCGTGCTATCAAAACACTTTTAGTGACATTGAAATATCCACCAATTAGCTACTTTTTTCGGCAGCAAAATTGGCCATGGTCCACCATTGCGCCACAACCATTGTCAATTGCACAGTAGCGTAACATTAATCATAACGCCTAATATAAGAAAAGGGTTTGTTCTCTGGTGGTATAACACTTGAGGAGTCGTCAACAGTGCCATCGCTAAAAAACGTCAGAACTTGTTGCTTTGTTTTCCATGTTGCCTCCTCCGCTATTGTGAGAGGGCAACATAGTCGGAGAATCTTCCTCATGATCGTCCCAGAATTCCTCCGGATATTGAGACCCTGAAAACAACCCCGCGCTATAGGCAAAGTCCAAATTGTCCAGAGACTCCTCCACGTCGTCCTTAACCACGGCGGGAAGATAAGAAGGAAAAGTGAAGGTACGGAAGTGCGAATTCAAGGTTTCGTCTCTGTTTTGGGAGACGCTAGATGAGGCACAAGTAGTTAGTGCTGAGGAGTTAGAAGAAGGGTTTAAAAAGGAGGAAGAGGAACCAGTGAGAGCATTGCGTTGAGTAGGCCATGGATGGTTATGCTCGGAGGAGTAAGTAATGACTATCATGTTTGGATCGGTGCTGCTACGTTCCACTTGTTTCCTAGCTCGACAACCATGCGTCATTGTCAAGCTACATCTGTAATATTCCCTGAGGAACAAAAAATAAAACCTTCAAGTAACCACCAAAGAATTAATTAACCAATCTAATTAAGCATGTGTAACAGACAAGAAGACAACCCATTTTCATCACTTACATTGTTACGCACAATTGGATTGAGGGGATTTAAAAGAAAAAAAAAAACTATGATATCCTAGCGCTTCTAATGGATGATGGTTATAAGTTTGCATCAAACGTCACAATAAAGAATTTATATGCTTAATGTGCGCCGTAGAGAATTGAATGAACTTTATACTTTCTAGTTTCACGCTAATGATTGCACCTGCAAATATTGTTTGTAAAGGGTAAAAGCAAAGCTGCAGATTCTACTTATTGTGACTTTATTTCAATAGTTAATCAAAGAATAAAACTTCTTTTTAATTCTTAAGAAAAATTCACTTTTCCAGCAACATAAAGGTTTGTGTAAAAAAATAGTGATTTTCGAGTTGCTACAAAGTTCTCCTATTGAAAGAACTTATAGTTTGTAATGTGTATACACGGACGTAGTGTTATGTATATAAAAATAAATGAGCATATGTATATACGTACCTTGGATAACGAGTACCTAGGATGTCTTTTTGACCGAACTTTCGCCAATCCCATAGATCAGACGGAACAACTTTTCCACTGGACTGGCTGCTCATTGCCGGTATGCAAACCACTTTCCTTGTCTCTGCCTTTCTCTTCCTGCATCCACCGTATATATTGAACCCCATGTAAGAATACGTGTATATATGTTGTAATCTAAAGCTAGTTTTGTGATCAGTTTTAGTGTGAGAAATGATGCAGTTTGACCTTTGAGCTATGAAGGCCTTCGTAAATATTTTCAAAATTATTTAATTCATTTAAAAATATTATGGAAAACACAAAGACAAGTCTACAGATTAATATAAAAAGAGAACTTACTTTTTACCCCTGTATCTCCGTATAGTGTCGACCAATCTCAAATTATCTGAGCTAACCGACAACGTGAGTTCTGTAAGGAGGAATTCTTTACCCATTTGACGTAGCAAACAATTCATCACAATTTCCCCATTGGATGATACACGTATGAGAGAACTACTGGCTAAGACCTTGATGGGCCAATAGCTAGCATACAAGTCAATATTTAAGTCAATATTTCTAGCAATAAATGGTGCCACCAAATCAGCATCCTCGTCATTGAACAAACACGCTATGTAAAGAAACAGAGCTTTATGCATCTCCAGTAAACCATCATAGCTGACTCTCAAAACTTCTTCAACTTCTTCATCTGCAATACCAGGAAACACCAACGGATTCAAAGACGAACCTGGTGATATATCCTTAAAACTGGTATAGCCAGTTGCAGCATTTATCACACGGACTCCACATCTTGTCACTGCGCAACTATCTTCTCGATGGTTGTTCTGGTTGTCAACAGGAAAGAATTCAAACACTACTAAATTAGCCCAGATATTTCCTTCATCAGTACTTGGACGCATGTTGACATCAATGAAGACAAAGATATGATCTTTTTGAACTTTTGGGACAGCTTTCCCTGGAGCCCAGCATTGCAAATTTCGTTCTATCCTCTGAGAGTGGCCTTCGTTGTTTTTCCATCTGCAAACACATCTAATGCCAAAACCAGTAGCATCACAGTAATCCTCCAAAAATGCAACTTCCACCAGCATAGCAAAGCCCACAATCGTGTTCCTCCAAAAAGGATCAAGTCGTATAACTACAGAAGATCCTGGTTGGAGATCAAGTGCGGAATTTTTATTTGGAGGTGAGGGCCCACAGAAGCTGAAAGCCAGAGCTTCGTTGAGTTCCTGTTGCAAAAATACAAGATAAGTCGGATATGATACGAGATTGAAGTGGCTAGAGAGAGGGAGAGAGGAAGGATGGAGAGGTATTGGGACAAGGATGAAGGATGTACTATTACCTGCTGATGCTCTCTTGGTATTTGTTTTGCATAAGCTAACACTTTCATTAAAAAATCGTTTACCACTTGTGGAGAAAGATCAAAACAATTACTAAATGTGTAATGCACAGGAAGCTTCTTGAAGTCCAAACGAATTGATTTGAGCGAGGCACAACCATGTGCATTAAAGAGTTCTAGACTTTGAGGAAGTTGTGGCACTTCTCTTACTGCTGTGCCAGCAATATCTAACTCTTTTAAGTTCCGTGGGAAGCCCTGAATAGTCTCAAGCTCTGAGCAACCAGAAAGATCAAGAACTCTGAGAAGTTCTAAACTAGCCATATCTGGCAGACTTCGCAAACGAGAACAATCTTTCAGATCCAGGCAAATAAGCTTGCCAAGATCTTGACTAGATGAGCTCATTTTCATCAGACTTGTTAAAGATTTGAGATCACTCTGCTCAAGGTTTGAGACACCTGAAAGACCCGGGATTTCAGCTAAAAGATTCAAAAGCTCTCTGTAGTTTGGCTTAACAATGGAGAGTGGTAATTCTATTATGCCAGTCCCCTGTAAATGCAACATCTCAATATTTGGTGGAATCGCAGGTAAAATTTTGAGCTCTGTGCAACCTGAGAGATTTACAACTCGCAGATGCAGCAATTGACCTGTAGCTGGAAAACTCTGCAGTCTTGTACAACCTTGGAGATCAATTACCTCAAGATTTTGAGCATTTGAAAGATCATCAATATCAACTAGTTGCTGGGAATGACAAAGCCTGATCGTCCTCAACATCTCCAGGTTCTGAGAAAAGAAAAATGACAAAAAATAATCAAAAGAAGCCTGTCAAGTATAGATAAGGGTGTAAGACGCATATTTGAGTTTTCTTACCTTGGTTCCACTCCAAAGTTTCTGAAGTTCACTGTACGGCATATTGATTTCAACAAGGTACAGAGGATCAAATTTTTGAGGCAAATATTGCAGAGGATAGTTCTCCCAATGGAGGAGTCTTAGCGCATTAGGAAGAGAATGAAGAAAGCCTTTTGAGAAAATGATTACATGATTGATTTCAGGACGGGGACAGTAAATCTTCAGTAATCTAAGGTTCAACATATTCAAAAACGCAGTAGGCTTGATATCAAAACTCAAGTTTGATGTGTCCAGAAACATTCCTTCGATCTCTTCAAGAACCTGAAAGAATATTGGAAGTGAATTATATTAGGATCTTGGCTCATAAAGTAGGTTAAATATAAAATTATCCAAAGATGAGCACGTGTGAAATTGTATTATATAAATAGACCTCTCCAGTTGCTTTTTCTCCGTCATCTTCTAATAAATACTTGATCCTCTGAGGTTCCCACAGTCTGCTGTGGCACTCGATCTGTACTGTGTCTCCATTAATTAATTTTCGGCCAAATTGCTGGATCAGGTTATGCATTCGAATTCGGTTTTCTGAAATAGTCACCAAACACTTCTCAACAAGAACGTCGATTCCAACATGGGGAAAGAAACCACAACCTTCAAGTAGTTGCATGACATAGTCAGCATTATCTCCTTGGAAGAAACAAGCTATGTCCAGAAATATATTCTTCTCGCTGTTACTAAGTGTTTCGTAGCTGCCCTTGATTGCATCAACAATCTCGAACGGAGGACATTTTTTGAGTTTTAGGAATGCAATCATCATCTCTGATGGTTCTCTCTGATCCTTCAACTCTCTTCCATAGATAGTGAGAGCTAACGGGTTCCCATCAGCATATTTTATTACTTCCATTGACAGTTCGTGGAGACTATGCTCCTCTATATCCTTTACAGAAGCACACATCAAGAAGAGTTGAAGAGCGTCTTTCTCATTTAAACCCTGAACCTCATATACTTGATTGATTCGGCAAAGGGAGAACACCTGTTTATCTCTTGAGGTTATGATGATCAGGCTTTCGGGACCCCACCACTCAAACCCTTCAAGAAAAGACTCTGCAACCAGAGCATTGCGCACGTCATCAAGAACAACAAGAACTCTCTTACTGTTCAATTTGTCTTTAAGCAAGCTCAGCTTCGTAACGGTATTGCCAGTGCCAGGCATTTCTTTCAAAAATTGTTCCTCCAGCAACCGATAAAGTCCCTTCTCATGAATACTTTTGTCATAGTCTTCAATAAAACAACAAGCATCAAAGTCGCCAGAAATGTGGTCAAAGACAGCTTTAGCAAGTGTCGTCTTGCCTATGCCAGGCATACCCCAAATTCCAACACGGCGGATGCCCGAGGGTTGCTTGGAAACCATCTTTTCTATCTCCAGAAGCTTTGAATTGATGCCAATTCGTTCCACATAAAAGAGCTTCTCGTACACATCTCTCACAATCTCCTCTACAAGTTTGGAGTCACTGCATTCCTTCCTGTGCCATATTTGCTCAAGTAATAAAGAAATGTACTTTATGGGAACGTTACACACAAAACTTTTGCCAAGTTTCAACATGAGGAAATGAAAGGATTATCTATAAGAATAGGAAAATTTGTAATTGCAATTAAAAATTCAGAATTTCAGCACAGTATGGTTTGAGAAATCTTGGTTGATCTCATAAGTGAAAAAGCTTAATTTACAAGGATGTTGTGAATAATTGAATAACAAAGCGAATACCTAGAATAGTGAACTGATGATAAACCTCCTAAATCCAGCGCCATAAACCATTCATCCTGTAAGGGACTATCACCGTACAACACTGGAACCAACACCTGATCCTTGTTCCTCTGGCAATCGCGAACCATCACGAAGTTGTCAAGGCATACTCTGGTGGGTTCACTGTCTCCGAGTAAAACCATCACAGAAACCCTAGCTTTCTCGATTTTCTCCTGCGACTCCTTGGAAAGCGGATTATCTACATCTACAACCACATCATTTATGCCTTTCCGGCGGAGAGCTCCGGAGAGGTGGCTCACGAAAGAGTACCGTACCTCTTCTACGCAGCTTATGCAGACGAATTGCTCAGCCTTTTCACAATCGGTCATGATTCGCACCTCAAGACTTGAAAGAAATCTAAATTTTGCTGGAATTTTGTTTGTCGACGACGACTCAACAAATCTCAGAGTCGGAGGTCTTCCACTTGGTTGGTGGTAGATGGTTGAAACCAAACGATATTAATTTAAAACTAAATTATTGTTTTCAATTTCTTTTAGTATTAGACAATTTCAATAAAATGTATCATTTGATAATTAAACTTTAGCATAATATGTAAAATGTAAAAAAAAAAATCTATAATTTCTAATATTAAATAACATAAGCATGATTTAATATAATTTTTATTTTATATTTGAATTGTGTTATATTATATAACTATTTTTTTTTCAAAGTATACTTTTAATATTATTATCTTTAAAAAATTAAAATAAAAAACATGACATTTTACTATTTTAGTTAAACTAGAAACAGGATTTAATATATTCAACCATAATATAAATTATTTTTTATTTCTAATATCTGAAAGTATTTTGATCCATCATTATATGTAACAATGCCTTTAGTTTATAAAAACATTTTTAAATTAGAAAAAAAGAAAAAAAAATAGAATAGAGAATGGATTGCTTTTTTAGAAACTTTATAGTTGGTTTGTGATTGGTTTTTTCTTTTCTTTTCTTACATCAATTAATAAGACTATGTTCAAATTTTGTTTTACAAATTATATTATATATATATAATGAGAGAAGGGAGGTTCTCTAGACTTGACACATCAACATATACAAGACATTATATCATTTATTGAATTTTTAAAATACTTAAATATAAATATCACATAATATGATATTTTAATTTATCTTATATTTTCATCATTTCTTTTACACGTTTAATCATATTTTTCACTATCATTTTTAAATTATATTTACATAGTTACACTATTTTAAATTTATTAAATCAATATATTTATAATTTATTTTTAAGTTCTATATAAGAAATAAAATCAATATATTAATTTTCTTTTTGTCTATCTTTTTTTCCGAATAAATTTGTTGGATTTTACGGATAAACAATTCATCTTACCATTTTATACATTACAATAAAAATAGTTTAAATAATTATATCCCAAAATTATATATATTAAGTATAACATAAAAAAAAATCTTTATATATCTATGAGAAAGGAAAACGGTCTCTCCCTCCTCCATTCTGATACATCAACATAACCAAAATTAATACCATAATTAATATATTTTTAATGTATTTTCACTTTTGCTTTCGGATTATCAGTGGATGGTCCATTCGATTCTGGTTTTATTTGCATATTAAACTAAAATAATGAACACCATTCTCGATTATCTGAATTCATATGCGATCTCCATTCACACTTTTGAATGTGCAACCAAGATGCATGATTGCGAGTTCTTCATACAGAAAAAAAAGATATGTAATCATTATATTGTTGTTATATGACTAATTTTTTATTTTTTTATTTTATTTTTAGGAATTCTCTTGGTAAAAATTATTGAATGCAAATTCATAAATTTCACAGGATTTTTCATATTCTATTTGTATTTCTAATGCAATTGATAAAGTAAATGTGGGTTTACTTATTTAAAGTTTATTTTAAACAAAATCTAAAATCAAGAAATTATCCTATTCATAGAACAAGATTTTTTAAAAAATATTTGTACATTAGAATTATGAAATTTTAATTTTAACAAATTCCCTTGTTTATATAATATATACAAACCTATTAATTATATATATATATATACATCTTAAAGTAATGTATTATTAAAATATTTTGCGCATATATATATGTATTAGCCTAGTATATATAAAGTAAAATATCATTTCTTCTCAGGATGACATATCATTGATTCATGTCTTAAAATTGTGATACATCATCAATTACTCTACACTTTAATTCTTAATATATATATATATATATATATATATATATAAAATAATATATTACTCTTTTTTTATGTAGTCACTTCATCTTTTACATATTCTGAAAATTGACATATGGCATATCTTATTAATTCAATAAAATTATAACTACTTAAATTCTTAAATTTATAAATCATTTTCAATTGAGACAAAACGTTTGAATGACAACTTTAAACTTTTAAAGAGCATATAAGAATACATGTTATAAAAATACGCTCTGGTATAATAAAATGTTAATATGTTCAAATCAATTTTTAAGTAAACAAAATAAGCGAATCTTTACAATACACAATTCAATAAACACATATCAAGAATGAATTGAGAAAAACTAAACATGAAAAAAATAGTAAATCTTAAGTTTAAAATAGGTGAACATGTTGTATGTGGTTTAATGTTTGCATTGATTGAACCACACACATAAATTATTAAAAAAAATTATTTTAGAAAATAACATAAATAAAAATACACATATATTAATTTGATAGGCTAAAAACATACAAAAAATTACTAAATAAAAATAAATAAAGAAAACTCATTTCACAAAATAACAACCAAACAAAACAATTATAAGATTTCAAATAATCACTAACCATAATTCAAAATTTTAATTTAAATCTTGAATTCAAATCTGTAATCTAGGGTGGGTAGCCTACTAGTTATATATATATAAGAATATATTTTTACAAAAACAAAATTTGGCTGTATTTCATAGGTTTGATAGTTCTTTATCGTGTTATTGTATTTTTACTCGTGGAGTATATCAAAGTAAACTTACATTAGTCTTGATTCTTTCTTTTAGAATGAATCTTTCTGTATCATTTGACTTCTTTTCTACTTGAGATGTTGTTGTGTAACTTTTTGTGTTGATTGTGTTGAGCAGACACCATTTTCGCCCACTAGTAATGTAATATATTAGAACTTTATGGTAAAATTGCAGATAAAACCATTTTGAATACAAACACTTTCTAATTTTAAATAATAAAATTATACAAAAGATATTAAAATAATATATATGAAAGACTTGAAAAGTCTCTTCCCGGTGGACCTCACGCTCACAAATTCTTTTTTTTTTTTTTATAAATAAAACAACTGCATTTTATAGCCGTAAATTATGACTGGTTATAAGTACTCGTTATTCGTTACTCGTCGCTACTTGTTTCGTATTTGGTTTAAAATAATAATTACTTGTTCTCGGCTAGTCAAGTAACAAGTTGACAAATTAAATTACTTGCAAGTTCAAGTCAAGTACCAAACCAACAAAAAAATCATACTACTTGTCTTTGTTATTTGTTACATGTTACTTGATATTCATTTCCTTTCAAATTAATCATATTTTTAAAACCAATTTGTTTCAAAAAATTATATTTTTAAGTTTTTGTATGTATGTTTGATTAGTTATTAGTGATAAAGTAAAATTTTTTAATAAAAATAGTTATATATTATTAGTTTAGAATTATAGAAAATTGCTATTTACAAAAATGATGCATTTATAATCAATTTTTACTAAGTTTGTTAGCATTTGATAAAATCAAAAATTTATCTTTGTGATAAAATCGAAAATTTATCCTTATACTAAAACCGAAAATTTATCCTTGTGATAAAATTCATTAATTTTAGACAAATAAATTTTTTTTTCAAATCTTAGTAAATAACAAGATGGACCAAATAGTTTGTAAGTCATCAAATTTTAAGCAAATACTTGTTCGAATAAATACTTATTTTGAACAAATTAAATAACAAATCAAAAAATTAATTACTTATATAAATTAAATGGAGTCGCAAGTATTTTGAAGTAATTTGTCTTGTGTCCACTCTTACCATAAATGTTATATCTGTGTGTCAAATGTCAATTATTGCAACTGCATTTTAGCATTTTATATTGACTGCATAAAATAAATAACAATCAATACACAGTTACACACCACACCAGGAAAAAAAAAAAAAAAAAAAACTAATCAGTACATCCTTTGCTAGTTGCTAATTGTCACCGAAAAAAGTCTTCTCGCTATGGAGACACGGCAACATCAGGTGTTCATCAGTTTCCGTGGGGCGGATTTGCGGCTGAAATTCGTCAGCCATCTCGTCACGGCCTTCAAATTGAACAACATTAACGTCTTTATCGACAACTTTGAAGATAGAGGTCAACCTCTAGATGTACTATTGAAGAGGATTGAGGAGTCAAGAATCGCTTTGACTATCTTCTCCGGGAACTACACGGAGTCAATCTGGTGTGTGAGAGAGCTAGAGAAGATCAAGGATTGTACCGATGAAGGAACACTCGTACTGATTCCAATCTTCTACAAGCTGGAGCCATCCAGTGTTAGAGATTTGAAAGGACAGTTCGGTGATAATTTTAGGAGTTTGGCTAAGGGTGATGAGAGGAAAAAGAAGTGGGAGGAAGCTTTTAATTTGATTCCTAATATAACGGGAATCATCATTGACAAGAAAAGGTAACCAATTTTTGACTCAGTGATCTTTACTCAGTAGTGATTACAATTGTTTGATAGAAATTTATGGAATTTAGAGAGGTCATGATGTCATTAGCGTTTTCCTCTCTTGATATTGCAGCAACGAGAGCGAGAAAGTGAATGAAATTGTGAAGGCTGTTAAGACAGTACTGAACAAGATTTCATTGGAGGGAAGCCAAAATGCTGCCGTGGATCCTCCAGGAAATAGCAATGCTGAAACTTCCTCTGGAGGCGAAATGCACAAGACTTTTGGAAACAAACAACGCCTAAAGGAACTGGAAGAGAAGTTGGACCTTGATAAATACAAGGGAACTCGTATCATTGGAGTTGTTGGGATGCCTGGAATTGGTAAAACCACACTCCTCAAAGAGTTCTATAAGAAGTGGCAGGGCAAGTTTTCAAGGCACGCGTTAATCAATCAAATCCGTGTTAAGTTAATGCACTTGGAGTTGGATTGCTTGCCTCAGATGCTCTTACGCGAGTTATCGAAGTTGAACGACAATGTCAATGATCCATACAGTCAACTGCATGACCGCAAAGTTTTTGTCGTTCTTGATGATATTAGTAAAAGGGAACAAGTAGATGCTCTTCGTGTTGTACTTGACCGGATTAAGGAGGGCAAGGAGGGAAGCAGGGTTGTCATTGCAACAAACGACATGTCTTTAACAAATGGTCTGGTTGATGATACTTACATGGTTCAAAATTTGAACCACAGAGATAGCTTACAACTTTTTCACTATCATGCCTTTTTTGGTGATCAAGCCTACCCTCCCAAGGAAGATTTTATGAAACTATCAGAAGAGTTTGTACATTATGCCAGAGGTCATCCACTAGCCCTGAAATTAGTGGGCGGAGAGCTTAATAAGAAAAATATTGATCATTGGAAGTCGAAACTGAAGAAACTAGTTCAGAGTCCCAGCTCTAATATTGGAAGTGTCTTCCAAGTGAGTTATGATGAATTGACTTCGGAGCAGAAAGATGCATTTCTAGACATAGCCTGTTTCAGATCACATGACATGGATTGTGTAGAAAGTTTACTGGCTTCTTATGACCCCGGATCTGCTGAAGCAATGAGTGCAGTAAAAGCTCTCACGAATAAGTTCTTGATTAATACTTGTGACGGCAGAGTGGAGATGCATGATCTTTTGTATAATTTTTCAAGAGAACTTGAGCTTAAAGCATCCACTCAAGATGCTAGCGGACAACGGAGGTTGTGGCTCCATCAAGACATAATCAAGGGAGGCATAATTAATGTACTGCAAAATAAAATGGTGAGACTAGAATTTCCTTTAGACTTTTATTGGTAAAAGCTTAAATTTGTTCTCTTCGCTGATCCATGTTTTTTTATTGGTTATTAGAAAGCTGCAAATATCAGAGGTATTTTCCTAGACTTGTCTGAAGTGAAAAACGAAACGAGCTTGGACCGCGACCACTTCATAAATATGGATAACCTTCGGTATCTCAGGTTCTACAACTCCCATTGTCCTCAGGAATGTAAAACCAACAATAAGATAAATCTCCCTGATGGACTTAAGCTACCATTGAAAGAAGTTCGGTGCCTTCACTGGCTGAAATTCCCATTGCAGAAACTTCCAAACGATTTTGACCCGACAAATCTGGGTGACCTTAGGCTTCCCTACAGCGAGATTGAACAACTTTGGGAGGGTGTTAAGGTGTGTTTCTGAATAATATTTTGATTACTTTTGGAAATAATTAAATTTACCTGGATAGTTTTTTTTTGACTGGTGGTTAAAACATTTTCTGTATAGGATACACCATTCTTAAAGTGGGTCGATCTCAATCATTCAAGTAAGTTGTGTAACTTGTCAGGGTTATCAAAGGCTGAAAAGCTTCAAAGATTGAACCTTGAAGGTTGCACAACTCTGAAAATGTTGCCAGATGATATGGAGAAAATGAAAATGCTTTCTTTCCTGAATCTGAAAGGGTGCACAAGTCTCGAATCTCTTCCAGAGATGAATTTGATTTCTCTGAAAACACTTACTCTCAGCGGCTGCTCAAATTTTAAGGAATTTCCGTTGATTTCAGAAAATCTAGAAAATCTTTACATAGATGGAACAGCTATAAGTCAGCTTCCTGCAAACATGGAGAAGCTCCAGAGACTAATCGTATTGAATATGAAAGACTGCAAAATGGTGGAGGAAATCCCAGGCCGTGTTGGTGATCTGAAAGCTCTTCAAGAACTGATACTCTCTGATTGTTTAAATCTCAAGATTTTCCCAGAAATCAAAATGAGCTCTTTAAACATTTTACTTTTGGATGGGACAGCCATAGAAGCGATGCCACAATTACGGTCACTACAGTATTTGTGCTTAAGCAGAAATGCTAAGATCAAATGCCTTCCTGCTGGCATCAGTCAACTTTCTCAACTAAAATGGCTGGATTTGAAGTATTGTACGAGTCTTACATCTGTTCCAGAGTTTCCACCAAATCTTCAGTGTTTAAATGCACACGGCTGTAGCTCGCTGAAGACAGTTTCAAAGCCTCTGGCCCGTATCATGCCAACCGACCAGAACCATTCCACTTTCATTTTCACCAACTGTGAGAACCTGGAACAAGCGGCAAAAGAGGAAATCACCTCATATGCCCAAAGAAAATGCCAGTTGCTGTCATATGCTCGTAAACGCTACAATGGGGTCTCTCTCTAAACCTTTCTCTATCTCTTTGTCGTCCTTTGTATCTTTCTCTCAAATTCTTATTTTAACTTTGCAGGGTCTTGTCTCAGAGGCTTTGTTCAGCACTTGCTTTCCTGGATGTGAAGTGCCTTCTTGGTTTTCTCATGACACAGTTGGATCCGAGTTAGAAGTAAAACTTCTCCCACATTGGCATGACAAGAGGCTTGCCGGCATTGCTCTATGTGCTGTAGTCTCATGTCTTGACCGCCAAGATCAAATCAGCCGTTTGTCAGTGACATGCACCTTTAAAGTAAAAGATGAAGACAAATCTTGGGTCCCATTTACTTGTCCAGTAGGAAGTTGGACCAGACATGGAGAAGGGAATGACAAGATTGATTCAGACCATGTATTTATTGGCTACACCAGTTGCCCACATACTATAAACTGCCTTGAAGAAGGTAACTCAGATAATTGCAACCCTACCGAAGCCTCCCTAAAATTTACTGTGACAGGCGGTACAAGTGAGAACGGAAAATTCAAGGTATTGAAGTGCGGTTTAAGTTTGGTGTATGCAAAGGATAAAAACAAAAATATTTCTCATGAAGCAAAGTACGATATGCCTGTTAGCTTTCAAGAAACTTCAGAAGGGATTGATGAAAGAGTAAAGAAAAGGAAAACAATGTTCGATATGCCTGTTGAAAGGAGCCTTCAAAAAACTTCAAAAGTAGTTGGTGGAAGAGTAAAGAAAAAGAAAAAAACAAGAAGTGATAATGGACGGACAAAAAAGAAGCAACAATCAGAAAGAGATGATAATCAAACTGCGATGCAAGTGTAACTCCAAGGAGGAACGAGAAATTCAGCATTCTTACACAAAACTTCAAGATGAGGAAATCCAGCGTTAGTAAAGATGTGATTCAACTCCATGGCCTGGCAAGAGGAGAAAACAAATTAACGGAAGTGTGTATCACAAGAGCGAGGGATACAGATTACATTGGTAAAGGAAATCATTCACTGAACCATTACATCTTCATAGTAAAAGAGAATTCAAATGCATAAAGGGACATTGAAGATTAGATCAGAGCTTTTTTCCCTGATTTCAGTCTTTTTACCCTGACCAGCTTGCTAAATTGCTTCTGAAATTTCTTGAAAGCTAACAGAGTCTCTCAAGGTATATTCTAATTGGTCACAGGTTCAAAGTTAGGGCTTGTTGGGCTCAAGCAGCCGACTCTGTTTTTCGAGCACTTCAATGGCAGCTCCGAGAGAGAAGGTGTTATCTCTAATTCTAGCTTAGTTCTTCAGTCTTCTTGTTCCTTAGTTCTTCTTGTGTAATCTCGGGTTTGGTTTAAACCGAGAGGGTTGGTGCGTGATCTTTCATTGTAAACAAATACAGAATGTAATCCTTGGTTCATAGTGGATGTTTGTGAGCTTGGTTCACATGAGATGTACTCTTTTGTGTGCCTTGTTCCTTGTTGAATTTTTCAATCTAAGCAACGATTCTCAACATGAATGTTCATTGAAATTGTGAGAATCGGAATCCCTTGAGATTGAGGCAATTGAGAGATTTTAGGGTGATGCTGATTGAAAGAACCTCAAGTTGCTTTTGCAACCTTGCATGTCCAAGTCCCTCAACTCATGGAGACCTGAGATTTCCAATAGAGGAAGGAAGTATCGTCAAACTCCTACCGCCAAGATCCATTTCTCAGTATTGGTGGCACACTATACTCATATACTGTACTGTACTTCCAAGCGGCTGAATAAAAAATAATGAGAAATTTGGCTTAAAATGACATCGACCTTCAACTTTTTCCATCTGTACCTATTTTTTTTATTGTAAATTGTTATTTTTTTCAAAACTGCCTATAACACTAAAAAAACACATTTAAAAAAAATAAAACTAGCAAAACATGTTTATAAACAATAAAAATATAAGAATTAAACAAGATAGTTTTTGCTGGTTTATTTCGACTTCTTCTTCTTAGTTTGGTTGTAAGTACGTTATGTCTTTACTAACTCTTGATTAGTGAGTTATAGGAGATTGTCAGAACTTTGACTTCTCCTCTGCATACACCTGCAACACACAAGCAAGGAAAGAAATCTTAATTAGTAAATTTTAAACTAAACTTCAATCTTAAAACTGAAGGTAACGCAATTGGTCCTCGACAACAGTGCCAAAAACTTGATACACAAAATTTTAACCTAAATAAAAGACTGCAAGTGCACAGACAATCACAGTAGTATAGATGGGATCGAATCCACAAGGACCAAGTGTCATACTACAATTCTTGAGAATGAAACTAAGGTAAGACAATAAATTGGTTGTTGGTTTGATGTAACACGAAAATAGCAAATAAAAAAATGTGTAAACAATGAATTAAAAAGCGTTAGGTCAAAAGATATTCGCAGGAATTCAGAGATCATGAACCAGATAATTATTCAGGGTTAAACAAGAACCGTCTAAAACTCAAACATAAATATTCAACTAATCTATTGTCGTAGTATCAATCACTTTATCTATACAACCTAAGTATCTAAACTGTCGTTTGATCCTAGAGTTGTAAACAAGCATTAAAGAGCGGGTTTAATATGTTTATGAAATGCCTTAACATCAGCTTTTGTTGGCTAAGGACAATCCACTCATCTATGTTCTTTCGGGCATTTAATCAAACACTTTGATGCATTAAACAACCTATTATCAGAAACTAAGTGATCAATTCAATTTCAGCAATAAGATCAACAATAAATGAAGAATCCTAAATAAATCCCTATCTATATCTGATTCAATGATTCATAAATCCCTTTGAAACCCTAAACCTAACTGTAAAATTACTCAGACATAGAAATAAAAGAACATCATATAGATAAAAAAGAATTCATAATCAATAGAATAAAATAACCAAAAGGGTTCAGAAATCTTCTCAAAGATGTAGAGTTAGAGATTTCTTCTCCCAAAAGATTACAAAAATACAAAGCTAGAAGTCTGATGTAAAATAAAGCGTAAATCTCCCAATTGGCTGAAAAACGAAAATTTAAGTCTAAAACACGTTCTGGGTCGAAACTGAACCGAAAAAGGGAATTAAACCAAAATTTCCTTTTTTCTGTGTTTTGGATAAATGACTATGGATCGATCGATCTGGGACTGGATCGATCGTTTGGCGTCGTATGGATCAATCTGAAACGGAGCGTTCATTTGGCAGCGGCTTGGATCGATCGATCTGGAGGGTCATCGATCGATCTGGTGGACAGGATCGATCAGGAACAGAGCGTAAACTTGGCTGGTAACTGGATCGATCAATACAAGTGAAGACCAATCGATCTGAGCATTAAAATGCTCCAAAATGCTCAAATTCAAGCTGTTGTGCGTTCATTCTTGCTCCATGCACATTAAACTCCATCCGAACGTGTTTCAACCTGATAAGACTCTGAAAACACCGAAAAACTCTTAAAACTCTTTAAAAATAACTTAGAAAATCCCAAAATATGCAATACATCAACTCCCCCAGACTTAGTCTTTTGCTTGCCCTCAAGCAAACAAACAAATCTAAACTGGTGAAGAGGTTTGAAAATCACGGAAACTCTTCTATGATCAGAGGCAATGCTATAGATTGATGCCCTGCAGACTCGTTAGTACAAGAATCTCAGTTAAAACTTTGCTCTATAAACCCAAAACATTACCAACTCTGATCCGTCCATCTCAAACCTGCAAGAGACCTTGGTTTTCACTTCAGTTAACTCCTTACATATATTAAAAAGTGGCATGGATTTCTCAAGGGAAGACATAACTCGGGGTAGACGGCGGTTGGTATAAAAAAGCATTTGGTGTTTAAGTGGAGTTGAAGTGTTTAGGATATACCATGATTGAAGTGCAGCTATGTCACAGGGCTGCGAGAGAGTATGAACCCATTGATGTTCACAGCTTCCAACCACTTCTTCAGAACACCTTCCTTTTACTTCTTTCTTCTTGGTTCCCCCAGACTTAGATATTTGTGGGGCCTTTGAGTCTTTGCACAGCTTCATAACCCCTTTCTATTTCTTCTTCTTGCTCGGATTACTTGTGCTATGAGACAATTTTTGTAGCTATTTCCTTTCCTTTTGTTTTTTTTTGTTTTTTTTTTTGAAAAGGATAAGGAAACACTACAAAAATGTACAAGTCTTAAGCACAAGATGAGTACCTTTTCTAAATTTTCCAAGGCAAGATAACATATAAGCCAATTTGCAACCATCTCTTCTTTAATTCCTTGCATCTGCCATCTTTAGTGGTTGGAGAGCTGTGTCGGAAATTTCTCTCTCGCTTTTCTGCGCATATCTGCCTACAAGCATGAGAAAGAAAATAGTGGTGAAGGCCTGAAGAGAAATATATGGTATAAAGGTAAAACCACTAAAAATGAGTGGCCATTCAGGATCAGCAAAGAGTGGTAAAGTGAATAAGAAGTCCTGAATGTGCTGCTCATTTCCCCGATATAATGTCTCTCATGAGAAATAATTGAAGTCATTATTATGGTCCAAGTAAAGTGGAGTTGACGTCCGGTCCAACCGTGTTCTCTTGAGGATGAAACTTAGGGAGAAGGTTCTGCAATGAATGTCTAGATGAGAATCCTGCAAAACTTGTCTTTAGAGAAGAACCAAAGCATATAAAAAGCCAAATTCATCATATCATAGAGTCATAATTTTCTACAAGTTTGACTCGATAAAACCGAAAAATTGAATAAAAATACATCAAAATGACTCAAGAGAAACAAAACAGTGAAAAGGCATTAGTCCAACAAGCACCCTCCCCCAGACTTATTTCACGCCGTCTCAGAGTGAAAATAAATCCAAAAAAGGATACGACAAATGCATAAAAATAAAAATGAAATAATACAATGGATAGAAAGAAGATACTGTGATCACTGATCGCTCCCGGAGGTGCCGCTGTGGTCCTCGCCAATGTATCTCCTGCGCTTATGTCGACGTATCTCACCGGTATCATCCTTGGTGGTTCCGCATCCAGCAACGTCGGGGTCAGCAACGGTAGTGTCAGCCTCGTGAACCTCAGTCTCGGATGGCGCTGTGGTCTCCGGTGCTCTGAAACAAGAAGGAGGCGCGGGCAGTGTAGCTTGGCGAGTTCGCCCCATATCTTCTGCATCATTGAACTTTGCCTCTTATGTGACTCGACCATCCATTCCCAACGTGCATCTTCAGTAGCATCTGTGGGTAAGACAGGTAAATCAAACTCACCAGAGTAGGGCGGGAGCAGGGGCTCCATCGTGTCAGGAAAAGAGTCTGTCACTCCACTGGCCTCCAGGTGAGGTGGTGCAGGTGGAGCATGTGAAGAACTGCCCCTCTGCCGCTGCGAAAGGGCTCTGCTGGTGACAGGACACAGATGCTCAGGTGCAAGCTCAAACTCTAAGTTCTGGACCGAAGTGAGGGAAGTCATCTCTGGGAGTGGCAGCTGGCAGAGTCATGGGATTCCCTCCATGTTAGTGAACATGTACCTGAAATTGGTCTTCAGAATGAAGCACCGCCTGAGATACTCCTCATCTATAAGGTCAATTTGATCCTTGCACTCTGTAGTGTTGAGGTCTAGGCGAAGGAACCGGAAAATGGGTGTCAATAGACTCCCGACGAACTCCATCTTCTTCGTCTTAGCACCAATACCGCGAAGCTTCTTCTGCACCAGAACAGGTGTGGATCGATTGATCTGGAGGGTCATCGATCAATCTGGTGGACAGGATCAATCTGGAACGGAGCGTAAACTTGGCTGGTAACTAGATCGATCAATCCAAGTGGAGACCGATCGATCTGAGCATTAAAATGCTCCAAAATGCTCAAATTCAAGCTGTTGTGCGTTCATCCTTGCTCCATGCGCATTAAACTCCATCCGAACGTGTTTCAACCTGATAAGACTCTGAAAACACCGAAAAGACTCTAAAAACTCTTTAAAAACAACTTAGAAAATCCCAAAATATGCAATACATCAAGCTTGATGAAATATGTTTTAAAAAGTTTAATTTACGTATTCTGAGAGTTAGAATACATATTCTAGCAACTTGGATATGTTCTAAAAAAATTAGATTAAATATTCTAGCATTTGTTCATGTTCTAGGAAATTTAGTATAGAGATTTCAGGATACATATTCTAAACATTTTGAAATTCACATTCTACAAAATTTAGAATACACATTTTAGCAGTTGTACATGTTCTAAAACATTTAGAATATGTATTATAGGAATCTCAAATTTTTAGAATACGCATTCTAGAAATTGTACATGTTCTAAAAAAATTTAGATTATGCATTCTAGTAAGATTAGAATGCACATTCTGAATTTTTTTTAAATTGGTAGAGATAGAAACTGAATATAAAATAGGAAACTGGATATTTTTAAAATTATTCAGATTTTTATATATTTCATAATATTTGTATACATATATATATATATATATATATATATAAATTATAATAATTGCTTATTTCCTAATAAATATTGTGTTTATTTAAAAAATAATAACCTATTTTCAAAAATTATAATCGATTTCTTCTTCTTCATTTTCCTTTCACGATTTCTTCTGTCTTCTTTTTATAATTTTTTAAAAAAAATCACAATTATGTTGGCTATCTCTATGTAATATGTGGTGACTAAAGATTGTTTGAGAGTAAAGAATGGAGATTGATTATTGATGAGAGAAAACATGGAGACTACTTAATTTGCAATGAACTATATATTTTGAAGACTTAGATGAAAAGAAAATATTTATTTTGGTTATTTTTCCTTTTATCGATTTATTTTGGAACATATATTTTAGGTTTTTAATTTATATTTATTTATATTAAAAAGATAAAATTCTATTTGAGGTAAAGGTTTTAAAATTTGTTAATTTTGAGAATTAAGGGTATAATAAAGATTCTATAATTGAAAAAATATAGTTAACCAAACTTATCAGAAAAAAATATACATGGTCAAATTTGATCAAAGATATCTTATTTTAATAAATTCTCCAAAAAGAATCGTAAAAGACAGACTTCATCAAATACTTGGAAGTCTAAATGTTGGTAATTTCATTTGTTGTCTTGCCTTTACTAGATTTTAACCTATTTCTATCAATAATGGAAGACAAAAGATCCAACCCATATGATGGAAAAAAAAAAAGTCTTTGGCTAGTGAAAGTGGATCATATATATTACTTGTATTAAAAAAAGATGAGTGAAACCAAAATTTAACTTGATTTTAAGATGAACGTTTTCAATTTATATAAAATACAAAATATTAGGTTTCACTTGTTAAAATACAGGTGATATTTGTTCTAAAACATTTTTTTGGTCAATAACCATATTTGTTCTAAAGAAAAAAAATATTAGGAATAAAACAATTTGGTGTAATCAAATTTGCATAAAAAATTATTCGGATGCCAGAGGCTCAAACATTTTTGATATATCTATTGGGCTGGCCATGATATCTCAGAATCTCGAGTTCTCGACAATCAGCAAAAATATCCAAACTAGGAAAAAAAGAAATAGAAAAAAGTAGCTAGATGAATCTGACGGTTCAAATTTACCAATAAAATCATCGAACGATACGCGTAAAACAAAAAAAAAGGGAAAAAAGGCAAAAAAAAAGAAGGAAAAGTCACCGGACGCCAGCTGGACAAGAGTCAGAATTTGTTGACAACCGACTTTGTAGTTATAAACCGCTGATATTCACATGATCAAATCTTGACCGTCAACTGTTTTCATACCTCATCATCTATAAATAATGTTCCTCTCTTTCAGAATTGTTATTTTTCTCCTCTACTTCTCCGTTACAACCACAAGGATCTTTGTTCTATTCCGTTTCAGTTTATCTCGAAGGATTTATTCCTTGTTACCTCTTTGGCGCTTTCTTATTTCCTTTATTTCCCTCTTTAAGGTTCTTATATTACTGTTTTCTCAAGCTGTCGTTTATTCAGATTTTTCTTTCTGATTTGGACTTGTTATTGAATATTTCAGATTAACAGTAGCCTTGTAAGCCTAAGGCCCTTTCTTTTGTTATAGATATCGGATGTTCTAAATCTATTTTACTTTTTGTTACTCTCATATGTTTTGTGCGGTGGCTTCTTTGTATGTGAAGTGCTCTCCTTCTCTATAGCTTTGAGGTGGTAAGATCTACAGTTTCTTCAGTTAACTCTTTGCTGGTTTCTTCTTTTCCCCCTTTTTGGTTACTAAACTAGGCAGAGATGTGATCAGATTTCGTAAGTTATAATCACTTCTGCTTGAAATTGTGGTTTTTGTGGTTTCTCTTTCTACGGGAAGTCCTTATCTATGTATAGGAATTTGGATGATGCAAGTGGAAATTCTGTTTCAAGTGGAAAACTCCTTTATATCTGTGCATCCGAAGTTTTGCTAATCAAGTCTTACATGGCTGTCTGAATATGGGTGAATTAGAAGCCTCTCTTTGGTTGATTCAGGTTTGATGATCTACTTTGTATTTTGCTTCTGATTTTTGGACTGCGCCAATTGGGAGTCTTCAACATGATTGGACTTGTTATTGGATGTTTCAGGTTAACAGTAGTTGTTGTAGCATAAAGCTCTTCTTTTGCTATAGATAGCCGATGCTCTAAATCTGTTTCTGGTGTTTGATTGTACTCTCATTGTTTGTGCGGTGGCTTCTGTGTATGTGAAGTTCTCTCCTTAATTGATTTACAGCTTTTTTTTGTTACCTCTTTGGTGGTTTCTTCTTTTCCCCTTTGTTTACTAATCTAGACTTAAATATGATCAGTTTTGTTAAATGCTCATGGTTTTATCTTTCTACAAGTGGAATTTCTATTTCAACCTATCGTGAGTTTTGCTTATCAAGTCTACGTGGTCTGAATAGGGATGAACTTGTGGCCTCTTTGATTCAGGTGTTATAATCTACTTTTGTCTATGAGTTTCGAATCTTGGGTTTCTTTGGTTACGCCTATGTGGATTTGTGAATTACTTCTGATTGTTATAGTTTACTGGGTATGGAAGAGAAGTAAGCATAAGTTCCTCACTGGTTGTCTCTATTGACGGTTTCTCATTCTTCTTGCTTATGGTTTTACAAGGCTTCTTCTTTTTCTGGGTTTATGTCATTTGTGTTTCTTGTTGTTTTTAAGATTTTCTTTATCAGTCATTTTCTTGTAGTATGCATTGAGCTGAAATATGATCATAAATTCCTTGGTACTTCTCTTTTTGTCCATGTCAAGATGGTTATGTGCATTTTTGTAATGAACATATACTTGTCTTCTGAGACTGTTTATGTCTGAGCTCCCCTATTCAAGTCTGTTGGTTGGGATGCCTGGAATTGGTAAAATCACACTCCTCAAAGAGTTCTATAAGAAGTGGAAGCACGGGTTTATGAGGCGCGCGTTAATCGATGAAATCCGTGTTAATGTAAAGGACTTGGAGACATTGGATGGCTTGTCTCAAAATCTCTTAGGCGAATTATCGAAGTCGAACGACAATGTCGAAGATCCATACAGTGACTTTTTTAAACGCAAAGTTCTTGTCGTTTTTGACGATATTAGTAAAAGGGAACAAATAGATGCTTACCTCAGGGGACCCCAAGATTGGATTTGTGAAGGAAGCAGGATTGTCATTGCAACAAATGACATGTCCTTAATAGAGGGTTTGGTTCATGACACTTACGTGGTCCGGCAGTTAAACCACAGGGACGGCTTACAACTTTTTCGCCATTATGCCTTTCATGATGGTCAAGCCAATCTTCCCAACGGAGAATTCAAGAGCTGTCAGAAGAGTTTGTCCATTTTGCCCGAGGCCATCCACGAGCTCTCGAACTTTTGGGTAAAGATCTTCATGGGAATACTATAGAGTATTGGACAGAAAAACTGAATTTACTTGCTCTCGCTCAAAATTTCAGTTCTATCGGAAGTGTCTTCCAAGTGAGTTATGACGAATTGAGTCCAAAACAGAAAGATGCATTTCTCGAGATAGCATGTTTCAGATCCGAGGATGTGGGTTACGTAGAAAGTTTACTGGGTTCATCAGAATCTGGATCTGCTGAAACAATGAAGAATGCAGTAAAAGCTCTCTCAGATAAGTTTCTGATTGATACTTGTGACGGCCGAGTGGAGATGCATAATCTGCTGTATATATTTTCTAGGGAACTTTCTCGGAAAGCATCTACTCCAGGTGGTTGCCGACAACGGACGATGTGGCTACATCAAGACATAATCAAAAAATGCGTTATTAAAACAATGGTAAGACTAGAAGTTCCTCTAGGTTATATTATTGATCGAAGCTTGCACTTTTTTTCTCTCGCTAATATTGTGTTGTCATTATTGCTACTCATTCCCAGGGAGATGCCCATGCTAGAGGTATATTCCTAGATTTATCTGAAGTGAAGCGCGTAAAGACCTTTGACCTTGACCATTTCAAAAAAATGGTCAATCTTCGGTATCTCAAGTTCTACAACTCTCATTGTCCAAAGGAATGTGAACCCAAAAATATGATAAACATCTCTGATGGGATTAAGCTACCATTGGAGAAAGTTAGATGCCTCCACTGGCTGAAATTTCCAGAGACAAAACTTCCAAATGACTTCAACCCAATTAATCTCGTCGACCTTAAGTTGCCCTCTAGCAAGATTGAACAACTTTGGGATGGTGTTAAGGTATATTTTATTTTTGTTGTCTCTTACATCAATATCAGATATATTTGATATAATCCTATTACAATTGATGATCAATCCATCAGTCTAACATGTCTCTTAATAAACAGTAGTTTTGTAGCCGTTAAACTAACTTGGATATTTATTTTCTGACTGGAGGCTTGTATTTTGCTGTCACAGGATACACCAGTCTTAAAGTGGGTCGATCTCAATCACTCTAGTCAGTTAAAAACTTGTTAGGATTGTCAAAGGCTAAAAATCTTCAAAGACTAAACCTTGAAGAGTGCAAAAGTCTGGAGTCTCTTCCTGAAATGAATTTGATCTCTCTGAAAACTCTCATCCTCAGCGGCTGCTCAAAACTTAATGAATTTCCGTTCATTGCCGAAAATATAGAAGCTTTATACTTGGAAAGAACAGAAATAAGTCAAATTCCTGATAACGTGGTGAAACTCAAGAAACTTATCTTATTGAATATGAAAGACTGCCAAAGTCTGAAGACTATCCCAACGTGTGTCGGTGAGCTGAAAGCTCTTCAAAAGCTGGTACTCTCTGGCTGTTCAAAGCTCCTGGATTTCCCAGAAATGAAAAAGAGCTCTATAAGCATTTTACTTCTGGATGGAACATCCATCAAAACGATGCCGCAGTTACCCTCAGTGAAATATTTATGTTTAAGCAGAAATGATCAGATCAGTTGCCTTCCAGCTGGCATCAATCAACTTTCCCTACTAACATGGCTGGATTTGAAGTATTGTAAGAAGCTTACATCTGTTCCGGAGTTGCCACCAAATCTTCAGTACTTTGATGCACACGGCTGTAGCTCACTGAAAACTGTTGCAAAACCGCTGGCCCGTATCATGCCAACCATGCAGAACCATTGCATTATCAATTTCACCAACTGCGATAACCTGGTACAAGCTGCAAAGGAGGAAATCACATCGTATGCTCAAAGGAAATGCCAGTTACTATCAGATGCTCGTAAACACTACAATGAGGTCTCTCAATAATACCTAACTCTATACATATGGCTCTCTGTGTTCCTCTTTCTCAATCTTATAACTCCACAAATTCCCTATTTATAATTTTGCAGGTTCTTAGTTCAGAGACTTTGTTCAGCACTTGCTTTCCTGGATGTGAGGTGCCTTCGTGGTTTTGTCATAAAGTAGTTGGATCTCTGTTGCAATGCAAACTCAACCCACATTGGCATGCCAAGAGGCTTTCTGGAATATCTCTATGCGCTGTAGTCTCATTTCCTAACTGCATAGATCAAATCAGCTCTTTCTCGGTGAAATGCACCTTTACAATAAAAGCTACAGACAAGTCTTGGATCCCCTTTACTTGCCCGGTAGGAAGTTGGACCTTAGAAGGAGTCAAGAAAGATGAAAAGATTGAGTCAGATCATGTTTTTATAGCCTACATTACTTGCCCTCATACAATAAGGTGTCTTGACGACGAGAACTCTGATATATGCAATTTTACTGAAGCCTCTCTTGAGTTTACTGTGACTGGTGCTACAAGTGTGAAAGCAAAATTCACGGTGTTGAGCTGCGGTTTGAGTTTGGTGTATGCAAAAGATAAAAACAAAAACAGTTCTCATGAGGCAAAGTATGATATTCAAGAACTTAAAAACGGGAAGATCAGTTTGCTTTCTATGTAATAAAGCATCTGCTTCATCCAAAATCACTTCTTTTACCATCAATCCAAAAGATTTGGAACAGTGATTTTTGTTTACAAAAGCTTATCTTTTACCATCATTTTATTTTATTTTGAATTCAGTGTTCACAGGATGTTTCTCAAGTTACAGAGCAGAAAGTTAATCTTTAATTAGAGACCTTAATTTGTTGTTTCTGGTTCAAGTTAAGCGTACAGGGTCTTGTTTGGTTATCTTTCGGGTATGACTCTGGTACTTTTAAGTTCTGTGTAAGAAATTTTTAACGCTTGAATGAAGCATTTTTTTTCATATTTCTCTCTCACATTGATAATCTTAAATGGCTATCTTTTGCGCACGAGGATTGTTCTAACCCCTCTCGTTCTGTCAAGTACTGCCATTGTCGTTTGATGTCTAGCTTGACTCTTGACACCATTCAACCCTTAAGCTGTTGTAACATGTAAGGATGATCCCTCAGTTGTTTGATTACCATGGAGAGAATTTGTGTTTGGGTTTCTGTTCTGTATGTAACAGAATGATTCAGCGTCTTATTTATAAGGGTCCAAAGGGTTTTATGCAGTTACTAGATGAACCCGTTCTTGAGTGCAATCTGTTTTTGTTCCCCCTGCTCTGAATTTAGAGGGAAATATCGATTCACGTACCTTCTTGGAAAAGCTAATGATAATTCTAGCCAAACTCACAATTGAGCATGATAGAGCTGCTGCATTTTTTTCTTAGATGTTTGGCTTTGTTAGCGAGAGGCCCTACAGAGACATTGGATCAACTTCTTCATAGAAAAACTCAAACCGAATGGCAATATCTCACCAATCTCTTTATGAAATATGCATCTCTCTCTTATTTCCTAAAGCTTGATCCACTCTATCTCGCGATGTTCGCTGTTTAAAATTGTATTAAGTTATCTTTGGTTTACTTTGCAAAGTATAGCTTTGAAGCTTTGGTTGCAATTTGCTTTACAGGAAGTGAAGTTACCGCTTTGTCAAGTTACAGAGCTTCTGGGTCAGTGTTAGAGCTAGAAAGTTAAATCAAACCAATCTACTATGTAAACGTTCATAGATTTTTTGCCTGAATGCAAAAATTTATAGATTTATTGAGCTTACTGATTAGTTGTCAATGTCTATGACAACAGCTTTGAATTCCATTAATGGCAGTTCCAAACATCTTTTGTTTCGTTTTCTACAAAGTAGTGTTTGAAATTACCGCATTGTTGTTTGTCATCAAATTGTGGCTTGTCTTAGTTGTCTATATGTGCATAGTTGAATTCACATACCAACAAAAACAAAACAAAAATTTGAGAAAATAAAACAATAGTGATATATTTTTCTTGCTTTTTTTAATTAAACATACTGTCAATTATTTTATTTCTTCTTTAGAAAAATTAATATAGTTGTTATATTCATAAAATCAATTTGATTTTTTTTATTATATTTTGTTTTAAAAGAGAATTTATATTATTATTTCAATTTTTAGCTATTTTGGACAGATTCGGATAATTTTTTCCGGATACAACAGATCTTAATATGATATCATGAAATACAAGAATATCAAATCCGTGTCTACTCCTACACCAAAAGTGAAAAAAATGATGGTTAAAGTGTTGCACACATGACTTATGATTGTTGGTGAATATCATCATGTATTACTAATACTTGGTGTATGTATCATAACATTTACTTAATTTGCATTGGTAGATTGCAATCAATTTATTTTTCTTTTGTTTAAGTGTTTCTTCTTTTTCATATTGGATACTAGGATAAGTCCCACACGTTCAGTGGGTTTAATATATAGTTTGTTCATTTATTTTAAAAGTATATATGATTCTACAATTTTTAAGTATTTGATTTATAATTTTATTTTTAAAGATTTATAGTGATTAAGAGTTTGATTCAACATGGTTTGATTTTTTGGGAATTATATTTAAAGAAATTTTAAATTTATATTAAAAAAACAATTACTGGTTAGAAAAAAAAATATTCTCTCTGTTCCTTAGAGATGAATTTTTGAGATTATGCATAGACATTAAAATTTTTTTTGATAAAACCTAAAATACCCATATATTATAACTAAATAATATTATTATTTTTACTTTATCTCTAATTAATAGAGGCTAAACAAGAAATGTTACATAACTTTTGCATAGAAAACATAAAATATCTATCAAAAAAAAAATTATAAACATCCATCTTTAAGGAACACAAAAAGTATAAAATAAAAAAATTAGTAAACGTCAAAAGAATCATCTTTGTACGGGGGACATGTGGAAACCTTTCATAACTCCACAAAATTGTAATTTTACTTTATTATATAAAATAGCGGCTAAATAGACATAGTGTTCTTAAAAAAAAAAAACTTTTATATAAACATTTGAGTTCCAACATCACATTCACATATCAATGTTCTTAGACTCTTATTTTGATTTTTTTTGCACACTCTGTTATTGTAAAATTTTCAGAAAAGAGTTATAGAAATCAAATTTGAATTTTTTAGCTTTTGCTACAATAAACAATTTTGGAAAAAAATTTGTTTGCTTATAAAAAACACATGAACTTAACTTGATTTTTACATCAAGTTTAGTTAAAAAAGCTTACCGTGTTATTTCCAAAGTTGTGATACTTTGGCGTTACTTTGTTGTTTTACTATTTTTTTCTTTTTTCTTCCTATGTATCTTGCAGGAGAAGGTTGAAGGTCTCTGACTTTTAACGGAGAAGCCAAGGAGTAAGTGAGTCATCTTCACAGAGAACGATCAATTTCAAGAAGTCATCCGTTAAGGAATTCCAGAAGCTATGTTTAGCCGGCTCTTTCTCACAATTGAAATTATATTTCTCTTGAACCAGCGACTGTAGACAGTTAACTGCCACTCCATTCGGCTTAGGATTTTCTTAGCTATGGATCCTGTGAGATTAAGCAAGGCAAAGATTACAACCTCCCAACTCTGTATTCGATTCCTTATTGTAGTCAGAATCGACCAAATAAACGTGATATCAAATGAGAGGTGGGATTCGTTTGCTGAATTGCAATGAGGGCATATATACTCTTTTTGGAGTCTACATTGCAGAATCTCGCCTTCAAATTTCCATTCTCTAATGGCCCGTACAAATTCTGGAAGATGTTTGCTCTCAATGCAACCACGAAGATTTAGAATTTGGGAAGGCTCTAGATGGTCAATGACTAGTATGTTTGTGCATTCCACCTTACGTGCTTCCGAAGAAAGAAATTTCTCCAAGTCTTCAATTTGAAAACTCTATACAAAAAAAAAAACAAAAAAAAACAAAAACAAAATTGGAAAGGCTGACCAATTAAGGAAATCAGTTGTGGTAAGGTTCTTAAAACTAAAATTTCATATAAAAAATTGTGTGGTAACATAACGACTAAACTAAACAAACTTTTGTGTGAGATTCCTAATATTTTTGTGCGCCACAAACATAACTTCTCTTTCACGTCTAACTGATGAATTTTTTTGTGAGAAAAAAAGAAAAGAAAATGATGAGTTTTGTAGAGCTCACTCACCTTATATATTTCCCAAGGTTTATTAAGCACATATTCTTGACCGAAATGGGGAATCCTTAGGTCACTAGACAGTGGCTCATCAAGGACATGGCTAGAAAAGTAGAGTCGCGGGAGATCCTTAAGATCTAATAGATAGTTGTGTGAAGTAGCACAATGGGAAGACTGTTGCACAAAATTAAAATCCAAATTGGGAGCCCATAGGTTACTCAACATATGCCCGAAGGTGAGGCTGGCTATGTGATCAAGTCCCGGTAACTTCACAAGATGAGATTGATAGTTGTGTGCTGCGGCGGCGAACGAGAGATGCTGCTTCTTATCGTAATTAAACGAATTGTGGCGTATCATTCCCAAAGCCGGCTCCATATTTACCGCCTTTCTCATCTCATCAACACATGAGCGAATAGCAGAAGGGTTTCCATCACAACTTTCAATCGCTCTCTTTGAAAAATTTAGACGTTCTTCGTCTATAACATCTTCCTCAAATAAACACCTTATGAATAGCTTTAAGGAATCTTCACTATTTAGACCTTTGAGCTCATAAATAGCATTGACATGGAACTGCTCAAGAACTTCTCTATTTGTTGAGGTTATGATGAGTAAACTCCCTGGACCAAACCGATCAAACTCACCAAGAAAAGCCTCCGCGTCTCGAGCACTTTGCACACCATCTAGAACGATAAGAACTCTTTTTGAACGGAGGCGTGGCTCGGCATCTTGATTGTTTAGGTAAAAATTTTCCATTGTGGTCTCTTTAAAGTCTTCATCAGACAAAAACTCAGGTATATTTTCGTTGCTAACTCTGATGAAGTGAACAGCATCATACCCACTAGACATTTTGCGAACGGCGGCTTTAACCAATGTCGTTTTTCCTATCCCACACTTACCGAAAATGCCTAGTGTGCGACGACGGCCCCATGGTTGCATGCACAGCAAGTTTTCTAGCTCTGGTAACACCTTGGGGACCCCAATATCTTCTGTTGGATAGAGCTTCTCAAATACATCTTGCACGATCTCTTCTATAAATTTGGATTCATCTCTGCAAAAAGAAATTTATTTATTGGTACTTCTATTTGATGTATTTTGGAAATTTATACATAAATAAATAAACCAGTACTCAAAACATTAGGCGTCAGTATATTATTTGCTAGGTTAAACTTTCTCAAGATTTTCTAAAACCAGAAATTCAAATTTCTATTTTATGTTGTTTGATAAAAATTTCTTCAATAGATTCCTAAAATCATTATTTTAGTTTGAACACACAATATCTTAGTAATGGTTTTTTATTATGTAAGCAACGTTCTAAAATGAATAAATTAATTTTTAAAATTAGAATACAGCTAAAACAAGGGATGTAAAATCCCATATAAATACATATGTATATATTCAAGATTCTGAGTAAATGTCTAAACGCATTCGAGATTCTTTATATAAATATATAACTGGCCATTCTAAACCCAAACTCAAACTAATCTGAACATATTATTGCTATTTAAAATAATTCACAATGGATTGAAATAGTAGCGGGAGAAAAAAAATTCCTACTAGTAGGAGAACTTGTTAATTATAGATTGTATATATGAAAGGAAAATGTTTAATAATAAACCTCTCCAAATTGTAACATCTTAAGGAAATAAATAATATTGTTGAAGTTGCATTCGCATACCTTTGTTCATCAATATACTCATGGCCTTGTAATTGCATCGTTTGGAAAAGCGCCTGCCGCCACTTAGTCACCTGATCCACAGAGAATGACTTTTCGTGCGCCGAAAATGCTTCACACCTTTCCATTTGATCTTTTATGACCGATACACTTACGTCGAAGAACACAGGAACCACAATGTGACCCCTTTCTTGCCGGAACTTGTGAAGCTTCACGAGGTTCTCTAGGCACGCCACAGAAAATGTGTAAGGGTCAGAGAAAATCACCAAAACAAGCTTAATACCCAAGAACCGACCGTTCTCTTGCTCCGGTCCCTTGGCGTCAAATAGCACATCGATCCCTTGGCGTTTTATATCCGCAACGAGGTAGGTATTGAAAGAAGAGACAGATGAATCATTGCTGTCGAAGATAATGTAAACGGTTTCCTTGGTTTCGTAGTTGTTATTCATTTGTGAGTCTGGAGTATCAAGGGGATATTATGTCGGGTAATATATAGTAAGAAGTTAAATAATAGGATACCACAAATGGAAATTTTTGAAGTTTGTTTTTTTGCTAAAGAAACAATTTTTGAAAGTTCTAGGAAAGGGTGTTGCTAAATAGACGACTCCGTAATATTTATTTATTTTTTATTTTTTTTTGTTGACTCCGTATTATTAATAATATATAGTATCTGATTTTTAATGAAATGTTTAAAGATTAAGAAGCTACCAGACGGCTTCCGTCTTCTTCGTCATTTTTCATGGCTTCCTGGTTAGTTCGATTCCCCTTCAATGTTTTTGGGAACTGATCGGTAAGTCCGAATAAAAAAATTCCAGGAATCAGACAACAATCTGGAAAAACCCGGCCCATTAAGGTTCATGAAAACATTATAATTAAATCATAGGCTTTCCTCTATGGACTACAAAATAAAGGTTTTGGCTTATTATCTCGACGTCTGTTCAATAGAGGCGAAGAGACAAACATGATTTGTGACTTGTAACTTTGTTTCTACTATTCTCTTGTGAATCGGTTGTGACATCATCTTCTCAATCCATATATATATCACCGATCTTGTCTCCTCACACGTACTGTCATACACTCTATCAGTAAATTAACCTTGTGTATCCTCTATGTCACTGTCCCCGTTGCTTGTTTCTCTTTGGATAATTGGATGCCAGTTCTTCTTTTTAACTTTTTTTTGTTTTGTTTTGTTTTTTTTTTTGGTTAAAAGTTCTTCTTATTGACTTATTCAAATTTTACAATCTAATACTTTATTGTCATCTTTCGATTCTTTCAGCTGTGAATAAGCTTATTTTTTCTTAATTACACAGATACACCTAACTAACAGAATATTTAATTAACTTACTTTATTAGAAATATATAAATCTCAACTTGTAAACTTTTACGGCATCTTTTTGAAATAATTTTGTTTTCATACTTATTAATATATATTTTATTACTTAAATTTTGGTTGCACTAACGATAGTTCGACACTTGTCAAAATTCAAATTAGTAGGATTACGATATGTGTCACATGATCGCTTAGATTCTGACACATGTATAAAATTTAAGTTTTTTTTTATTTTTTAATCAAAAAGAAAATAAAAAAATGATTAGTAATATATATATATATATATATATTAATTTTAATATCCCCTTTCTAATATATTTTAAATTTTATTATTTCAGTAAAATTTTAAAAATTTGTTCAAATTTAGATTTTAGATTTTAGATTATTTAAGCTCCAATAAAATTTTTAAACACTTCTAATTATTTGAACAAAAAAATATATTTCGTATAATCCACCTAATTTAGTATTTTAATTGGTTTAAGTGTTAAATAAATCTTAAAGCAAGTTGATTGGATTAACCCATGAATCAATAAAATTCAATGGATCGAATTAAAACATAAATCGATTGAAGTTCATCGATCAAATGGTTAAATAGATAAGGGCCCCCATGAACACACTATTTGTTAAAAACAATTTTTATCATTATAAAATAATAAAATTAATTAATTGTATGAAATTCAATAAACATTTGCATGAAAGATCTGTGAACCAAATAACAACCCAGTGGTAGCAACAATGTCAAAAGTTGATCTTATATACAGATTGTTAGGAGTATTGAAATGAGATTATATACTAATCACTAAATATTTCTGTCTACTTCAAGAGGCAGAGATCCACTCCGAGATAGTTGCTTCAGTCGGAGTCAATATCACATGCACAAATATGGATTCAGAGGAAGGAGGAAGGTGGTGAGGCTTATCCTGAGGATTGAAGATGATGGTGAGTGGGAATTCAACGACAAAAAAATAAAGAAAGCCACAAAAAAAAATTTAAGGTACAGATCCCGAGATATAAATAAAAAATGAGAGTTGGTGATGAAAAAACTGAGCTTGAAGATATTGTCGGAAAATGCCAGAAGACTGGAAATGTCTTTCGACTTCGGCATGTGAAGATGGGAGAGGGAAAAAATATTCAGTTGAGAACCGAAATAAGATTTGAACAAGAGGAGAGCAAAGAGACAATAAGATCTTGCTGGAAGAATGCCTCACCCATATTTATTTTTCTAGATCTCACACGGTGGTCGAATAAATAAACGTTAAGATAAAATAACTCTTAGATATAATCTAGATTTTTAGTATATTAATAATAAAATTGTTATATATAATTAAAAATTATGTTATTCATATAGAAAACCAAATTTATGTAAATAACTCTTTGCTTTAACCAAACATGCTTTCTAATTCTCTTTCTAATTTTTTTTAAAAATATATTATTAACAACCAATTTTTAATTTAATATTATTTTTAAAATTTTCATTTATTTAAAAATATCAAAATCCATCAATCAGACAGACCCTAATCTAATATATATATATATATATATATATATATATATATAAGTATAAAATACTGTATATGGTTTTGAGTCATATTTGACGATCATTTCGATCTCTAGGCAGAGCCGTATCCTACCAGGTGTTAATAAATGGAGAAGCAAAAGGAAGCATTAAGCCGACAAGAGGTATTCGCCAAGGGGACTCCCTCTCCCCTTACCTCTTTATTATCTGTGCAGAGGGCCTTATAGCTCAGATTAAGCAGGCGGAATGGTTAGCAAGATTCAAGGCCTTCAACTTTCCAGAGCTAGCCCACTGGTGTCTCATCTTTTGTTTGCTGATGATAGTCTTTTATTCTGCAAAGCAGATGTAAACAACTGCAAGGAAATTATCGACATTCTCCGTCTATATGCCGAGGCCTCGAGACAACAAATTAATTTTCTTAAATCTTCGATTATGTTTGGGAAAGATGTTCAACCACAGGTTAAAGAAGATATTAAGAGGATTATGGGAATATCACAAAAAGGCGGCATGGGTACTTACCTGGGGCTTCCCGAGAAGGTCCATGGCTCAAAGGCCCAAGTCTTCTCTTTTTTCCAAGAAAGGCTCAATAGCAAAATTAATGCATGGTTGGCAAAATTCCTATCAAGGGGGTGGGAAGGAGATTCTTATAAAGTCTGTAGCACATGCCCTCCCCACCTATGTCATGTCTTGCTTCCTTCTCCCAAAATACATTTGTTCAAAAATTTTCAGCGCGATTGCCAGGTTTTGGTGGAGCAAGAAACATAATGAAAGAGGGATCCACTGGATCGCATGGGGGAAATTTTGTATTCCATTAGCTGAGGGTGGTTTAGGCTTTCACTCGCTTGAAGATTTTAACCTAGCGCTACTGGCTAAGCAGCTCTGTTGACTTATTAGATTTCCAAACTCCCTTCTAGCCCGAGTCCTAAAACGAGGCAGGTACTTTCGTTATTCAAATCCGCTTCATGTAAAGCCTGGAAATAACCCATCATTGGGATGGAGAAGTATCATGGCATCTCAACCTTTGCTTATGTCGCGGCTTCGTAGAGTGATTGGATCAGGATTGGGTACGAAGGTGTGGTCGGACCCTTGGATATCGGATACTCCAGCAAGAATTCCTAAGAATTTAGAGGCTGAGATGGATCCCCATTTATATTTGAGTGATCTTATAGACAAGGAATAAAAAAAATGGAAAGTGGAGGAGCTTAAAAAGATTTTTGTTCCCGTAGATATTCCTCTGATTCATGGGATAAAACCAACCTCATCCTTTTCAAACGACTCATATACTTGGTCTCATACCAAATCGGGAGCCTACTCTGTTCGTTCTGGTTACTTGGCAGCAAAAGCTAGTCCGAGAGGAGCTTGTGACCTCCATTTTCAGGAACCGAGTGTAGTTGCATTTCAGGCACAAGCATGGAAACTTCCAACCTCGAGAAAATTAATGCTGCTTGTGTGGCAAATCGCTTCGGGATGCATCCCATCCTGCCAACGCTTGTTGGAAAGACATATAGGACAAGATAAGTCTTGCCTCAGGTGTGGGGCAGAGGAAGAGTCGATAAATCATGTCTTTTTTGAATGTCCTCCTGCGCAACAAACTTGGGCTCTTTCACGTATCCCATCAAACCCTGCCATGTTCCCAACAGCGTCGGTATTCTCTAACCTTGATTTTTTACTTTGGCTTGTGAAAAAAACTGGGAATGCAGAAGAGGTGTTACGAGTATTCCCTTGGATCATTTGGTTCATATGGAAGGCATGTAATTTAAAATTTTCTGAGAACAAGGACACCCCTCTGATTGATACTTAAGATGGATGGAACAGGAAGCGGAGTCTTATAGGATATCGAATGTGAGATCTCAAGCTGTCCATTTAGTAACAGCAGTCCAACCAGCTTCGGATAGGGAAAAAATTTGGTTTGGCGACTCACAATCAGATCCCCAAGAGGATATAGTTTGTTTTTATTGACGGCTCATGGTCTGAACAGGATCAGCTTAGCGGTCACGGTTGGATTTTTTTTTCAGGAAGCGAGCTGGGTGCACTTAGGCCTCCGGTGTACTCGCCGAAGCCTATCGCCGCTACATGCGGAGCTCGATACCCTGATTTGGACATTACGATGCTTACACAAACTTCAGATACTTCATGTTGACATTAAAACAGATTGCAAAGACCTGATTGCGATAACAAATTCTCCGAAGGACTGGCCGTCTTTTGCTTCCGAGCTTGATGATTTTCATAACATTATTTTGCTGTTTACCTCTTTTTCTTTATCTTATATTTCATATATTTTGAATATCCGTGTCGACTTTCTTTCGAAAAAAGCTCGAGCACGAGGTCTGATTTTCTTTCATGTAAGTTCTCAAACACCAGATTGGTTCTTTTTTGAGGAGAACTGTATCCTGAAAGCTTAATGAATTTTGGTTTTGCCGTCAAAAAAAAAAAAAAGACAGAGCCATCTCAGATTATTTTGTAGGCTTTCTTTAAAACGTTTATTAAACGTATATTAAAGAGGATCAGTTTAAAAGAGTTTTCTTTATATCCATTTAGATATCGAGCCTTTACATATATGAGCTGCCGAGCTGTACAACTATAATCGTGAATCAAGAGAAATCTATAACTAGTTACACAAATCTTTTACTCTGTTTAAGAGAATATGCCGAAGATACCGAGTCAATGTGTGAACCAATGAACCGGAGTAGACCATATTCTAAAAGTATATTTTGTGTGGTAAAATATAGTTCTCAAAAAATCATAGACTCATTTATATCTATATTGTCAACAATTATGATATAACAAGAACGGTTCAAAAATCCAAACTGGCGGAACATAGTTAATATACATAATCAATTGTAGATAAAGTCTGGCACTGATATTAATTTCTCGTAATTTAATTTCATTAGTCGTTGACCTGCGCATTCAAACAAAAATGATCCAGTAACGCAAGTGACAAAAAACAAAAACAAAAACAAATTTTAGTTCTCTCTTTTTAGGTCGGATTTTCAAACAGGAATTTTGTTCCCTACCTCCCAAGTCCCAACATGGGTTTAAAAGGGGTCAGTGGAACCCCACGAATAGAAAGAAACTCTTTATAATGTAATAGACGTGTCGCCAAGATCCAAACTTTGGATAGTTGACACTTGACATATTGATTTGTTCGGTTCTGTTTGGTTTGTCCTTTAAGAGACGACGAGGAAAGAGTGGACCATATCTGTCTCTTACTTAATTATATAACTTCTTTTAAATAACTCTCATTCATTCTTTAATGCTCGATAGGAGAGAACCCACGGCTACCATTCAAACTTTTTAAAATTTATATTTTTGTGTTTTTTGTTTTTTTTGCTAAAATAAGAGGTTTTTGAGTTATTTATCTGTGAAAGAAGAGAGAAGAAGTAGAGAAAGAACAAAAGAGAGTAGGCGACATTTTTTTTTTCTAGTTTTTATGAGAATGTGAGAGATTTATAAATGTGAATATTAATGTAAAAATTGAATCTAAATATTTATTATTTTATTTTCTGGAAGTTTAAAGAATTGCTTTAACAATTTTAAAAGAATTCCAGGAATTCATTTTTTTTTTTAATATTTTTTTGTCAAAATTTTAAAAATTTAACAGATACTTTTAATCAATTTGAAAGTGTTAAATGGACACAACTTAAAATTTTATATATTATAATGAAAATAATTAGTTTATGTATTTTCTTAGATATCCAAATAAATTTATGTATTTTAGTAGAAATCGATAATTAGTTGAACATTTTAATAGAATTTTCTATAAACGAAATTAACCAATTTTCTAGTATCCACAATCAACACAAGTTGTGTTTGTATTGTACACAGTATGAATTTTACAATACCACTAGACATAACTAGACTAGCCTGTAAAATTATTTTTAAAATTTCAATATCCATACACGATCAAAATACTTTGTGCACTAGTTCTACCCAACCTGTATTTAGTGCTATACCGTTTATATATTTTATTCACTCCAAGCGAATTCAAACTTAGTGCCATCTATGTAAGTATTTAGTGATCATGCAACTGGTATTTTCTTTAAGTGGGTCTTATGCGAAATCAACATTTATCAAATACATTTCTATCTTGTGCGATTCGATCTCGTTACCTAATAAAACGACTATATATATACTATATATATATACTATATTTTTACCTATTACAATGAAAAGGTAATGAGAGGGATATACTTGATCCAGTCTCATATCTTGAATTTATGTTTTACAATATAAAGTGAAGTTTATTAAATTTAGAAGATAATTTTGTGATAAACAAATAATATGATTTATAATCTGTTTAAACTATATTAAAAAAAACCTATTGTTTTTTTGTAACCAACAACATATATAATGTGGGTTTGAATCATGATGGTGATACAGTAACAGAATTAGCACAAGGTTGGAAGTAAGCTACATGTCCTAAGTATTTTCTTGTTATATATTTTGTAAATTCTCACAAGATTGGAAGTATCATATAGTATATATAATTTGTTTGTAATTACTCATGAAAACCCACTAATATTATCTGCACAAGATTTCAAATTATAATTAGAATTACACAAGATTTTATTTCAAAATCAATTGACAATTAATTTATATTTCTATTGTATTTGGTAAAAATAAATAGAAAAATGACTAAAGAATAGTTGCAAATTATGGCAAGTATAATAACAATTTAGGTATATACAGTATATAGAAATATCTTAGCAAATAGTTGTTGTGGCAAGCTGTTATCTATGAAATATGACATGATGGATAAACGTCATAACTTATAAACAATATTCAACCGAACATGGAATCTCTTGAGAGGAGCATACGTACATCAAATTTTTAGAAATGGAGCTATCCTCGAGAGCTACCTCTCCCAATATCCCAGCATCAAATCGGCTTCAACTATGGATTAGCGGAGATTATCCTCTTCCAACCAGTGACCAGTCTAGTCTAATTGTTTTTTTTTGCTGATTCAGAGTTATCTTCATATAACTTTTATGGCTTTCTAATCTTGCATAATTTTTGTAAAAACATTCAACGCTGCTTTATTTACATGAATGCATCACCATTTTATATATAAAGAAACATCTTAGCAAATTGTGTCCTTTTGGTTACTAATTTAATTTTCAATATCTTTTATTGTTTCACAGTTTTCGTGATTTTGTCGCAAATAATATACATATGGACGGACAATTACAAACCTCTTGTAGCGAGTTATGACTTCATATTCAATTAGTTAATTATTCCCCTGTCTGGATTCAATAAGAATTAATCACACCAACATACTTAATATTTACTCTTGAAAACGGCCAACTTGTACTCGTCGTTTCTTTGTCTCAGCACGTCGTCGCTACATAAAATCAAATGCCACGAGCTTTAGGAAAACTAAATTCTCAAATTGAGTTAGAACTTGTCAAGTGGTGCAGTCTCTACATTGAGTTAGAATTTGTCTTGAAGAATAATTAAATTATTGTAACGTTGTGATAAGAACTTGTCTTTAAGAATAAATTACTTACGACTGTCATAGTCTTGAGGAAAAACGCGGTCTTTCGACTTGGGTTGGAGATATAAATAACCGGACGTAAATCATATGATAAATTGCAATTCTCTCAGAAAAATCAAACCAAAAAGTAAACCAAATTCCGTGAGTTTGACCCCAAAAAAAGATGGCGACTACTTCTCCCTTATCGAACTCCAAGGCCAACGCAGGAGCACAAGTGTTCATCAACTTCCGAGGAAAAGACATGCGTAAATCCCTCGTCCCCCATCTCCGTGACCAATTGAAACGGGTCGGGATCAATGCGTATATAGACTCGGATGAGCCACGGGGCGAAGATCTCGCAATCCTTTTTCAAAGGATCGAGGAGTCCGACGTCGCGCTGGCTATTTTATCAAGTAAGTACACGGAGTCAAAATGGTGTTTGGATGAACTGGTGAAGATAATGGAATGTAGTACAAAACGGGAAGGATGCAAGAATCTCTGGGTCATTCCAATCTTCTTCAAGCTTGACATATCTACTGTGAAAGGGCTTGTAGGTGATTTCGGTTTTAACCTATGGAAGCTGTGGATTCAGACAGGTAGTGTTCGAGACGACCGGATTGTCAAGTGGAACGCAGCTTTGCAGGCTGCGCCGGACAAATTTTCTTTAGAATTAAAAGAAAACTGGTACCTCTATTATTGACTGAAATATTTTAAAATATATTTTATTTTACTTTTACAAGAAATCAAGAATGATGGTTGTAGCTCTTAGTTAGTATTTAATCTTTCGTAGAATGGAAAGTATGAAGGAAGAAGAGCAAGCTAATCGGTCTTATTAAGTACAAAAAAATTCTTAGGTTAAGCGAGTTAGAAATTGCTTATTGTATACAACCTCTCTATAGTTTTAGGGTGTAGGGAGTTGGAATATTCTTAGGGTTTAGGGAGTTGGAATATTCTTAGGGTTTATGGAGGTAGAAGAGCAAGCTAACTTAGTCTTATTAATTACAGAAAGCTCACTTATATTAAGGTGGGAATGTTTGGCGTTAGATATAGCTTCAAATTGACTAAACGTTAGAAAGTTACCAAGCTTTGATTTATAATGTTTTTAACAAGTTACCAAGCTTTGATTTATAATGTACTTGTGTACATCAAGAAACTAATTGGAATTTCTCAAACTAATTTGGATTAGTAATTTTTGTTTTGTTTTAGATGTTAAGTTAGGAAGGAGGATCGCTATATGTTGTTTAGGAAAAAGACCCAAGAACATGGAAATAAAATAAGTGAACTGTAAAAAACAAATAAATGCTTCAAATAATCTACTTTACTTTTATCTTTTATTTAGGAAGAGCTATAAACTTTAATTTATGAAATAGAGGTTATGGTTTTGAATTGGACAATTCTCATAAATAGCATAAATTGAAGTTTTTGTAGCATAAATAATATATACTTTTATTTAAGACAAAAATAATATTTTTATTAAAACGCAATTCTCTTATATAGCACAAATCTCCTAACCTTAAATCATAAACCATAAACCCTACTTCATACCCCTAAAAATATACCCTAAATTCTAAAATATTTAACCCATATAAAAAATTAAATTATTACTCTTTATAAAAATACTATTTTTGTCTTAAATGAAAATATGTGCTAAATTTAGCACAAAACCTCTTTTAATGCTAATTTAGGGAATTTTTCTTTTGAATTTCAAATTTAGGGTTTAGGTTTGTTTTGTCACAAACTTGTCTGTGTATCTATTTGATAAATTGAATGTTAACATAAAAAAAAGGGAAAATAATATTTTTAATCTTGAAAGTGTCTCCCTTTAAGCCAAGAAAATATTACACTAACACTTTAAAGTTTCAAACTATTTTTACTAATACTTTAAACCATAAAACTATCTTCCGTGTTTTTCCATCATAAAATTTATTACAAAATACTTACCGAAAAAATAACGAAATTTCTGACAGGATTCGACAAATTTCTGTCAGTTTTCCGATAACTTTTTCTTCTAGTGACGGAATTTCGATGGAATTACAATTAGAAAATTTTGTCAGATTACTATCAAAAGTTCCGTCAATTTTTTGATAACTATTTTGTAGTGAATTTAATGACGGAGAAAATGCGAGAGATAGTTTCAAGGCTTAAAGTCTTAATAAAAATAGTTTGGAGGTTTAAAATGGTAGTGTAATACATTCGAGGTTTAAAATGCTAGTATAATACATTTGAGGTTTAAAGTGGTAGTATCTGACACTTTCAAAGTTAAAAATACTATTTTTCCTAAAGAAAAGTAGAAATTTTTTTTTATCTGTAACAATTAAATGAAGATTAAGTTAGATTCCTTCAACTATGCGTTTTCCGATTTTCAAATTTTTGGATTTGACACATTATATGCATATTAAAAATTATTTAAACATTAAAATATCCTTCTATTTTACATAAACTAATTAAATCTTAATAACTTAAATGCAAAATTATTAGATTTGAATAAAGAGTATAATCTAAAAATTAGTTGTAAAATTTTTAAAATATCCAAAACCAGTACCTACCTAATCTAGATATCTGGTTTAGCTGGATCCGGATATCTGCTTTTTCGGATCCGGATCCAGATATATCTATGCCCAGGGCTAAACTAGAGTGTATATATTTATTTTGACATTTACTTAAATTTCTTACCAACTTAATGCATCTTCCATTTTTTAGCCTTTATCAAATTACTCTAGAAAAATACCAGAGAGAAGTAAAAAAAAAAATTAAATAAATAAAGACATGGTTGACCGTTGACGGAAAAAAATCATGTTGTTTTAACAGTGCGGAGACGGTGGCTAAGATCGTGAGAACTGTTCAGGATGCCTTATTAGCTAAAATCTCGCCGCAAAGTCAAGAGAATCCTAAATCACATGAGCTACGAGAAGAAGAAAAAATAATCCCTATACCCCATCAATTTCAGAACAGAGCATCAAGCATTACTGAAGCTGGAGAACAACGTCTGAAGCAATTGGAAGAAAAGTTAGATGTTGAGAGCAATGACGACGAAAATCGTATTGTTGCTGTCGTCGGGATGGTTGGAATCGGGAAAACCTATCTCGCTACGAAAATCTACCACAAACTTACGACGAAATTTTCCCGTTTGGTGCGTATCAGGTTCGACAGTGAGAAATCGGAGGATCAGGGATTGGATTGGGTGCAGAAGAAAATTTTGAAAAAATTTCGGAAGCAAGGTTTGAGTTGTGATGATGGGATTGCATTTGAGGCTTGCAAGGATCTCTTAATGGAGAAGAAAGTCGTAATTTTTTTCGATAATGTGACTGATCAGAAACAGATCGAACCATTTCTGAAGAACTGCGATTGGATTAAGAAGGGGAGTAGGATCGTGATTACCACACGGAACAAGTCATTGACTGAGGGATTTGAGTTAAATCTGTATGAGGTCCCTGGATTGAACGAAAGAGATGGTTTAGAGCTTTTTAGGGGTCAACTCTGTTCTACTACTCGTGAGGGAAATTTCATGGAGATGTCTAGAAAGTTTGTGGATTTTGCTGGTGGTAACCCATTAGCTCTCGAAGAATTTGGTAAGGAGCTTAAGGAGAAGAGTGAAGGTGATTGGGAAAGAAGACTTGAAACACTGACAAAAGTTTCTAATGAGGAGATTAAAAGGGTCTTTAGAAATAGTTTTGAAAATGATCTGGATGAGAAGCAGAAGGATACGTTTCTTGATATAGTCTGTTTCTTTAGATCACAAGAAGAGAGCTATGTAACAAGTTTACTGGATTCTATTGTCACTGACTCTACTGAAGCTGGGAGAGAAGAAGTTAGAGATCTAGTGGATAAGTTTTTGATTCACATCTCTGATGGTCGTGTCGAGATGCATGATTTACTGTTTACGATGGGCAAGGAACTTGCGGAAACTACTACAGGGAAATATTGGATGTTGTCATCTAATTCTGCAGTGTCTGATGCACTGAAAAATAAAAAGGTCAGTTAAGGAAGTTAAAAGTTTGCAACTTTATGCATTGGAAGAGTTTCATATGTGCTTGCCTTAACTTGTTTTTTTTTTTCTCACTTGATAAATAGGGAAGATCACAGGTTCGAGGAATTGTCATAGACATGTCTAAAATGGGGGAAATGCCCTTTGACAACCAAGCGTTTGTTGGTATGAGCAACCTACGGTACCTAAAAGTGTACAATTCTCTCTGTCCTAGGCATGGTGAAGCTCGGTGCCAGTTAAACTTACCGGATGAACTTGAGTTCCCAGAAGATAATATTGTACGATATCTTGACTGGATGAACTTCCCAGGGACGGAACTTCCATCACACTTCGAACCCAAGAATCTAATTGATCTTAGGTTGCCTTACAGCAGCCTTACTAGTGTGTGGAGCGGTGATAAGGTTTGTATCTAAATTGTGTCCAATCAGTTTAAACTATATTGTGCTTGTGTAGTTTTCATAACTTATGGTGGAATTTTGCTTGGTCATCACAGGATACACCAAATCTGAAGTGGGTTGATCTAAGTCATTCAAGTAAGTTGAGATCCTTATCAGGTTTATCAAAAGCACCAAATCTTTTGAGATTAAACCTCGAAGGCTGCACGAGTTTGGAGGAGTTACCTAAGGAGATGAAAGAGATGCAAAGTTTGGTTTTTTTGAACCTAAAAGGATGCACCAGTCTCTTGTCTCTGCCAAATATCATTATAGATTCCCTGAAGACTCTCATTCTCAGTGGCTGCTCAAATCTTCAGACATTTGAGGTGATTTCACAACATCTAGAAATTCTGTACTTAAACGGCACTGCAATAGACGAACTTCCTCCAGCCATTGGTAATCTCCACAGGCTTATCTTCTTGAATATGAAAGACTGCAAAAATCTGGCGACTCTTCCTGATTGTCTTGGGAAGCTTACATCTCTTCAAGAACTCAAACTATCTCGTTGTTCAAAGCTCAAGATTTTTCCCAATGTTACAGAGATAAAGGAAAATTTGCGGGTTTTACTGCTTGATGGAACATCAATAACAGAGATGCCAGGAAGTATTTCCGACTTATCTTCTCTGCGACGTTTATGCTTAAGCGGGAATAACAATATCCGCAGCCTACAATTTGACATGGGTAAAATGTTCAATTTGAAGTGGCTCGAGTTAAAGAATTGTAAGAATCTCACATCTCTTCCAAGACTTCCACCGAACCTTCAGTCCTTAAATGCACATGGCTGTACTTCACTAAGAACAGTCGCCAGTCCACTAGCCTGTCCTCTGGCAACTGAGCAGATTCACTCCACCTTCATTTTCACTAACTGTCACGAACTGGAACAAGTCTCACAGAATGCTATTATATCTTACATTCAGAAGAAAAGCCAGTTGATGTCAGATGATCGATATAATCAGGTATTAATCTTCCTTTTCTCAAGTCTCTCTTATCTATCCTCAGACATCCACACTTTATGATTTTCCTTTGGCATTACTTTGATTTTCAGGATTTTGTTTTCAAATCCTTGATCGGTACTTGCTTTCCTGGATGTGAAATACCTGCATGGTTCAACCACCAAGCATGGGGATCAGTTGTTACGCTGGAGCTTCCTCAAGAATGGGATGCAGGTAAATATTTTGGGATTGCTCTATGTGTTGTAGTCTCGTTTAAGGAGTACAAAGACCAAAACAATAGTCTCCAAGTGAAGTGTACCTGTGAGTTCACTAATAAATGCTTGAGCACGGATAGCTTCGTGGTTGGTGGTTGGTCCGAACCAGTGGATGAGTCGGACCATATCTTCATTTGCTACACCACTTTGTTCAATATCATGGAACGTCAGCAGTTTTCATCAGAAACTGAAGCATCCCTTAGATTTGAAGTGACAAATGGTACAAGTGAGGTTACAGAATGCAAGGTGATGAAGTGTGGGTTCTCTTTGGTGTACGAGGCTGATGAAGCTGAGAATGCAAGTTGGGAGGAAAGGATGAGGAACAATGGACAAGATCACAGAAGCTCTTTTAAAAATGGAGTTGATGATGATTGTCCCATTGAAGACAACTCCGATGCTACTCCAACAAATGCGGAGTATACAAGGTTTAGTCTCCTCAACATTTTTAGTAAGACAATTTCAATGGTGAGGCAATCAAGTATAAAGGACTCTGACAGAGCAAAGGATCAAATCCAAATGAAGTGTTAGAACAACAATCGAAGAGGTTGTGCTCAGTGCGGAAACATTTCTTCTTCTTGTTCATACCCAACTCACTCAATTATGTTCTCTGCTGGTATCTTTTGCTTATGATGTATTTTTATCTTTTACTTTGATCAAATCATTCTTGAGGTGAAGAACCTGCTCAAAATATTGTTGTAACCTGATTCCAGATCCTCAATTCGAATTGGGTCAAATTCATTCAAACTAGGTTATCTGGTATCTGTTTTTGTAAGAATCTCTGCTATCTGTTTGTAATCTCTTTTCATAAATTTCCAGTACTTTTAATTATGTTATGCCAATGTTTTTAGGAACATTCTAAAATATACAAGACCTGATTATTTTTGAGTTCTGGTCAAAGTTCCAGTAAAAACATGAAGCTTCGCATCTAGGGACACTTGAATAAACAGCAGTTCGTTTAACGTTCTGCTGACCAAGTAAATGAGAGTCTCTCAAGGAGTTGGAGGGTCTCGTGCATAGCACGAGCTCAGTGGGCCAGTGGCATATTCGTATTTATTTCATTCTGTTTGACCGTTAAATCAGTTAAAATCTCGTTTAGCTATAAAACCAGACGGAGTTAAAATCTCGTTTAGCTATAAAACCAGACGGTCTCAAATTGATCTAAGATTAGAGTAGACATCGAATAACCCAGAGGTAGAGAGAGAGGTTTTCCTGGAAAGTTCTTCAAAGATTAGTGAAGTCGTGCAGTCCTAAAAATCTCATGTATGATTTATTTTCCCGGTTTCGATTTTTCTCCTAGGAGCCGATTCTCTCGCCTTGACTTATGCTAAGCCCAGTTGAGGCCATGTTAAACAACTAAAACAACAGATTAAGTAGTGGATCAGAGGAACCAAGACGGTCGACGAGTACATGCACGGCCTCACCACCAAATCACAATTCTCGGGAAACCACTTGAAACGAGGATCAAGTTGAGCATGTCCTTAAGGTTTACCAGATGACTAAAACATGTAATCAATCAGTTTGAGAGCAAGGATGCCACAATATTTCTTGTTGAAGTCCATGAGCGCATGATACACATAATTTTAACCTTATAAAAAGTACTGCAAGTACACAACAATTGTTGTAACAATCTAGAGTTCGAATCCACAATAACCAAGTATCAAACTACGATTCTTTGAGAATTAAATTAAGCTAAGATAATGATAAATTTTTTGTTGTAACTTAAACTAAAGAAAGCAATTAAAACAGTGCAAACTATGAATTTAAAACGTTAGGTCAAGAGAATTTTGCAGGAATTCAGAGATTATGAATCAAACAATTATTCAGAGAATATATAAGTACAATCTTAACTCAAACATCAATGTATAACCAATTCATTGTTGTCGTATCAATTACTTTATCTAGCAACCTAAGTGTCAAAAATGTCTTTTGAATTAAAAGTTATAGACCAACATTAGTGAGTGGGTTCAATTTGTTAACGGATCGCATTAGCATCAACTTGGCTAATGACATTCCGCTCATCTATGTTCTTTTCAAGCAATCTATAACACTTTTGAAGAATAGATTAAACCTAGAATCAGAGACTAAGTGATCAATTTAGCCTAAGCAATGAGAACAACAATAGACAAGATATAATAAGATTAATTTCTTATTTATGCCTAATTCAATGATTCATCAATTCCCTTGAAAAATCTTAAACTTAACTATGGATCTATTCATACATGGAAACAGAGAGAACACATAGAGATAAATAAGAACTCATAATCATAAAATAAGAAATCCAAAGGGGTTCATAAATCTTCCCAGAGATGTAGAGTCAGAGATTCGTCACCCCAAAGAAATAGGTATGAATAGAAAAAGAAGTGTCCCTAGAAATCTATGTTTTTGGAGTATTTAAACCCCCAAAAAATAAAAGAAAGAAAAAAAGAAAAGAAGAAAAATTTCAGAAAAAGGAAATAAGTGTATTTTTCGTAGGCAGACTTCAGTAAATTTCAGCATACTTGTCTGCAAACTTCAAAATGTAGTCAGCAGATTTGAGTAGGCTTCAAAATATAGGCAGAAAACTCGAGCAGACCTCAAAATACTTATTTTTTCGTTGCTCTGGTTTAGTTCAAATCTGTCCAAATATACCTAATTCTCACTCATCGCCTCAAGACCTAAACAAAACTAAAAAAAGACCGAACGAACACAAAAGACGTACTTTGACGTGGAAAAATAATCAAAATAAATATCAAACACGAGAGAAAAGACATTAAAAAGCCAATATATCAGCACCTCCTGAATCATGAGACTAAACTCCTCGCCTTGCTGTTTGTGCCATTGATATGCTCAAATTGACCCTAAAGCTACTCTCTGAAATTAAGATCATGTAGTATTTAGGGATCGAATCTACAAAGACTCAAAATCGACCCAATAAATTACCAGTTTTCGAATTAAGCTAAACAAGAATGGATGTAATTTAATGACGGTAGATTAAATTAGATGAAAGAAGTTTGTAAATTCAATTGGAGAAAAACGCTAGACTTAGGGAAATTCTTTAAGGTAAATCAGAATTGTGAACCATGCAATTCAACTAGAGATTTACTTCAGAACCGTTTTCAAACTCAAAACATGAAAATCAAATCAATCAACTGTCGTTGCAAATACTATCTATGCCTAGGTCCTAGAATTCCAAATCTCTTTGAAAATTAAAAAAAAAAAGACATGCGTTAAAATCAAGTTTGATGTGTTCACAAACTTCTTAAACCAAATTTCTTTGCGAATAGTAATTTTGTTCATCTAAGATTATTTTGGGAGATCAATAACACTCTCATGTCTATCAATTATCCTAAGATATAAATTCCAGATGATCAATCTAGAACTAGTATTGATTCAAATCCAGATGAAGAACTAATAAGATTACCTTAACAAATTTATGCTCAATTCAATAAGTCATCCTTAACCTTTGAAAAACCCTAAATCTAACAAGCAAACTACTCAGACATGGTGAATAAAACAAACATCATGAATAAAATAGAAAGCATAAAATAAATCAAGAGAAGAAATAAAGAGTTTGGAAATCTTCTCTAGAAATTTCTGTAAAGGTGGCTGTGATGATGAAGCATAAAATCAAGCATAGGTTTAAAAATGACCTAAAATTCCTGTTTAAAAGTGTAAATACGAAAAGGACTAAATTGAAAAGAAGGAAAACTCTGGGGCAATTTTACAATTCTCCAAAAATCTCCAAAAAACTTGTCTGAAGTCTGTGCATGTGACTGGTGTCGACTGACACTAGTGGGTGGTGTCGACTGACACCATCACCATGATTTCTCTCTAAATTTTTTTCTTCAGCACAGCTTCTCAGTTTTCTCCAAAGTGCTCTGAAATCTCCATATGAGTCCAAAACGTACCTAAACCTGCAAAGATTCGAAAAGACTCTAGAAATACCAAAAAGACTCTAAAAACAAAATATATGATGGTTAAAAACTGTAAAAACCATGATATATCAGCCATCTCTACCAATTACTGCAAATGTTGCTTCCCGAAGTGGCGCCAATAATTATCGAAGCTACAACAACAACATGCAAGACGCCTATCACTACGACAATCTTTCACAAGGCTAGTCTCTACAACACCAACACCAAAAATACCAAAACAACAACGGTCATGCACCAAGGCCATAATAGGGACGCTGCAAAATATATGGGACACATGGCCATAGTGGTGCCGGGAGATGCTCGCACCTTCAACAGACCAGTCAAGCCTCACATATGGATCTGTCCCAGCAGTAAAGCCCGTTTACTGCTTGTCAGCCACATGCTAACCTTACTGTTGGCCCCCATTACACAAAAAAACTGGCTCTTAGAACAGTGGAGCCGCACATCAGATGACTAGTGATCTCAAAAAGCTCTCGCTCCATCAATCTTACACCAGTGGAGATGAATTCCTCATTGGCGATGGCTCTTCACTTGCGATAACGCACACTGGTTCTAAATTACTACGTTCACCCTCTGATCCTTCCTCATTAAAAAATATCCTATATGTTCCAGATATCCATAAAAAAACCTTATCTCAGTTTATAAACTATGCATTGCTAACCTAGTATCTGTTAAAGCTAGGCACGGGAACCCCATTACTCCAAGGGATCACTAAAGACGAATTGGATGAGTGGCATGTGTCTCCATATTGTGCGTGTGCGTTTTTCACCACACCATCATCAAAAATATGTCTCCCATCTTGTGATATATTATGGTTTTATGATTTTTAGCCATGATATAAATATTGGTTTTAGAGTCTTTTTATTATTATTTGAGTCTCATTAGGTACAAATTCTAGATGGACCTTGTCCATACATTTTTGGAGCTTATGGAGGCTTGGAGCTGAGCAAAAACGACTTAGAGACAAATATTGATGTTCATGTCGATCGGCACACATCATTCGTGTCGGTCGACACGTGTGGCGACATACGGAGACCTTCGAGTTTTTATCAAGTTTCGAGAATTGCAACTTTGCCCTAAGAGTTCTAATTAATTGTAATACAAGACCTTTCATATTTTAGGTTATATCTATTTTTTTAGAAGTCTTTAGAGACTAACTTTTGTTTATCAAGCTCCATTGAGAGATTTTGGATCTGGTGAGTTCTGATTCTGAACTCATGTTATTCTTTTGATTTATATATGAGTATTATTCAGACTATGATTTGTGTTTCATTGATTATGTATGAGTAATCACCTTGTTAGATATAGGGTTTTCAAGGGTTTATGATGAATTGTAGAATTATGCATAAACATACTAGGATATTCATAATTGTTCTTCATCTAGATTTAAATCTATACTAGATCTGGATTGATCACCTGGAATCTAGAATCTCAGGATAATTAATATACATGAAAGTGTTATTGATATCTTGAACTAATCTTAGATGAGCAAAATAGCCTACTTGCAAAGAGATTTGATTTAGAGATTTTGTGAACATATCATACTTGACAATAATGCATGTTTCATTCATTAGAATTTGCAAAGAGATTTAGTTTCTATGATTTAAGTATAGTTATCATTGCAGTGAGAGTTGAATGATCATATCATTGTGTTCTGAGTTTAAGAACCGGTAATATATTGCATCATATGAACCTCCTAGTTCACAATTCAGAGTATTTCCTAATTGATTTCTCTAGGTCTAGCTTCTTCTCATATTGAACTTACACCCCCATCTACTTTAGCTATTTACTATTGCATTTTTTTATTTTCATTACTTTTATTGTCTAGCTTAATTCAAATTTGTTTCATTTATTGTGTAAACTTTCAGAGTCTTTGGGGATTTTGACCCCTAAGTACTACAATGATCTCTTAAGTTGAGAGAGTAGCTTAAAGAGTAAATTTGAGCATATCATATTGCCTTTCTAGATTCGATCGACCACCCATCTATCTTAAAACTGTTGCTTCAAGCTTCTCATGACCTCTTTCTCATTCATCACAAAATTACTTGTCATGCACTCCTTGCCTCATTAATAAAAGCCACAAGTTATCCTTTTCATAGTCATCAATTTTCTCTAATCACCCACTTCAATATTGATGACTAACGCTATATGTTGTTCTTGTTGATCATTTCATGAGATACACTTTGTTATACCCTCTCTAGCAAAAATCTCAATTTTTCGATGCATTCATTACCTTTAAAACCTTGGTGGAAAAACACTTCCAGACATTGGCTATCACACTTTACTGTGATAAAGGCAGCAAATTCATAGCGCTTCATCTTTTTCTCTCAGAAAATGGAATCTCTCATCTCACGATTCTATCACATACACGGGAACACAACGACATTTCATAAATCAACGACATTTCAGAACGCAAACACCGCCACACTGTCGAAACTGGCATGAAGTAATTCTTATTACATTGATTATAGCTTTAACTAACTTGATTATGTGACATGTACAGATGATGAAATCTCTAATCAAATATACAAAAAAAAAGCATTATTAGACAGTGGAAGCTCGATAGCTTGATATATGCCTATAAGCATTTTACTTGGTATTTCATTTATAATTAAAACTCCCATAGTTTGGTATTCGGTTTTTGAATGTCAAAAAATATATGGCTTCATCAGTATTTTGAAAAATAATATGGTTTGTTGAAACTAGGACCGAAATCAATCGTGAACCAGATTAGTGGTTGTTAGATTTCTAGTAAGCTTTTGAGTGATCGAATCGTATATGTTGGTACCGGGTTCAGCACCCCGTCCAAGATCTGACCCATTCTAGATTGACCCGACATAAGATATCAGTCTCCACAAACCAAGGAAGTCAGAACCAAAGGAACAGTACGTGAACCGGCTTAATCGGAACCGGAGTAGATAAATGGACCAGAGTGAAGGAACTCGAAGTCGGAAAGGAATGCGGGATTTGACCCAATGGACCAGAACGACGTCCACAAATTCCTATAAATAGCGGGATGACTTTGTAGGCAAGTCATCACGAAAAACTCAAGAGAAAATTCCCAAAGCAGCTCTGTCTTTCTCTCTCTAGAAATCTCTTTGTAACAAACCTTTTTTATCATCAATAAATACGATTTTACCCTTATTGAATCTTGGTTTCAACAGTTGGCGCCGTCTGTGAGGATTTTTATATTTCTTTTCCTTAAAACTCATCTCATATTCTTGAGAATTTCTGATCTTGATCATGGTGACGTCCCCAAATCACGGCGTCGACGACAATACCAATCACGGCCCCGCGATCAGGACCGCCTCTACTACCACAGATTCCCCGATAACACCACCATCCCCCCGGTGATCCCTCCGATCATTCTTCCAATCCCTCCGACCATTCCTCCGATCATTTCTCTGATCCCTCCGAACATTCCTCCGATCATTTCTCTGATCCCTCTGATCATTCCTCCAGCTATTCCCAAAGACCCAAGACTACCTGCATCTGATACCGAAGTACGCAACACAGATCGATCAAATCATCAGACCGATCAAATCATCAGACAACCCAAAATCGCCAAGAAAGGAACATAACCTTCACAACCAAGCAGAACAACGTCAGCCTCGTAATGACCACAACCACGCCTCCCTATCGACGTTGATCTCTGTTCCAAGATAACAGTACACCTCACTTCACCCCTCAATACGTAATGGAAGAGCTCGCCACCAACCGGCAGAAGGAGGATGACCTAGAACGAACCATCAAAGAGATGCGATCCGAGATGCATCAAGCCACGAGCTCGGCCCCTGCCATAAACAAGGTGTTAGAAGAAACACATAAAACACCTTTCACCAGGCGAATCTCAGAGGCCGATATGCGACAAGTTGGCAAGATAAAATTCCTGATTTACGACGGCACGACAAAAGGAACCACCAATCCAATAAGTCACCTCACGGCGTTTACTATCGCCTCTGGTAGAGCTCGACTATCAGCAAAGCAGAAACACCTGGTCTTGTGTCAACTCTTCGTCAAAACATTCACTGGTGCCGTGGTACAATGGTTCTCCTAGCTAAAGCCGAGCACCATCGACTCATTCAATGACCTATCCCAGGATTTCATGCAGCAGTATTCAATCTTGGTCAACCCCGGAGAATCAGCTGCCGACTTGTAAGCCTAATCCATAAAAGAGGCGAAAGTCTTCGAAATTTCATTGATCGCTTCAAAGACGTCGCCTCTCGGGTTACAATAGACAATGCCATGGCTATCGAAACACTTCTTTGTGGTCTTTGGTACGAATGCCGTTTCAGAGAAATACTCGCCTCCAACAAACGGACAACGTTGGAAGATTCTCTTCACCGCGCCTCATTCTATGTCAAAATAAAAGAAGAAAGGGAAGCATTGCACAAACATCACTCCGCAAAATAATCCAGCTCGACAAAGGAAAAACCGAAAGACTCCCATCACGAACCTCGGCACAATTATGACGGCCACTACGATAATAAGGGCCGTAGGCCAGATGCAGCATACGCTATCAGCGACCATAAGTCGAGTCAACCCTGGAATATCTATGTTAGAGAAGACGACGGCGGCAAAACATCCGGTCAACGACCTTGATCCGACACGCAGGGTCGAAAGGAGCGCGACAATCGCTCTCTAGATGCAAAACAAGGGAAATCTTCGTCTTTTTGCCATTATCACCAAGTCACTGGACATTCCACATCATAATGTTGGACCCTACAGGTAAAATTGTTGAACAAATACAGACAGGACAAGCTACCAGATGTAATCCACAGACCGTGGTGATCCGACAAAGATTTCCAATCACCCCGAAAAGCATAACAGCAGGTCCAACGATGGTCGCGACGAAGTACCTAAATGAGGACGTGATGATTACGAAGAAAACATTCAATCCAGCAAGAAAAAAAAACTGGAAGTACACATGATTATGCGCGGCCTCAGCGACTGTAATGACTCAGTCCGGTCCCTCAATGAACACCAACGCAAAGCCGAGGCCTCAACCAAAAGACACCAGCCAGACAGAGTAAACTTCATCAGAGACGACATTCGTGATATCTGACTTTGCAGATTGACACTGCTTTCAAAACTTTGTCGACCTGGTTGCCTCTGATGGTGAATATGCTCCCCCCTAATGGGAAATGTATACACTGGTGATAGCTCGACGCGACGGCCTTCATTGCATGGATCCTTGGTGTCCCGACTATGACATTGTAGACCATAGGTTTGTCAATGATTGAGAACTTTGCCGGTGTAAACTAGGAGTTTGATCATGCGGAGTGTCGTCACGAGGCTATTGTCAATGGCAGTTAAGGTTTAAGTTACCTTTTTGATGCTCGGATGACCTGCCTATGTCAACCAGGAATTTTGCTGACATTGCATTCTCTGATGTCGAGAGTGCTGATAAATGGGGAGTTTGGATCAAATTCACAGATATCAACAAAGCATGACTCATAGATAGCTTTTCTATGCCTCACATCGATCGACTAGTCGAGGCGACCGCAGGGAACGAACTGTTATCCTTCATGGACACCTTTTCCGGGTATAACCAAATTATGATGCACCCCGACGACAGAGAAAATACAGCCTTCATCACAGACCGAGGGACTTATTGCTACAAGGTTATGCCTTTCGGGGTTAAAAACGCCAGGGCAACTTGCCAACATTTGGTCAACAAGATGTTTGCCGAACAACTCGGCCAAACAATAGAGGTTTATATAAACGACATGCTCGTCAAATCAGCCAGAACCGAGGATCACATCGACTATTTCAAAATGTAAGTACTAAATACTCAACAGATACCGCATGAAGCTAAACCCCGGCAAATGCACGTTCGGTGTCAAGTCTGGAGAATTTCTCGGCTACATAGTAACAAATGGGGAATCAAAGCAAACCCGAAGCAAATCTCAGCCGTGCATAATCTTTCGTAATAAAAGAGAAGTACAGCGTTTATCAGGACGCATAGCCACCCTAAACCGGTTCATTGCCAGATCGATTGATCAATGTCTACCCTTCTACAAATTCCTTCCCAGCAACAAAAATTTTGATTGGAACGACAGATGCGAAGCTGCATTCCAAGAGCTAAAAACATATCTGTCCACGGAACCCATCCTCGCCAAGCCAGAGAACGGCGAAACTTTGTAGCTTTACATCGCCTTTTCAGAATGCATAGTTAACGGAGTTTTAGTCAAGGAAGAGTGCGGCAAGCAGAGACCAATCTTCTATGTAAGCAAGACCCTCGAACCAGCCAAACTCGATACTCTGCACGAGAAAAAAATTGCTTTTGCCGTGATAACGTCGGCCAAAAAACTCTGCCCATATTTCCAAAGTCATCCAATAGTCGTGCTATCAGACTGACACATCTGGACCATACTACATTCACCAAACCAGTCTGGAAGACTAACCAAATGGGCGGTCGCGCTGAGTGAGTACGATATCAAATATCAACCACGAAAGGCGCACAAGTCTCAGGTCCTAGCAGACTTCATAGTAGAGTTACCCCAAGAGGAACATGCCAACGTGGTAGCCGAGCAGAAATGAAAACTTCACATCGACGGATCAGTCACTAAGGATAGATCCGGCATTGGGATATTACTCAAATCGCCAACCAGCGAAGAGCTCGAACAAGCAATGAATCTCAAATTTCTCGTGACAAATAATGAGACCGAATATGAAGCTTTAATCGCCGGGCTGAGACTTGCCTTAGGAGTCCGAGCAAAGCACCTGAATGCATACTATGATTTGCAGCTCGTCGCGAGTCAATACACAGGCGAATATGAAGCCCCAAACGAAAAGATGAGCAAGTACAAGGAGTTACTCCAGAACCTAACCAAGGAGTTCGACAGTTTCAACCTTATTCAAATACCAAGATCCGAAAATAAAGTCGCAGACGCATTAGCAAACATGGCCAGCATGACAAACCCTTACCACAAGTCGATACCAATTGAATCAATCAAAAGACCGAGTATTGAACTGCCCAGAGGGATCACTCAGATCAGCGACCCCGACGACAGCGGTGACCTGGAAACAGATCAGCCACCTCTCGACCTTGATCATCAAAAGACTAGCGAGCCCCAATCATAGCATACCTCGACAAAGGCAAAAAACCACTTGATAAATGGGAAGCTCACCAACTAAAAGCTCGGGCTGCCTATTACAGGGTCATTGCCGACAAATTGTATAGGCATACTTCTTCGGGATTACTGCTCTCATACGCATTTGGAACCAAAACCAATTGCATTATGACTGAAACTCACGAAGGAGCAAGAGGAAATCACTCAGGAGGCAGGCTCTCGCAACAAGAATCCGTCGACACAGACACTACTGGCCGACAATGGGCATCAACTACGAGAAATATTCCGCCAAATGCGAATATTGCCAAAGGCATGCTCACTCTATTAATACGCCAACCGAACAACTAACAGCGGAGCCTCACATTACCCATTTATGAGATGGGCTATAGACATACTCGGGCCGCTTCCAGAGTTGACCCAAAAAAAGAAATACGTATTGATACTCACCGACTATTTCACCAAGTGGGTCGAAGCCGAAGCTTATGCAAAGATAACCACCAGAGAGGTAATAGAATTCCTTTGGAAGGAAATCATATGCCAACATGGCCTTCTGTACGAGATAGTTACTGATAACGACACGAACTTGACATCGAAGAAATTTTTGAATTTTTGTGACTTATGGAAGATCCGACTCAACAGTTTGACTCTGCGCTACCCACAGGGAAACGGTCAGGCTGAGGCAACAAACAAAACGATCTTAGACGGCCTCAAAAACTGATTCAATGAAAGCAAAGGGCTATGGCCCGACGAATTAGACAGGGTCCTATGGTCACACCAAACTACACCCCAGAGCACAACAAACATGGCTTCGTTTTCATTATCGTATGGCATCGAGGCGCTCGCTCCGGCTGAGCTACATGTCAATACTCTGCGATGACTGAAAATGCCCGACAATACACAGCTAAACGATAGAATGCTCCTCGAAAACTTAAAAACGTAGAAGATATGCCCGACCAAGCCTTACTGTGAATTCAGAGCTACCAACAATTGGCAGCACGGTATTACAACAAGAAAGTTCAAAATTGCTTCTTCCAAGAAGGCGATCTGGTCCTCTGAAAAGTCTACGAGAACACAAAGGAGTGTGCCAATAAAATGGACGCTAAGTGGGAAGGACCATACCTAGTCTCCAGAGTAGTTCGACCAGGAGTTTACGAACTACTGACAATGATCGGAGACCAAATACTGCACTCCTAGAACTCAATGCACTTGAAGCAATATTATTACTAGACAAGCAGCACGGCTTTTTGTACTATTCATTTGAACAATGTAACAAGAACTATGTTTGGCTTGATCTCCGTCGGGGTACGTAGGCAGTCTCCAAAAAGAGGCGCAGCTATCATATCAAATAAAATTCATATTCTCTACAAACAGAGTCGAGCTCAAAAACTAACGGGGTTCATGCTCGCATACATACAATCCAGTATAGTTTTCACATTAGCCACGCTGACCTTCGCACTGATTTCTCGTAAAAAATACCCTGGCCAGGTATCTTTGCGGGAAATTAGAGCCAAAGAAAAATGTGGAACAAACAATGAAGAGGTCGCCCAAGATAAAGTAACTCGACAACCACACAAATTGGGGCTAAATATTAAAGGAAGTCGCCTAGGTCAATTAAGCCGACATCCGCATTTCTAGAGCCTGACTTAATTCACAAAATTTAAAGTATATGTCGAAGTTGTTCCTCGCATCTAAAATCCAACTAAGACAAAAAGCCAAAGTCTTACTTCGCAAAACAAGAGATCGCCTAGTTTAAATAAGCCGACACCCGCATGACTAGGGCCAGATTTGTTCAAAGGGTCACTCATTCGAGCTCGACTAAGTAAAGCTATCAATCAAAGACGAATTCATCTACTCAAAATTCGCATGTCTTTACACAAACTTTCACAAAAAAATCAAGGGCAATTCTAGGTCATATCTCAACCTACACACACACAAAAAGGAGAAAAGAGAGAAGGTTTGAATATTAAAAAAACGTGGCAATAATAATGAGTAAAAACCCCTTCGGGCAATGTTAGTACATCGACAAAAGAAGGTCACAAACGACCCATTTAGAACGCTGTTTAAAAAAAACAAGTTTATTAAACGAAGACAAGGAGCTAAAATGAAGATCGACAAAGGAGCACAGGCTCTCTTAAGCAGCTGGAGGATTGAGGTCCTTTAGCGGGGTCTGAGAGGACACCTCCTTGATCCTTAGAGTACCATCTTCGCCAAGGAGGCCGTCATTCGATCCATAGGCATTTGCAACAGGCGCGTTGTTAATCAGGAAACCGTCAAGATGAGTAGGGACGTTAAGTTCGTCTACCGGGACCTCGTTAAGGTGGCCCTCCATGGCTTTTTGAAATACCGAATAATAGCGTTGTCAATCTCCACCCAGTCCGGTGCCTCCTTTGCCTGGGTCAGCACCTCGACAATACCCTTAGCTTGGTGGTAGACACACTTTATATCATCAGCCTCCTGCCTCTGAAATAAGTACGTCTTCACACGTTAGAAAACGGCCTGGCATTTCTCGAGGAGGCCATTTCTGATACCACGTTCGGCAGTGATGGCCTGATCCCTCGAATTCCTCAGCCTAGCCTGCTTTGCTGAATGACGTTCCACGAGTTTGCTATTTTAGACCTTCAGCCTTTCAACCTCAGCCTTAGTTCGTCCGTGGGCCTCTGTCTCCGCCTTCACTTGACCAAAATATTTGTTGCCTCCTCGCGAGCTGCCTTCAGTTCGACTTTGGACTCCTTTGATTTGTCCTTCTACAGTTTCATGGCCAGCTCTCTCCAGATTACAACACAGCTTGTTGATCTTGATTGCTTCATTCTTAGCAGCTTGCTCCTTTTCATGCTGCACATCACCGTAAAATTTGGCCATAATGGAGCCAGCCTGAAATACAGCAATAAAAGAAATGAATGAAAGTGAAAAACGCTTAAAAACGGCTGAACCGAAGTGGACAATCATAAATGAATTGATAGAGTTTACGTTACCTTGAGGTACAGCTGAGCCGCGTAATAAAAGCTGATGTCTACCGCGTCGGTGTTTCGGTCCTCAAAAGTTAGCGTCTCGTTCATGGCGAGGAGAAGATCACTGTTAGCTTGGCGATACTGCTAGACAAACTTCTAGGACCCCGAATATGTAAACTCAACCGTGGCCTCATATGAGTCCTGTTTCTGCTTCTTGGGGCTTGGCTCCTCTACGGGCAGCTTGCCCGACTGGTGGATACGTTTATTGGAACCCTCTGGAATGTCGGGATGTTCCCGTGGCGTGTTAGACGCACTAGATGCCTTTTCGTATTGCACCACCTCCTTTGGCGTTTCCACGCCTTTATCCTTGGAAGCCTTCTGCTTCAAGACAGATCCTTTTGCTTTAACAGTCTGCGCCACGCCTTTCTCTATGGCGTCAGCAGCGCTAGCAACTTTTCCAACAGCTATAGCCTCAATACCGGCCTGATCCGCGCCTTTCCCTTTAACAGTAGTGGCACGGTCTTTCCCTGACTTTGGCGTTAATGCGAGAATAGTGGGACCATCTCCAATATCTATAGGTGCCATCTCGTCTAATCAGTCTGTCGATATTGGTCTAATCGGAGAAAGTTTCCACTCCTCTGGCAAACAAGTCTTATTGTCAGACCGAATATTCTAAAAAATATTTATAAAAAAAAACAAAACAAAGCAGGCAGAGCGAGAACCTACTTTTTCTAGTCTCCGGCGGGCTCGCTCGATCTGAGCTTGGGTGATATCAGGCCACTTCAGTTTGTTAAAAGTTCTAATTGCCGCAACCTTCTCTTTGAAATTTAACGGAGGTGCCTTGTAAAATTCGTGGGGGCTGCAAAAAGACAGAGAACAAGATTAATCATTGACTGCCCAATTCAAACAAGAATCGAGCTACACAACGGCGAGCAAAAATGCATGAAAAGACACTATATTATCTAACCATATTTCTCAGCCCATCTAATGTAAAAGGATTCTGGCGAATAAGAGGATGTCAATTCATTTATCTTAGCGAAAAAGTAAAACATCTTCCAGTTTTTAATGTTATTACCACTGTTATGCTTGATCTCATTGTAAGCCGGTTTGGTTGAAACATAGAATGCCTTCTTCCCCTTTATCATGCATATCGACTCTAAGAAAAGAGTTGTCATCTTGACTCCCACTTTGGATGCAACAGTGATTAGCCCGACCAAATGACAGATCGCCTTAGTCGTAAGTTGCGAGATAGCAATCTCGCAAGACCGGCAATAAGAGATCAGTACTCTGGGCAAAGGAAACCAGAGATTGGCTTCGAGAAATTAACTCTCGTACAGGCACACATACCCCTTGGGGCAGTGCCACGGGCGCTCACTGATATCGGGGATGATAATCTCGATATCCTTTGATATCGTGCAGTAATTCCTCATGATGGAGATGGACTCCGGCATGCTCCAGCTCAGATAAATATTGCAGTCGTTGTCAGACTCGAGATATTCTTTTCCCCTCGATTCGGATTTTCTGCGCGGGCCTCTTCTTCTCACACCGCGACGTTTCTTTTTCCCCAATGTTTCTTCAATATCGATCTCATTTGCTTTGATATTCATTTCCTCCATTTCGGCATCTTCCTGTTCAGGATCGTTGTCGTCCTTGTTGCCAGCCATTTCATCATCACTGCCTAAAATCTCGTCCTTTGGGGCCCGAATCATCTAACCCTCCTCGTCTTCATTCAAAATAGTGACGTCGCGCTGAGGATATTCGATCTCCTCATCCCTTAATGAGGGAACAGGAAATGTTCTTCTAGCGTGTCGGCATTGTACCAGAGGTTGATAGGACGACTCTGAAGAACTTGACGTCATGATTCAAGTTTTTAGTAATTCACGAGGGATAGGCTTAGCAGGGATTAAACGCATCTAAGCAAAGAATAGCCGGTCTAACAAGGTATTTCCCAACTCAATCAAAGTTTGGGATCTACCGGTTTTTTCTTCAAAGTTATCGGATAATTATTTTTCAAGAACAAATCGGAAAAACAATTAGAAGATCGAAGATTTGCCGGTAAAAAAGGCCCTAAATACGGCGGAGTTCAAGAAATGAGTATGAAAATGTGACGGTAAAAAATAAATCAAGATCAAGGAAGAGAGAAGTCACCTTTGGGATTCAGATGAAAGTTGAAAAATGAGAACATCAACGATTCTTATATAGGGAAAGGGCGACGTTTTGGATTCCGGTCTATAAAACCTATGAATTCCTAGCTGGCAAGTTACCAGAATGCCCCTTCTATTGAACAAAGATTTCCTTGAAAGCTTCGTCTACTCAAAAGATGATCTCAAGTATTTGAGCTATGTCTTGCATGGTAAGCCGACCTCGTCGTGATATAAGTCGAGCTAGGTAGTCAATGTTAATTACATTCGTTAGAATATGTCGATCTAAACACGAACCGAACCTCTTACTAATTCATTAAGTACTTTAATGAACTGGGGGGGGGGACTAACTATTGGTACCGGGTTCAGCACCCCGTCCAAGATCCGACCCATTCTAGATCAACCCCACGGAAGATATCAGTCTCCACAAACCAAGGAAGTCCGAACCAAAGGATCAGCACGTGAACCGGCTTAATTGGAATCGGAGTAGATAAATGAACCGGAGTGAGGGAACTCAAAGTCGGAAAGGAATGCAGGATTTGGCCCAATGGGCCGGAACGACGTCCACAAATTCCTATAAATATGCAAGTCATCACAAAAAACTCAGGGGAAAATTCCCAAAGCAGCTCTGCCTTTCTCTCTCTCTCTCTCTCTTTTCTCTCTCTAGAAATCTCTTTGTAACAAATCCTTTTCATCATCAATAAATATGATTTTACCCTTATTGAATCTTGGATTCAACAGCATACAAAACTGCCAAGAACGATAAAAAATTTCCTGAACCTAATCCGGGTGTGTTTAAAGGTTTATGACAAAGATCATGCCCATTGCCCAAAGTAAATATTCACTTGTTTATGCTTTGTTTTTAGGTTTTTTGTAAATAAGCTCTAATTTTATTTTTTGTTAGAGGATTTGCTATTAAAATGCATGAAAGTAATACAAGGCTATGATCTTTTTGGGTCATACAGTTTGGAGAAGGACTCAAAGAAAAGATAAAACTTACACTTAAGCTAGCAGCTTTGAAGATCAAATAAGTTAAAGGAGGAGCTGAGAGTGAGAAAAGAGCTAACTCACTCAACTAGTTATTTAAATGGCCACGGCCACCATATCCTCTACGTCCGCGATGACCTCGTCCTCCAAATGTAGTCCACTGCATTTTTTGAACTTTTGAGATGGTTTGATTGGTCTTCCTCCTCAGCTCTGTTGTGCAAATTTAATTTTGGGACCCAATAACCATTGATTCAATGGTGAAAACCGGAATCCTTCTACTCCCACACCATCTTTTTCATTTTCCTCACTCATACATATAGAGGTTTCACCTAAAACATGCATAGGTGCATCCAAATTCAAAGGTGGAGGTGGGACAGGGGTTACCTTGATGATGATTCACCATAAGGTGGCAAGGTCAGGTGTAACTGTTGACTCTAATGAATTAGAGAGATCAATTTCAGATTCAAAGTTGTTGGTAGTTGTAGCCATCTTTAGTCAGTTTGTATAACAAGTGGAAAGCCTTTGATGAGGCTAACATTGGTGGAGCAATCTTAGAAATGATTGAACAAAACGAAGTAGCTGCGGAGGTAGAGTTAGTCTTTGTGGCTATCATAAGCTCTCAAACTTGGCTACCTTTTTCTTGTTGGATTATCATAAGAAGGAAAAAAAAATCGGCAATCGGATCGAAAAATAGTGAAGGAAGAAAAAGGTTCTTCACACCCCATTAGCAAACAAAATTAAAGAAATCTTACACGTTACGTGCAGGTCAGCACTTTTTTTTTTTTTGTTAATGCAGTTGCAAGTCAACTTGCAATCGTGACTTGTGTCTCGTCTAAACTTTTCCCGAAACAAATCCAACCAGACCAGAAACAGTTTATTCTCCGCCATGAGGGGATCTTCTACGATCCAAGAACTGCCACCGCAACATAAAGTGTTCATTCAATATCACAAGGACACGTTAGTCTGTGGATTCGTCAACCATCTGCTAACGGCCTTGAAAAGTAATAACATTAATGTCGCCATGGACATGAACGAAGGCATAGGCATGGAAGTAGTATTGCAGAAGATAGAGAAGTCGAGAATTGCTCTGGTTATCTTCTCCGGAAAGTATACAGAATCAACCTGGTGCTTGAGAGAGCTGGCGAGGGTCAATGATTGTTTGGAGAAAGGTATTCTGATGGCTATTCCCATCTTCTACAAGTTGGATCCATCCACCGTGAGATACCAGATGGGACAATTCGGTGATGGATTCATGGATCTGGTGGCAGGTGGAGAGGAGAAAGATAAGTGGCTAAGAGCTATGATGTCCATTGCCTCACAAATACGCTTCTTCACAATGAATCAAAGGTAACTGATTTTTCCCATGTGGTTGAAAATTAACCAAAAAGCTCGACCATTTATTCTGGAGGTTTGCAGTATTTATTACAATTCAGGAAAGTCTTGATCTCATTAGTTTATTTTCCTCACTTGTAATTTGCAGCGACGTCGAGACCAAAATAGTCGAAGAAATTTTGGTGGGTGTTAAGAGATTGCTGGCTGAAATTTCATCGGAGGGAAGCCAACAGGCCTCTGTGGATCCATCAGAAAATATTGAAATTGGAATTTCTGCAGGAGGGAACAAAATACTGGGTGGGGTTAAGGAAGTGTTGAACAAATTTGTGGATGGTGTTAAGGAAGTGTTGAACAAAATTGTGGAGGGGGTTAAGGAAGTGTTGAACAAAATTCCATGGGAGGGAAGCCAAAAGGCTTATGTGGATCAATCACAACATATCGATACTCAAATTTCCTCGGGCGGAGAAAACGATGAGACTTTTGGAATCAAACAACGCCTCAAGGATCACATTAAGATTACAAGTCAGCTAGCAATGGAAATTATAACTCAGCAAGGAATGAGAATAGGTTTTCTTCTGCTTCTCGTTTTTTCCCTATATATTGCTTATATGAGCACACCTTTAATGTAAGTATTTTTTGGCATAATCCTATCATGTTCATTTGCTACTAAAAAGTATTTTTAAGTTGGAATAGAGATCTTGACGATCACTTTGTATTCTTTCACTTTCTTACCAGTGGCGAGGGCGGTGCCATCAATGGAATTGTGGAGAACATACCAAACGTGCTAGAGTATATTCCTGCAGATCAAACAGAGAATCCAAGAGACAAATTTACTGAAGTTCCCACAGGTAAATTTGGAACAAATCCCGAGATTTCTTCTTCATACCCTACAACAAATGCGGATTCCCTTGAGAGGTGACCTACATTGACACTTTGGTTTTATAAGAACTTCATCTCTAACAACATTAGCCATATAAATGTTATCTCTTTTGGTGCTAAGAACGTTTACCAACTCTCCAATGGATGCTAAATTCAAGCCACCGAAAATTCAAGTTTTTATCAATTTTCGAGGATATCAACTGCGCAACAATTTTGTTGGCTATCTAGTGGATGCACTTCGGAGAAGTGAGATCAATGTCTTCATAGACACTAAGGCGACTATAGGTGACGACCTTAACAATCTTTTCAAGAGGATCGAGAACTCTGGGATTGCCATAGTTGTGTTTTCGAGCAGGTACACGGAATCAGAATGGTGCTTGGATGAGCTTGTAAAGATTAAAGAACGTGCCCACCAAGGCATGCTCAAGGTGTAATGATTAACATGTACATATCTCTATATATATACATATATAATTAAGATTAAATACATTCAAAAATAGACCCCTTTAAAAATTTATTTTCAAACAAAGATCCTACTATTTTAAAAATCCTTCAATCTTAGGCAATCCCCATGTACAATTATATATCATATTTAGGGTATAAAACTGATGACTTATGATCTAGACCGATGTTATTATTCTCTACTGAAAGAGTATATTATATAATCTTTTGGCACATATTTTTAACTTATGATCTAGACCAATATTGTTATTACTTGTATTGAAGGTGCTTCCCATCTTCTAGACCAATATTATAATCTTTTGACACATAATACTAACTTTCGTAATATCTTTACTTTCTATCACAAGGTGCTTCCCATCTTCTACAAGGTGACTCCAGGCAATGTGAAAAGACTTAAGGGAGAGTTTGGTGACAACTTCAGAGATAAAGAATACATGTACGCCTCTGACGAAGGTAAGATAAAGCAATGGAAAGAGGCAATTGTGTTTGTATCCCATAAGTTTGCGCTGACATTCGATGAGAAAAGGTACTAATCCTCTAAATCATGCTTTTAATTCTGTTTTGTTGAGAAGCCAAAGAAATCTCTCATCTCTAAACAAAAAATAGAAATATTTCAAACTAACTAGTTCCTCGAAAATGTTAATGTATGTATTGTATTAGTTTTCATTAGATCTGATAAAATTCATCGAAGTCTTATTTTATATTTGCAACCTCTTAACAATTGTAGCAGCATATTGGAGATTGATTTCATTGAAATTATCGTCAAGGAGGTCTTGAAAATGCTACAAGCCATTTCCACAGTTGAAAGCCGCCAATCTTCTCGTTAACCTTTGCCAAGCGGAGAAAACCAAGCTGAAACTCAATTTTTTGATGGTAAAGAATCACAAGTGAAGAACTTTCCCCAAAACATTTTAAAATTCACTCTTGTTATTTCATTTCTTGTCATTGTCCTAATTGTCATGATTTTAAATACTCTTTACTCTTGTACAATGATTTGTTTGACTTATGACATGATTTGTTTGACTTGTGATTTATTTATTTTGAAGATTTTATTTTTGGTTAACGTCTCTTAGTAAAACTGTTTCTATATAAGTGGAAACTTAAAGAGATCGTTCAGTAAACGTCCACAGTCGTCAGCTGCATTTGATGAAAGAATAGGCGTTTTGGTTAGCTTCATTTGGATATACCACAAGTTTATCAAATAGTTTCTAACCATTGGTTCTTTTGCTACTTTGTTTTTTTTGCAGTAGCGAAAGTGAATTCGTTAGGATAATCTTTAAGTAAGTCAAGAAAATACTTCAACTACAAGGGAATTCTGCCTATGTTCCATTTCTAGGAATAAGAAGAAGAGATGGCTCTCCTCTTGAAAGACAATGTATGAAAGTCCTAGCATCCAGCACTTTTAGACCAATCATGTTAGATAGTGAAGTGTGTAATCTCTCGATGGTTGTACCGCTTAGATATAGATACTGAAGTTTCCTAACTCGTTTTGGGACCAAATTATGTGTGCAGCCAGAAAGATTGAGATGTTCAAGAGACTTTTTTGTAGATCTTTACTTGAAAACATGAAAGCTCTCTGCGATTCCCTAGGTCCAACTTTACTAGTCTTGAGATTGTCTCGATAAATGCGAGTATTTCGCTTATGCTAGTCCCCTTGAGACACAGTTTTTTGATGTTTGGTGGAACCTCAGCAAATATTTTGATCTATATGCAGCCATAGAGATTGAAAACCTGAAGATAATTTTAATGCTCTATGGCTGGGAAGCCCTGAAAATAAGTCCAGCCTTGGAGATCGAGCAGCTCAAATTCAACAAGCTTATCAGAATGATGAAGAAATATTGTCTTCAACGACTTGAGGTTCTGGATAACAAAGTGAAAATGTCAAGACTAGATTTCAAGACAGTTAGTTAGTAGGCAAAGCATCTCTTGGAACGTTTCTTATCTAGCAAGAAACAGTAGCTTGTCCTCCACGCAAAATAAAAAACAGAGTAATAATATTCTCAATCCAAATGGACCAAAACCAACCCAGCCATAATATCTTCCTGGTCTTGTCTTGTCTTATAGAATAGATAAAATGTTGAACAACATTTTCTTCTTGTTTTATGTCTAATGTCAAATAACAACACTCTGATCTGACTTTCAAGCTCTATTTAGGGTAATTACGCAATGACTGTCTCTGTTTAGATTATCTGGGAGGAAACATGAAAGTTTGAGCAGCTCAATAGTCTTCAACATAGTAAATAATTTCTTCTTTCTTTTCAAAAGCTCTTTTTTTTATCCTCAGGTTCAAGCTTTACTAACTTGGAGAACACCATTGATTCAGATTTTGTTTCTCTTAAGCCGCCTTCTAGATCAAGTCTCTTTATCTGCTCTATAATCTCTGTCCGATTGAGTAAAGTGCAATCAGAAAGATTTAGAAGTTGAAGATTCTTTAGCTGATCAATGTTTGGGATGCTCTTCAAGCTCGTGCAACCTTGAAGATCGATTTGCTCAAGGCTACAAGCTTTCAAAAGTTCATCAACTTCAACTAGCTTATGAGAATGGCTAAGATTTAATATCTTCAACTTCGCTAGACTCTGCACAATAACAAAATAAAAAAATAACATAAAATAATAGCTAAATTGATGTAAGAGCAAAACAAATGCGGTTCTCGGAATTTAGTCTAACCTTGGTTCCTTCCCAGAGATTATGAAGCTGACTATAAGGCATATTGAGTTCAACAAGATGGCTAGGATCAAAATCTTGAGGCAACGATTGCAACGGATACATTTCCCAGTGAAGTAGCCTTAGCTCATAAGGCATATAGCGGAGTCCCTTAGAAAGATGGAGTTCTCCAGCAGTTTCAGAGTTTGAACTGTAGATTTTCAACAGTCTAAGATTATACATATTCTTAAACGCCTTAGGATTAACATCAAAGGTTAAGTTTGTTGTGTCAAGAAGAATCCCTTCAATAACTTCTGTACCCTGAAAACACACACACATACATGAGGATCAGATTGATGAAAAGGTATATGATCAATTGTCATTAGCTCAACTGGTAAAAACCATAAGAAAAACTTAGAGGTCGCCTCATCGAGTGATGCTAGAGACAAAACTAATATTATATATGGTTTCGGCTCTAGGATAATTACGGGCTTCAGCTTATAACCTCCTGGTAACTATAAATATTAGGATGTGAGCAGTAGTACCTTAGATTTATTTTCTTCTAGTAATAATTTAATCGTTGAAGGATCACACAGTCTGCGACGCCTCGGAATTTGATTTTTTTCTTCATTGACGATTTTCCGAGCAACATCCTGAACCACATTTTGCATCACAACATTGTTGTTCTTTGATATTGTCAATAAAGAACATTCTACAAGACGATCTATACCAACGTGTGGGAAGAAACCACACCCTTCAAGTATACGCATGACATAATCAAGGTTTTCACCATTAAAGAAACAAGCAATGTCTAAGAATATGTTCCTCTCATTGTCGTTGAGCGCATCATAGCTGCTCTTGAACATATGCATAATCTCCCCTGGAGGAGACAGCTTGATCTTTTCGAATTCGGTCACCATTTCTTCCGGTTTCCTGTTCTCCCTCAGCTCTCTGCCATAGAGACAAAGAGCTGAAGGATTCCCATTAGCATACTCAACTACCTTCTTTAAAACTTCTACTAGATTACTGTCAATTGGTTCTTCTTCTGGAAACACGAACCGGGTTAATAACCGTAGAGCCTCCTTCTTGTTTAAGGATGGCACGTCGTAAACACTCTCAACCTGACATTGATGAAGAACTTGTTTATCTCGGGATGATATGATTATTAAACTTCCAGGACCAAAACAATGATCAAATCCTCCTAGGAAAGACTCAGCATCCATTGGGTTTCGAACATCATCAAGAACAACAAGAACTCTTTTGTCTCTTAGATTGTCGATCAAATGTTCTTCTCGCAATATGTATAATCCCTTCTCATGAAATGCTACGTGGAAGTCTTGGACGAAGCACTGAGATTCAAAGTCCTTAGACATTTGGTTAAAGGCTTCTTGAGAAATTGCTGTCTTTCCTATGCCAGGCATACCCCAGATCCCTAACCGGTTGATGTCATGAGATTGCTTGCAAAGCAAGTTTTCGATCCCAAGCAACCTGGAGTAGATCCCGATCTTACCAGTTGGCCACAGCTTCTCGCGCACATCAGTAACAATCTCTTCTACTAAGTCCGAGTCACTGCAAGTTATTAACACATGATTAACAAAAATTATTAACACACGGTTATTTTCATAATGTGATTTATTTATCTGTTGATAGTAACTTTTTTTGAAAATGGGTATTAGTTGATAATAGCTTTTTCTTTTCTCGTCTCTTTAAATTTCATTTATCAAGTAACCATGCCATATTTAAAAATAAAATAAAAATCATTTATACAAAGGGATCAAATGGGAGATATGAGAATTGTGTTTCCGTTGATTGTAACGATTTTACAATACGTGATAAATTATAACTAGTAAATCATAAAGAAAAAAGGAAAACTATTTGGATTGAACTTCTTTGTAAATTTATTTCTAAACGGAGATCTCTAACACCTTAAAATTCTTTCCCAAAAGAATTGAAAATAAATTTCTCTAAAAGTCTATTTTAGACAATACCTCAAAAAAAATTGTTTCGTCACGTCATAAATCATCACTTTTCAAAATTAACAGTATATTTGTATGATTAAACTATAGTAGCCCATGGTAGCTCAAGTTGGTTGAAAATGTAAATATTTTATAGTAAATTACCAGAATTCCTACTCTTTTTACATTTATCAATCCTAAATATTTTAAACTGCCTAGATTTGAAGTCACGTAATATTATAGTTGTATCAAACAAAACAAAATTATCGGCAAATAAGACATTTCAAGAAATAACCTCGAAACACCAATAAATGAAATAAAATACTTAAATTTTGTCAACAATAACAGAAAATTAATATACAAACTTTTTTTCTTTTTGATAAAGAATATACAAACTTACTTCCGTTGTTGAATTGATTCATGGCCTGGTAATTTCGCAGCTTCAACCAAACCGTTTCTCCATCTTTCAACCCGGTCTTTGTCCTCTGAAAATAGACTCCGGTGCTTAGAAAAAGCATCTTCGAAGCTCTCCGTCTGTTGCTCAATAATCGATGGAGTGACGTCACCATAAAAGACCGGAACCACCACCGGACCGTCCTTACGCCGTTGGAGATCAAGAAACGTCAGGAGCGTTTCTAAGCATAGCGGCGAGGACGCGTAGTTCTTGGAGAAAACGACCACATAGACTTTAGATCTCTCTATCGCCGACTGAATCGGGTCGGGTAACCGGAAACCGCTCTGTAGCGTCGCCACCATGAGGCTGCAGTGTTCTGCAAGGAACACTGAGATACTCCTTCGGCCAAAAGCGGCGGCGAGGTGGCTAACGAAGGAGTAACGTGTATCCTCAGAGCTGAAATCGATGAATACGTCATACCGATCCATTCTTGAAGTCTCCATTGTTTTTTTTTTTAAAGGTATCCTCAAGTCGTTTCTTACTTTGGAATTTCAGTTGTTCTCTATCTCTCTTCCTTTCTTTCTTACATTGTTTAGAAGACTATCACCTAAAAAACCTTCTTTTTTTTTCGGTAAAGCTCTATAGACATTTCAAAAAAAAAAAAAAAAAAATTCTTAATTATTTCACATTTTCTTTGACCAAAAATAATAATTTATTTCATATTTTTAACCATCAGTAAGAATGCAATATATGCTAGAAAAGTAACATGGCGCTGTCTTAACGAATTAAAAATAGATGGAGTCAAAATTACGATGGGAACCTAATGTATTTTAAAATTTTGTGGCCTTATATCAAAAAATATTTCGATTATTCATGATGAAAGGTAATTTTGTTTCCCAGTATGTTGTCACCATCTTCACATCTACACTGTAGGATCATTTAAATCACCAGCATATATACCTTAAATACATCTTGACGTCTAAAATCTATTTAGTTACTGTTTTCTTCCAAATTTAATTATTATTGAACATAACTTATACTTTAACTTTTGGACCTTTTAGGATTGAACGCAAGTTATTAGTTTTATGAAACGACTAAAAATAATTTCTTGTGGTTTTTCCTAATGGAGAGATAATATACTTTTATACCGTTGCTGATTCATTTTTGGGGTTTTCATCCTTAATTATAAGTTTCACTTAGGGGTGGAATTGATCTCCTACAACTGCTGGAAAAAGAATTTGCCATCATCTTTAACCTCACGTCGTCCTCATTGATCAAACATCCAAGAATCTGCCGTAGGATCTACATTTCATCAACAAGAGAAAAGCTGACTTCACATCTCAACATGATATCTCTTTATTTTCAGTACGATAAAATTTAAAATAATATGTTATCGCTTCTTTTTGTCAATCAGATATATTCCATTGGCAGCTCATGAACGAGTTCGTAAAGTTAAACTAAAAAATAATTTATATGTGGGAAAAAAATATCTAGATGGAATCATCAGAGATTAATTATGTAACATGGCTATAATTAGTTTCCAGACTGCCATAACATGGCGCAAAATTCGGTAGGAAATAAAAGTCGCGGCAGGCTGGTCATTTTTTACTTTTTTTTTGGTCATCGATCTTGTCATTACATTTATTTTTCCTAGTCATCGGTCTGGTCATTACAAATATATTTTGGTAATCTATATGTTTCATTGTACAATGTATAATAATCAACTAAACAACAACGCGGGATTAGATATAATAGTAATCTGAGTTATCCATAATGATCCAATTTATTTAATACAAAACTCTGCAAAACACAAAATTATTCCCAATGTTTCACTTTGTTTGTAGTTTTAGAGTTCTTTTTGTTACAAAATCATTGTTATTTTAGATTTCTAATGTAGTCTTTTGATATAATTTTATACTTTTACCTTTAATATTTAATGCAATAACTAATGAAAAAATGTGTTTCATATATTAATGAAGAATAAAATAGAGAATTTAATAGTTTTTTTAATTTGTGTGTAAAAACCTTAAACTACATATATAATAAAACAGGGAGAGTAGTAATTAAAGAAATGTGACTTCTTCTTCTCCTGGCAAAGGCAAAACATAACACAGACTCTTCTTCTGCTTGAGTCATCGAACTGAGTCATTGATCGATTTTAGTTTTTTGTTCAAGCAACAACAATCTAAATCATCAAATATCCTCAAATTTGGTGGATTTCAGGTTATGGTTTTAATTTTATTTTAATTTTACTTTAATCTGTTAAAATTAAAATCTTTGTTTTATTAAATTAAGAATTTAGGATTAAGTTACTTGGGGTTTTGTTTATATGAGGCTGTTAAAGTGCAAAAAGTATAGACATATATAAATAAATTTGTGTTTAAACTCTAGTTTATTTTATCCAAAAGAGTTAACTGAAAATGTAAACAGTTAAAAAAGGTTTTAAGCTTTAAGTGAACGTAAAATATTATTTTAATTTTTTAGCAGATTATTTTTTAATATTTTTTCTGATCTGTAAAAGAAAACTCCGCCTCCGCCAGATAAGTGAAGAACTCAGTTAATCTGTATCTCCATTAGAGAAGGTCTTCTTTTTTATATAAGTAAAACGTTATTTTCTACTCTCCATTAGAGAAAATATGTTGCCACCATCTTGACATCTACACTGTATGATTGATCATTGAAATTATCAACATATGTTTACCCTTAAATAATTCTTGACGTCCAAAAATCTAAAATCTATTTTGTTATTACTGTTTTCTTCCATATTGTACTTCCTTTTGCCAATTAGGTATATTCCACTTGGCAGCTCATTAACCAATTGGTTAACTATAGACCAAAACAATAATTTATATGTTCGGAAAAAAAAATCTAGATGGAATCATGAGAGTCAACTATGTAACATGCCTATAATTAAATTTCAGACTTGTCCTACACATGGCGCGGAATTCGTAGTGGGAAATGAAAGTCGCGGCCGTTCTGGTCATTTTTTATATTTGTTTTGATCTGGTCATTGTATTTTATTTTTCTCGTCATCGATCTGCTTATTAATTGCATAATGTATAATCAGCTAAACAATTAAAAAAATATGGTATTCAAACACAGCACCTCAAGTTCACAAGAATACTATATATATATATATATATATATATATAAAGTATATTTTTTATATTTTATCTTTTTGGTATTCGATCTTGTCATTAATTGCATAATGTATAATCAACTAAACAATTTAAAAAAATATGGTATTCAAACACAGCACCTCAAGTTCACAAGAATTTTATATATATATATATATATATATATATATATATATATAAGTCACAAGAATAAAAAGAAGAAGTGTAAATCTTGTATAGATTTCCAAATGAAAATTAAGGTCTTGAATGACAATGGTTTTTGAAATAGTTTTTTTGTTTTAGATTCTCCAAAATTCTATTTTATAGCCATTTATGATTTTAAGCTTTAACTAAATTGGATTCCCTAAAATATAGGGAAGCTAGATTATCATGGTTTTAGATAATTTCTAAAGAAAAACAAAAATCTCATTTTACTAGTTTTAAGGAGATTTTGGTGTAATATATATTTTATTTTCCAAAAAATATCCTACTTAACGTCAGTTTTTTCTTTCTTTTTTGAAATTTTTTGTTTATTATATAAAACCCTATTCTATGGGATTTTTACAAGAGTTTTTGTAACTATTTTTATTTTTATCAATAAATCTATTTATCTAAATACCATTTCTTTTTCTATAAAATATTTAAGTAAACCTATGTATATTTTCCAGTATTTGTTTGGTGTTATGAAATCTTGTAAAATTTTATTTGATTTTAAAATTGAATATCATTGTTTTACTAATTTTTAAAAACATATAACCAAAATTAAAATATAAAAGACATAAAATATTTATATATAAGAAAAAAACTAAAGAGTTACCATTCAAGTTTTGAAATACTAAAAGCTATACCAAAATCAAAAACTAAAAAAATCAAAAACCAAATCCCAAAATAAAATAAAAACTAAAATTCACTTAAAAACTCTCAAACATTCATGACCTAGTTGGCAATAAGTGATTTGGTTAATGTTCCCATATATTAGTGCTAATCTTTTTAGATAATCGATGTGGAATTCTAACATGCCCTCCCGAAATAATAGCTCTTATCGTCTCATTTCAAACCGAATCCAATTTTATGATCAATAATAAATCTTTTTTGAACCATTCTACTTAGGTAAACAAAGCTTTGATATTATATTAGAGTATGAGATTCCAACTCAAAAAAAAATGACTATAAATAAATTGGCCCATACTATTATATACTAGTGCTAATCCATTTAGGTTACCGATGTAGAATTCTAACAATCAACATATTTTAACCAAGAGAGATACAAATTGCCAATGAAGAATTTCGTTCCCTTATGAGTAAAATATTGAATTGATCAACCAATTAAAAACGGTTTTAGTTAAGGTTTTTCGTTCTCTTATGAGTAGATATTTGAGTAAAATATCAAATGATTTTATTGTATTGGTTATGTTCCTTATTTCTCGTCTAGCAGAAACTAATCGAGCTCCGTTTGATCTCCCAGAAGCGGAAGCTGAATCAGTTGCAATCCCCTTACGCATCCACTTCTATAATCTCTTTAACCTTCAAAGGTAGCATATTGAATTTTGCTTTTGCAGTTTGTTACATGAGTATTATAAATGTTTGATCTAACGATATTAGAGATAGTGATCATTTGATCAAATCTAACTACTTACAACACATACGACTATGATGAACGGTTCTACATGCACCACACCCATAATAAATAGTTTTACCTCTATTTGGAGTTTAATGAAATATCCATAATTATTGCACCTAATAATTTAGAAAATGTATTTTTCTAGATAAACAGAACAAAAAAGTTGATCCTACTTAACTAAACTTATATTTTCCGCGACCAGAGTTTAGGTATCCAAAAAATTACAAAAAAGTCAAACAAACAAATTGAGAGTCATATAAATCATTATACTAACGAATTTTTAATCAGAAATAATTTTTTAAAGATATTTAAATTCATTAATAATTGACGTTGATTAAATATTCAATGCAGCTCATGCATCTGTTCACATTTCTTTGAATAGAAAGAAAAAAAAAACTAAAAATCAAATCCGTAGTTGTAGTTATATACTCCCTTGGCACTATCTAAGACAGAAAAAATAACCAAAATATAATAAAACTTTCCAAACATACATTTTCCGGCAAACGTTATCGCTTAAAACAATCCGCCGACCAAAAAGCGTCTGATGTCCATGATGTCCAATGAAACTTCCTCAAATTTAGACCAAGAGCCACCACAACACCAGGTGTTCATAAACTTTCGGGGAGATGAGCTCCGATACAGCTTCATAAGTCATCTAGAGAAGGCCTTATCAAATAAAAAAATCAACGTGTTCATTGACGTTCGCGAGGAAATGGGAGAAAGTAAGAAAATCCTTTTCAAGAGGATAAGGGAGTCGAAGATCACTATTGCGGTCATCTCAAGCAGGTATACTGAGTCACGTTGGTGCTTAAACGAGCTCGCAGAGGTCAAAGAGTGTGTGGACGCAGGGAACATGAAGGTAATTCCAGTGTTCTACAAGGTCACTGTTGAGACAGTACATAAACTGAATGGAGAATTTGGAGATAAATTCAGGGAATTAGCGAGAAAACATCAGATCGAAAAAGCCAAGTGGAAAAGTGCTCTTCAGTTTGTGACCGATAAGTTTGGCCAGAGAGTGCGTGAAAAGAGGTAAATACTTAAAATATAATATTTTGTTATGGTTTTAGTACTCAAAATATCTTTTGTGGATATCAGTCTTTTAGTTTTTGTTAATAGGATGGATATATATACACATTTTTTCACATCAAAAAGGATGGAAATGAACAAATGTATAATTGTTTATGAATATTGAGTTAGGAAACACTTCTACTTAAATACCATAATTTAAAGTGTAAGATTAAAATTTAGTTGAAATCTGTAATTAGTGGACCTAATTGTAAAATTTAATATATTGTAGTGACCTACAAATAATTAGGGAAAATGATTCTCAACTATACGAACTATAAGCCACATCATATTTACACAATACATATACGAACTAATTTAATGTTCTCATAATTAACACAAATTATTAACTTCGTATAGTGATATGCACAAAATATCATAACAAAAAAAATTCTAAAATGTTTATAAAATCAACTTATTTTATATTGCATTTTCTTTTATATTTGAAATAACATGTATCTTACTAATTTAATTTTTATCTAGTGTAAAAGTGAATACAGATTTGATTATCGTAAAATTTTATAATATCAAATCTGATCCATTAAATCCAAAATACAATTAATTGGATCTGTCCAAAATATGTCAAAATTAAATAGTAATATAAATTTTATTACGCTTATAGGACATGACATAGAGGGGGTAGTAAAAGACTACTTATACTAAATAGTACCCGTGATATTCAGCATGAGAAAATATATAGCTTATTCGTCGTTAGTTTATATTTCATAAATTATTATTTTAATTAGATTTTAGTATATGATTTATTATTATTATTATTATTATTATTATTATTATTATATATTACTGGTGTTGTGTTAATTATAATTATATGAGATGTTATATTTGTAACTCTTAATAACTTAGGTTATAATATCATTTTGTTGTAAAATTAAGTGGTGCTATGTATATATTTTCACAATATTCAAAATATATAACTATTTGATTTATTTTAATATATCTGTCATGATCCGTCTTAACATGGTTTTATCTGCTCTGACATGTCCTGACCTATTGTAAAAATTAGAATATTTAAAAATTTAGATGATTTAAAGTTAGATTTGTAAAAAATAATTTAATTTTCGTCCATAATTAATAAAAGAAAGAATTTGAGTTTAATTTTTTGTAGAAAGTAATAATTATTTAAAATTTTATTTAGGAATTTATTTATTTAATTATATTATTTTTGGCTATTATTGTATCCTTAAATAATTTCATATTTGTTTAGTAGATATTAAATAAAAATGAACAGATTTTACAATATTAAGAATTAAAATTTGAAATATCTAAATACTTATTTTGTTTGCTATTTATTAGGGAACTTATTAACTAAATAGAAAATTATTATGATTATTAGTAAGATTTGAAAAAATTAAAAAGATTGTCCAATGGTATTTGTTGTAATATCTCACGTAAATGCAAGGTTATTTTTATTTTAAAATTGCTCAAATAATTGAAGAAGAATTACTATTATACTTTTTACATAATTTTGACATATCCGAGTAACTTTTCTTGGATACGATGGACCGAATTTGTATTCTGCTTGAACATGAAATCTATATATGTCCATACACTAGATAAAAATTAAAATATTAATATAAATTTCATTTAATATATAAAAACATTAATATAAAACCTTTCAAGTTGAATTTAATAATGATTTAGAACATATTTGTTTTGTTAATGGGTTCAATTTTAGAACATATTTATTGTGTGATTTCTAAAGTAATACACATTTTTAGAAAAATGAAATTTCTTTATTTTAGATAATATTTTGATCAATTATTCTATTCTTTATATAATATACAAACATATATATATATATATATATAATATGTGTGTGTGTGTGTTTAAAAGTAGATCTGATGGTTTAAAATTAAAATAGTAAAAATGATTATGATGATACACATATAATATAGGGCAATTCTCAAAAATAGCACTAAATAAAGATTTTGTTTCACAAATAGCACTTCATTTTCATTTTGAACAAAAATAGAATTTTTAGTAAAGATTATTTTCTTATATAGCACAAAATCTCATAACCTCATATGTATATGATTTAGGATTTAGGGTTTAAAAACCACAAACTCTAAGCCCTAAACCCTAAACCCTAAACCCTAAACCATACATTTCACCCCAAACAAACTATATTTTTAATTGTACAATACTTAACCCAAACAAAAAATTTAAAATTTTGTCTTTTCTAAAAATACTATTTTTATCCAAAATAAAAATGAAATATTATTTTTAAAACTTTATTTAGTGCTATTTTAGGGAATTTCTCTATAATATATGATACTTTGTGCGTGGTATAATGCGAAGTCAATATAATTTGTATAGTTTTCATAACATTAAATTAATATGCATGTCTATCTATCTATGTCGTGGCTTATAATTCATGTAGCTGAAAACTAATTGTCCAAATAATTAACTTAAATCTGTTCAGAAATACAGATGGGACTAAATGCTAGTTATAAATTTTGAAACCAAAATAATAGTTCACAACACACTCGATAATTCACCTAGATGCTAACGAGATGAATTAGCCAATTTTGTGGACGGCCACCAAGACTCTGACTAAGACTACTACTTAACAGGTATGTCACAAGGGTGATAATTAAGTATAGTCGTATGTCACATACCAGGGTCATAAGAGCCATAAGTCAAATACAAGAATTGTACGTGACATACAATGCTCATATGTAACTTATAACTCTTAGGACCTCGGTATGTGACATACGACTATATGCTTATGAATATGACAATCGTATGTGACTCTTATTTAGTTGTCTTAAGATGATTGTGTTTGTTGTCACACCCAGTAAACTTTTTGCATCTATGTTTTGACTTGATGTTTCTAACATATTTGATAGCAATGAGGCCGATATCATCGATCTTATCGTGAATGACGTAATGATGAAGCTAAAAAGAATACCAACAGATCAAGGACCAAAGAGTCCAAGAGGAGATATTATTGAATCGCCCAAGGGAAAATCAGAAGGAGAGCTTGAGAGTTCTTCTTCTTCTTCTTCAAAAACATCTCATTTATTTGGGATTGAAACACGCCTAGAGCAATTGAAAGAGAAGTTGGATTTTGAATTAAAGATCACTCGAGTTGTTGGAGTTGTTGGGATGCCTGGTATTGGTAAAACTACTCTTGCCAAGAAAATTTTGGAGGATTGGCCTCCTGTAGAATGGGGGAAGGACTCGCCGGAACACTTGCATTCAATGTTCCTAGATGATGTCCGTGAGAAGTCAAAGTTTCCTGAGATTCATAACTTGCAGCTGGACCTCTTGTATGGTTTGACGAAGAAACAATACAAGAGAAATGAACAAGCAGAAACTGACCTCCTACTTAAATCTTTAAAATCTGAGATAAGCAAAAGCAAAGTGTTTATTGTTCTTGATGACGTGAGTGACAAGTGTCAGATAGAAAAGATTCTTGGCAACCGCGAATGGTTAAAAGAAGGAAGCAAAGTTGTAATCACCACCAACAGCAAGTCCGTGATCGAGGGAGTGGTAGACGAAACATATCTAGTCCCGGGTCTGAACGACAACGATGCCCTAAAATACTTTGAAAAACATGCATTCTCTGGTCCTTGCGAGCCAAGTTTCAAGAAGCTTGCAAGCGAGTTTGTGGAATACTCTAGAGGACATCCATTAGCTCTCAAAGTACTTGGCGGTGAGCTTCTTGGGAGGAAAAAGCAGTACTGGGAATCTAAGCTTGGCACGCTTGCCAAAAGCCCAATCAGCAACACGATTCAAGATGTCGTGAGGATTCCGTATGACGATCTGAGAAAACACCATAAGGATTTGTTCCTCGATGTGGCATGTTTCTTTAGGTTTGAAGATGAGTATCACGTGAGGAGCCTTCTGGATTCTTCAGTTCATGAGAATGCGAGTGAAATGAAAGATCTCACGGATAAGTTCTTCATCAACATTTGTTGTGGTCGACTTGAGGTTAATGATCTAATGTACACATTCGCTATGGGACTAGAATCACAATCATCCTCTGAAAATTCAACAAGTGGACGTAGGCTGTCCAACCATGGCGAGATCATCACTCTTCTCCGGAACAAAGCGGTGAGTGAGATTGACCTCTATTACATATTTGAAGTTAATTCTAAACTAATTTACATGTTAAACTTTTGCACAACTTCTTTTTTTAATTGAGACCATAACCTTGATCCTATGTTAATAAATATAGAAAAATTCTTTATATAGCAAAAAAAAATGTTGTTTGCCAACTTTAACACACATTTTTATTTAGGATAAAAATATTATTTTTATAAAAGATAATAATTTATTTTTTGGTTTGGATTATTTTAAAATATAGAGTATAGTTTTTAAAAGGTATGCGGTATGATCTACGATTTTCTAAACCATAAATCTTAAACCTAAAAATATGAAATAATGAGATTTGTGATAAAAATATGTGCTATTTGGCAATTTATTACTATTTATGAGAATTGTCTATAAATATATAATCTCAATAATATTATAAATTAATAATTTTATTAATTTGTTGCACAGGAAGGGACCAAGGTCAGAGGAATTTTCCTTGACATGTCTGAAGTACCGAAGATATTGAAATTACGCAGTGACACATTCAAAGAAATGAACGATCTCAGATACTTGAAATTCTTCAACTCAAGTTGTCCAAAAGAATGTGAAGCTGAATGCAACCTGAGCTTTCCCTATGGACTTGAGTTCACACTTGAAAACATCAGATATCTCCATTGGCTAAAATTTCCGCTGGAGAACCTTCCGCAAGATTTTAATCCGAAAAATCTTATAGAACTCAAGCTGCCTTACAGCCAGATAGAGCAAGTTTGGAAGGGAGAAAAGGTGAGTGTGTGTGTGTATATATATATATATATATATATATGTCCGATGCTATAATTTGATTACATAGTTGCATTTACAATTGATTCTTCCTTTTTTAATGCTGGCCATAGGACACATCAAAACTAAAGTGGCTGGATCTGAATCATTCAAGTAGGCTGCACACATTACCGGATTTATCGTTGGCTCGAAAACTTCAAAGTATTAACCTTGAAGGTTGCACGAAACTGAAGATGGTTCACGAAGAGCTACGAAACATGGAAAGTCTCGTATTCTTGAACCTGAGAGGATGTACGAGCCTTGAATCTCTTCCAAAGATGAAATTGATCTCTCTGAAAATACTCATCCTAAGTGGCTGCTCAAATCTTGACGAAATAAATTTGTTTCCAGAGAATCTTGAAGAGTTATACTTGGATGGCACTGCGATAAAGGGACTTCCTTCAGCGATCGGGGACCTTCAAAGACTAGTCTTGCTGAAACTTAAAGACTGCAAAGAGCTGCTGAGTCTCCCTGATAGTATAGGAAATCTAAAAGTTCTTGAAAAACTTATACTCTCTGGCTGTTTAAAACTTACGAGTTTTCCAGAAGTTAGGCAGAACTTGAAGCATTTGAAGATTTTAAGACTTGATGGGACAGGAATAAAAGAGATGCATGATACTGTCCATCGCCTAAGTATCAATGGACTATCATCAGTGCAGCGTTTATGTCTGAGCAGAAACGATTTCAAAAGCTTGCCAGAAAGCATCATTAATCTCTACAATCTCAAATGGCTTGACTTAGAGTTTTGCGAGCAGCTCACATCTCTTCCAATGCTTCCACCAAATCTTCATTGGTTAGATGCACACGGTTGCATTTCACTGAAAAAGGTTGAGAAATCTTTGTCTCTTACATCGGCGGCAACAGAACATTCACACTCCACGTTTATTTTCACTAATTGTACCAAGCTTGATCAAGTTGCGAAGAGTAGTATCGTATCTTATATTCGGAGGAAGATCCAGTTAATGTCAGATGCACTAGTTCACCAAGACAAGGTATTATCTCATTGACTCCTAGACTCTAAATTGTTAAGGCGTATATTAAAGCAGCGTACCAGAAATAGTAATGCAAACGTTTGCACTACTGTTTCTGGTAGTTCAACTCTATACTCCATGAACATTTGCAACCTTAGAACATCTTTACTAGTAATCTCTCATATAATTTCTTAAACAATATTAAAAATAAAATATTAATAAAATATTGAGAGTTTTTCAAAAGATATGAGAACCTCATACAATAGTTTTTTAAATGAGAGACTCATCCATGGAGTTCTCATGTTTTTTTTTAAAGACTCTCAATATTTCATTAATATTTCATTTTTATATTATTTGAGAGACTACATAATTCATCAATATGTTAGAGACTATCAATATGGTTGCTCTTAGAGTAACATACTTTTTCGCATATGATTGATTCACTTTTGGCATTTAATTGGCAGGGTTCTATACTTGATGTGTTAATTAAAATCTCCTATCCTGGTTGGCAATTACCTATATGGTTCAATCACCGAGCGGTTGGGTCAGAGTTTAAGCAAAATCTGCCTCGACATTGGCATGAAGATGGGCTTACCGGTATAGCTCTCAGCGTTGTTGTCTCATTTAAGAACCACCAAGATCATAATACTCGCCTCTTAGTTAGATGCACCAGTGAGTTCAAAGAAAAAGATAAGCCTTTATTCAAGTTTAGTTGCATTCTTGGTGGTTGGACCAAACATGCTAGCAATAATAACCCCCAAGACAACATGGATTCATCTGGTCATGTATTCATCGGATACGCCAATTTGTTACGCATACTGGAAAAGGACAGAGGAGTGAAATGTGTTGCTACTGAAGTTTCCTTGGATTTCGAAGTGACAGACGGGGCGAAACCGGTTACAAACTGTAAGGTGCTAAAGTGTGGCTTTACTCTCATCTATGCACCCACTAAACATATTCATAGCTTATGTACCGAAGTATACTCTGACCATGAAGAGAGAATGTCTAGTTCAGCGAGCGCTATTGGAGGTACGTTTGAAGAAAGATTTAACCAGCATGGAACTGGAGCAAACTCTGTTTCTTTGGCGGCTCCAACAACGGAGAACGAGTTGACAAAGGAAGAAGATGAATCCATGTCACCGGTGAGCTCAGGAGAAGGTGAAGTTGTTAATCATGACTCTCCAAAGAAAGACGAGACTAATCAAGGAGGTGCAACAAGTCCAGTAGTATCTTCAGATGATAATGGTACAAACAATTTATGTGAGCGGTTTGAGAAACCTATACGGCTTATTTGTCTTGTGATCACCATTTATTTTGGTGCTGTTTTTGTACTGGGAAAGGATACCAGAAAGAGAGAAGAAAAAAAAAACTAAATTCAATTAATAAACATATGTATGAATCGTTCTTCATGTATGATGTATTTATAGGCGCTAGTTACTTAATTAGGTCCAGCATGTCCAAGAGACTTCATGTTATAGATCTTTACTAGAAAATTTGAAGCCCTAGGTCTAATTCTACTAGTCTTGAGAGTGTCTCGATATGGATCAATGGATGCGGCAGTTCTTTGGAGAGCTGATGCAGAATCTGATTACATTGTGCTCAAAAGCTCATTTATCCAAGAATGTCTGGTGGAACCTCAGGAAATATTTTGTTGCATATTCCTCTTCTATGTGGCTTAAATTCTCTGGAAACTAACATCCTGGTTTCTGGTATCAATAGTGGTGCATGAGAAGAGTTTAAAAGATTTGATTTGGCTACCTATATTGGTGCACTTATCTTTTATGTCAACCATCCTGAAAGAACTCCAGAGTTAAACGTGCTTGAGCTAGAGTAGTACTAGGATGGGTGACCTAGCGGGAAGTGATTCTCGGTACCGTGTGAGTGAGGCCAAGACACGGAGAAATATCATGTGGTGATTTGTATAAATAGTAACAAGTCGTTGGAGCCTCTTAAAAATTAATACACCAACCGTCGGACAAGGATGGGGCCCACGGATCCAAGAAAAGACGTTATTGGTAGAAACGATCGGGGCGTTACACTAATAGTCATCTTCGGAGAGTACTACTAGCTTGTCCTTCACAGAATCAAAACAGAGCGATTATAACAGAACAAGATTCATTACCCGAATCAAAGCATAACAAAACCAGCAACATAGTCTTCCTCTATAAGTATTTTCTTAGCATAGCATAGATAAACTATTAAACTGTAAAATATCATCTGGTTATTTCTCAATTATTAAACCCTCTACTTGTTTTTATGACAAACTAGATAAGGAAATAAATTATGTTTATTCAATTAAATATTTGTTATTAATAATATATCTTAAATTGTTTAAGAAATAAACAGAAATCATGTTTTATTCGAGAAAATAGTTATTTACAAAATTTTAGTTTTATACATGAATAAATTAATTAATTTTCTATATTAAAATTTTCTTACAAAAATATTTAAAATTTATATAATGTTCAAAAGCTTTTGGTTTCTAGAATTATTTTTTTTTTTGACTACCATGTTAGATAACATTGACAAAGTATTAGAATCTCAATAACTAAACAAAATCAACTCCAAAAAAGGATACTAACAAAAAAAAATCCAAAAGGATCCTACACTCTTATATCCGAAAGACCAAACATAAATTGTACCGAATCGAAAACCGAATGGATACCCAAAATACTTGAAATATAATTATATACCCAAAAATATTAATAATATTTAAACTTGATATAACTCTATTATCCAACAATTATAAACCCAAAAATATCAATTATTTTTATATCAAATAGTTAAAATACCTAAAATTAACCAAAATATATGAAAGATCTAGGTTATTAACTTTTTGTTAAATCATATTTTTTCATACACACTTGACTTTGCTATACAATTTAGCTAAATTTTCAATCATATTAAAATCTAACTCTAACTTCATGTATACTCCCTATAAATTAATAGAAGTCAAAAATTTTATACCAAAGTAAAATGCATTATATCAAACAAATATCCATACAATTAATTCTTATAAAATAAGTAAAAATAAATAACAACAATATTAGTAATTTAGTAGAAAACAATGAAATTTGGAAAACTAACACTGCAAATAAACTAAGTTTATGTTAAAATTTCGTTTTGGTATTTGTTTTAAATATATTTCTTAACTTTAATTATTGATTAGTTAAATTTATGTTTGTGATTTATTTTTTTCTTGTAAAAAAAACTACACTTTTTTCCTTTTTTGTATTTGTATTTGTTTTAAATGTATTTTTAAAATTTAGTTATTCATTAGATAATTTAACATTTTTCTGATTCCTTTTTTTCTTTTTAAAAAAACTTCACTTCTTATGTTTATTTTTTGTTGGGATTTATGAATTTTAATTGATGATTTGATATATTAACAATTACTGGATTTTCTTTTTTCGATAAGTTATTATAATTTGACATGTGGCAAGATCTGAATGATTAGTGACACATATCAATATCTCGTAAGTTATAATTTTGAGACGTGTCGACTTCTGGTGAGTGCAGCCCAAGTTTATATAATAAGATGTAATCCTCTACTTGTTTTATGACAAATATGGGAAGTTTAAAACTTGAAGCCACTCTTGAACTTATCATGGAAATTGCAGATTAAAATCCCTGGATCCCCATTGTGGTTCTTGCAGCTTATCATGGAAATTCTAAAAAGTTTTCACTCGTTTATAATCCCTTGACTTAATGTTTAATTATTAGTTTTTGGAGGGATTTAAGTTTAAATGATAAATCATGTGTTAATGAAACATGAATTTTAAAATATCTTTCAAAATCTAGTGTTATTATATTAATGATTTTTAAATTACACTTAAATCCACTGTTATTGAAAACATAGTTAGGATTTGATTTAAAAATTTCAAGTGGGATTTGATGAAATTTCTTAGTTAAAAATACAAAGAACCAAATCACATGATTTTAGGTGAGATTTCAAAAATATTAATAACAAAATTTCTAAATCACACCAAAATTTTACCAAATCCATTCAAAACTCACTAAAACTAAAATATCTCTAATTATTCAGTTCAATACACACTATGACACACTATGAGTCAATCCCCTTATTTGTTCCGAGTTAGGATAGTAATGTAGTCAACTCTTGGGCCACAAATCAAACAAAGCCCATTTAGAGCATAAACCGACTCCTCAATATTTCCCTATATATACGCGTGTAGCAGCCTCCTCTTCACACACATCACAAAGGTCTGAAGATAACAGTGTTATTATCGATAGATATGAAGCCGGAAAGAAAGAGAAGTGGCACCATTGGAAAGTGGAAAAAGGAAGGCGATGATTCTCGTTTTGATCTCAACTCTAACAAGCTTTCAATCAATGATGTTGGGACAATGGAAGCTGAGGAGTTTTCTTTTGACCTCAGCTCTATGAAACATGCAATCAATGATGTTGAAACAAAGGCCAAGGTAAAGACGTCGGAGGTGAGGAAAAATATGAAGCTAACTCGGAGGGGGAGGAAGCGCCTTATAGAAGAATTCTTACGAGAGTTCGACGAGAAGTTGGAGTTTCTTCTGCTAAACCACATGTAACTGTAAGTACCACATTATAGCAAAAAATAATGCTTAGGGTTTTTATTTTATTTTGATGATCATAATTGCATTTTAGTTTATCTTTCCTTAAGCATAATATCAAACTCTCTATTTTTTTTTTCAATAAAGAATAATATTGCACTCTTCGTTTCAGCTTTTTTCCTATCTCTTGCCATATTGGATTTAGGGTTAGGGTTTGTTTGTTTACACGTAAATTTTCTTCTGCAATTCGGGATTGGAAAAGTGGATTCCATGAAGGTTTCCTCCCGGACAACAATTTATAATTTGAAGCCACGTTTGATTCCTCTTCCAAGGTTAGGGTTTTCTAAATGCAGCTGCAATTGGATACTGAAAAGGTTGATTCCTTGTAGGTAAGTATTTTGTCTCTCCTCTTTCGATGAATTCATATCAACGGATCACGTTCCTTGCTTATTAGATTAGATCGTCCGTTTGGAAAATAAGCTGATCGAAGCTAGAAGAAACGTAAAAAGACATTCATTATGTTGCTTGTTAGTCAAGAAGATTGATGAAAATATATATTAGTGATGAATCATGTCACCGGTGAGCTCAGAAGAAGGTGAAGTTGTGATGATGAATATCCAAAGAAAGATGAGACAAATCAAGGAGGTGTAGCAAGTTCAATATATAGTATCTTCAGAAGATCCTATTGATGATGATAATGGCACAAACAGCTTATGTGAGCGGTTTGAGAAACCTATATGGCTTATTTGTCTTGTGATCTCCATTTATGTAGTTGTTTTTTTTTTAGCAAACAAGAATGCTTAGCGTTTTTTTTTTTTTAATATTTTGATTTCATATTTAGTGTGTGTATGCTTTTTCTGAAATTCCATGCCATTAGTTAACCAATGGCATATGATAATGAGTCTTGACTCTTCTGCAACTCTTACCTTTGTTTGGTTTCTTAGTTTTTGCTGGTTTGACATTACTTCTGCTCTGTATACTAAAGTATTTTACTTTTTGCTGGATAGTTTGGAAAACAAACACTCAAATAAAACATATGATAATGAGTCTTTACAGCAGGAGCTCATTAGAAACACTGGGAAATTTACATCTTTTACGGAAAAATGACATCAAAAACAGAACATGTTTATAGTCATCCAAAGACAAGAAACAATAAATATGCTTCAGATATGAACAGTCAAGAAGCCTGCGCAGTTTTCGAAAGTCGGAACATATGGGGTTCAGAAGGATTTTCAAAGAGCTCACATAAGCTCTTAATGGTGAATGTAACCTGAAATTTCAATATGACATTAGATGGAAACTCAGGGTAACTTTTGATTTGTGTGCAACCGGAGAGATCAATGGCTGGGAAACTTTGCAAGTTCTTACAGCCGCTGAGATAAATTTGCTCAAGGTTAGAGCTTCTGAAAGTTCCTCAGCTTCATACAGTTTCTCTGAATGGCGAAGGTTGATCCTCTTCCGCATCTTGAGGTTCTGAAAACAAAGAGAAACACAGTTGAAGTAAATATTGGCTAAAGGAATAACAGAAAGTGTCCTTACTTTAATTTTACTTGAGTTTGCTTACTTTGGTTCCTCCCCAAAGTGTTTGGAGTTGGCTGTTAGGCATATTGAGTTCAACAAGGTTGCTTGTATTAAAATCTTGTGGTAAAGATTGCAAAGGGTAATACTCCCAATGGAGAACTCTAAACCCATAAGGCAAAGACTCGAGAGACTTGCGGTTATTTTTAAGATCAGAATAGTAAATCTTGAGGGATCTAAGGTTATATAGAAATTGGAGTGAAGAAAGTTTGACACATGCATCAAAAGATATCGATGATTAACTCTACACTGAGAAAGCACGTGCTCATCTCTGGAGAAAAGATTCTACCAATTCATACTCACTAGTCACTACAGACCTTATAAATAAATCTTGACATATCAATCTAAAAATTTCCAAAATATAAAGAATAATAATGTATAAACCATGTTTTCACAACGATCATTTGAATTCTTTAACCATGGTTGGCCCTTGTAAACCATATGTCTATAAAATGGTAAGCTTAACTGCAATTTTCATGAAAAATGGATGATTCCTACAATAATAATGTTTAATGAAACAATGCTCATGTCATGTGCTCTTCTTCATCAGCTTTATGTCCATCAATGATAACTTGACATGTGGGAGAAAGCTTTGTGGATGTAAGAAGCTTGATCTTGAACCTATCTGCCTCTTGTTGTTTTATAGAATGATATTGTTTGAAACTCACCGTCAGTTTCTTGAGGACTGCTGAATTCTCAAGAAAGTAATTCACAAATTTAATAGTCTCACTTGTTTCATCTTCCATCTTCCGTAAGGATAGTTTAATCTCAACATACTCCAGGGTCGATTTTAAGCATCGAGGCACGTTGGTAAAGTCTAGTTGCGTTAGCTCTTCTATAAAGCAATTGTTCTAAAAAAACAAAAAGAGAGCTAAGTTTACAATATGTTTCAACAATGTTCTGTAGCCAAACCAGAAATTCAAAAAGATTTTTACCACAATCGAAAGGATACAAGTCAGATATTTTTTCATCGAGAATGAATACATTCAATTGTTATATATGCACACAGAGTATGTGTATATATATATATATATTTACCTTTAGAGTCCAGTCACAGATCACCACACGTCTCACACTAAATATTTTCGCTAAAAAATCGCAGAAAATATCACGCATTCTTAAATCCTCTGGTTCCAAAGCTCTTCCATACCTCAAATCAAATGTGATCATGAACAAGGAACTCAGGTTCTTGACCACAATCTTATGAGATGGAATCCTTGTTAAACTCAAATATTCGAGTCGTGGAGCATCAATCTCAAGCGTAAACTCTGTACCATCCCTATAGCTCGAAAATCCTAAATGACATCTTTTCAGAGTCTGAGAACTAACACGCATCACAACTTCCTCATTCAAAATATCAAACGATCTAATCAATTCAAGATCTTCAAGAAGAGGACATCCTGAGATGAGCTTCTCCACAATCAAAGGACCGTCCTTACCATAACAAATAGTACGTAGATGCAAGATCTTGAGACAAGGTAGATAAACAACAAACCCTGGATTCTTTAATCCTACATTATGAAGCTTCAAATATACCAATGTCTTGCTCTTGTAAATATTCTGATGCATGAAAACATCTCTTTTACAATGATCCATAGTAACATCTAAATGTTGAATTCCACAATCAACCACTGTATTAATCAACTCCATGAATCGAGCTTGATAGCCATCAAAGTTTCCATACCATATCTCCAACTTTTGCACCTTGCAAAGACTTCACAAATCTGTCTATGAACCTTTCATAGACTTCTTCACTAGGGAAGTGAGAGGTGTCTATATCAAGTCCAGGAACACTTAACCAAAGATTTCTCCATCGAGTCGATAAAACACTTGTCTTAACAGAATCTTTGGTCTCAAGGTTTAAGAGTATCTGAGTTAGCAAAGAATCCCGTAGATCGCAGATTGTATTGCAACCCATTCCTAGAGCATGAACAAAAACAACATCAAAATCGAATCCTAGGGCGATGAGTTTCTCAGTTTTATCCAAAATTTCAGGGTTCAACAAAAGTCGATCAAAATTACTTACGTACAATCCAAGGAGGAATCAAGAACTAACCTTCTCCGTTTATTTGATTTGACGGAAGATTACGCCGGCGCTTTCGCATAACTGATGAGTCGGTTTCAGTTTTAGGTTTTGTTCATTCTACTTTATTTATTAAATTTAATGGGTTTCTTCGGCTAAAAGTAAGGATACATATGCGAACGTGTACACTAGTGTCGGCCAATAAAAGTTTTAAAAAATAAAAAAATATGTCTTGAATCTTGTTTCTTTTTATATACAAGAATGTACTAATTATAAAAATGTTTCTGTTTACACAAAAAGAGAAACATTTTTATAATCGTGCATGTAAAGGAACTGTGAGAAGACTTCATTTATATACTCAAATGGAAATGCAAAACGAAATATTTATTAGTTTCAGGTGAAAGGAATCAGAACCTCTCCTTGTTGAGATTTTTGAACCACTCCTTGTTGAGTTCAAAACCACGGATCTTGAACTCCAAAATCTCAAAACCATGCATATTTGCCAACTTCTCCTGAACACTTCGGGTGATCTTAGATGTGCTTCGGGTCATCTTTAATGCGCTTTCACACATCATATCTTTAAATGTAGTTGCTGCTTCCGATTTTGGAATTGTTATCCTTTCTTGGCTACTACGGAAACTTCCTAGTTTCGGAGAGTCTAAGGTATGGTGCCCAGGAGGCTCTAACTTCTGGGGCTTTTGCTGATTGTCGAATGACTCGTATAAGCTCTTGATGGTGTCTGTAACTTGAGAAAATAATGTCTTAATGGATTCTCCATGGAATTTCAAAATGACATTAGATGGAAACTCTGGGAAACTTTTGATTTGTGTGCAACCAGAGAGATCAACAACTCGGATTTTTTGCAGTTTATGAATCTCTGGGAAACTTTGCAAGTTCTCACAGCCGCTAAGGTCAATTTGCTCAAGGTTTAGAGCTTCTGAAAGTTCATCAACTTCAAGTAGCTTGTGAGAATTGCAAAGGTTGATCCTCTTCAGCATCTTGAGGTTCTGAACAAAGAGAAACAGTACTATTGATGTAAATAACTATAAGAAATAATAAAAATTAAAGATCTTACTCTTCATTTGAGTTTGCTTACTTTGATTCCTCCCCAAAGTGTTTGGAGTTGACTAGAAGGCATATTGAGTTCAACAAGGTTGCTTGTATTAAAATCTTGTGGTAAAGATTGCAAAGGGTAATTCTCCCAATGGAGAATTCTAAGCCCATAAGGCAAAGACTTGACAGACTTGCGATTACTTTTAAGATCAGAATAGTAAATCTTGAGGAATCTAAGGTTATACATTTTTTGGAGTGAAGGTAGTTTGACATCTAGGTTTAGGTTAGAAGCATCCAAAGATATCGCTTCGATATCTATAGTACCCTGAAATAACACAAGAGAATAGCTTATGGATGATGATGACATAGCTAAAGTTTAAAAAAAAAAAAACAAAAAAAAAAGGATGGGAAATGGTAGCATAAGACGAACCAATACATATTTGAAACTTGTTTTGGGGTCTTTGCTGATTTTGAGTTTAGGACACCTCCCGATTTTTCTGACTACTGCCTGAATCATGCTATGCATTTCCAATCTGTTCTCTGAAATAGTCACAAGTGAGTTCTCCACAAGCCGGTCGATTCCAATATTCGGAAAGAAACCAAGGTCTTGAAGTACTTCCGACACTAAGTCAACATTATCACCTGTAAAAAAGAAAGCAATATACACAAGTATGTTCTTTTCGTTGTCGTTAAGTGCATAGTAGCTACTCTTGACTACTTCCATAATCTGTTGTGGAGGAGATTTCTTGAGCTTGAGGAACAAAGCCTCCTTTTGATCCGTTTCCTTGTGTGATGACATCTCTTCGGCGTATAATCGTAGAGCTAAAGGGTTCCCATTAGTGTAGTCGATTACCTCCATAGCAAGCTCCATGCGAAGATTATTATCCCTCACATCTCTTCCAAAGGCACACCAGGAGAATAGTTGCTGAGCCTCGTTCTTGTTTAATCCTTCAACTTTATAAGTTTGATTAACTTCACGCTGAGAAAACACTTGCTCATCTCTGGAGGTTACGATGATCAAGCTTCCGGGACTAAACAAGAAAAACTCACCGAGAAAAGACTCTGCATCAAGATGATTTCTCACATCATCAAGAACAAGAAGAACTCTTTGTTGAAGTGTTTGATTTGGAATGTTCTTGAAATGTTCCTGCAGCAAACCGTAAAGTCCTTTCTCATGAAAGGTTTCGTGAAAATTTTGGACGAAGCAAGTAACTTCATAGCCACCAGACATTTGATCAAAGACAGCTTTAGCAAGCTTCGTCTTGCCTATGCCTGGCATACCCCAAATCCCTAGGCTTCTGACTCCCCATTGTTGCTTGCGTAGCAAGTTTTCTATATCCGGTAGCATCCTTGAGAAGATTCCTATCCGTTCATTCGGAAAGACCATTTCGTAAACTTCCCTGGCGATCTTGTCCATAAATTCGTAGTCACTATAAAAACCGTACTGCCCTTAGCACTTACTATGTTATGGCATATTATGGAAAAAAAAAGAAGAAGAAGTAGAAAAAATTTCAAACCTTTTGCTATTGCTTGTTTCGTATCCATGTAAACTTGTTATTTCCGCAAGGGCATTGCACCATTCACTAGCTTGATCTGAAGTACGGTGCTCCAAGGACGCCTTGATGAAATTTATCGTCAGTTCTTGCACATTTGATCTACTGACTCCATAAAAGATAGCGGTCACGACATGGCCTTCCTTGTGTCTTCGCTGGATAGTCTCCACGAGTTCATCCAAAGATTCCTTGGAGGACAAGTAATTTTCGGAGAAAATCAACACAGAAGCAATGGACTTGTAGGATTTATCTGAGAGCACAGAGATGCCTTTACGGCCAAATGCAGCGGACAGATGGGGGACGAAGGAGCACCGTAGTGTCTCCTCTGAGATATCAAAGTTGATTTTGACCATGTTATGAGCTTCCATGACTTGAAAATCTTAAGTTTAGTGGTTTCAAGCTTATGCTTTGTTTTTTGTGTTTTTTTTTTTTTTTGTTAAAAGGTATAATATGTTTTGTTTCTGAGTAAAGAGACGGTGAAGAAAAAAACATTTTAACATACAATGCAACATGTTGATGTTAATAATTTTTCTAAAAACAAATATAAATTCCTCTCTTGACTTAGTTCATTTCTTCATATTCCGTAATAAATCAATTAAAATTCTTTTTTCTTTAAATGAAATTTGAATCATGTATGTATTGGTGGGTTTTAATTTAATTGGGCAAGACTCTATCTCTTTGAACTAGTCTCCTCGAAACTTCTGGTTTTTAGTATAAACACTATAGAAATAAATATGAATAATAATGCATGCTTCCAAGTTGGTTCGTGCTCTTTTTTTTATGATAAAATTTGCTTCGTGCTCTTGCTTTCAAGTTTTAATTATAATTGCGCAACATCATATAAATATAAATACAAATAAAAAAGGGATTAACGAATTAATATACGAGTTGACATTCCATCAACCATAGCAAAGAAAAAACATAAACTGGGATTACGCAGGTTGTATATATTTTATCAGTAAAGAATAAATAAATAAGAGGGTATCATTGGCTAATTCTATTCCGTGGCCGTGGAAATTGCCTCGAAATTACAGTTATCAGCAAGCAGTTGATAACATTTTTTTAAGGCGATTGAAATACGAAATGAGATTTAATAAATAGCAAAGTGGGTTTGTTACTTGCTACAATTTACAATCCATTGAGACTAGTCTTGTTTTCATTAAGATTCTTTTTTATTGGTATGAATGTAAATTATATTCATAAAAAAAAATTGTTTTACAACAAGTATATAGATATTTTCAATAACAAAAACCACCCTCATAAACTGGTAGACCCGTTTTCTGGATAGTGTTTAAACAGTTTCAAACACTTTTATGTATAAACCTAGTGAGTTTTGCATTCGGAGATGAAAATTCACCATGGCATATTCCATTCCTTCTCCATATTACCATATACTATGGATAGAGAACTGAAAAACATACGTCAATACAAAAGAGTGAAAAAAGTGGTTTGGTAGATTCAGATAGCAGGGGAAAAATAGAATTCCAACTTGTTTTCATTAAGATTCAGACTAATTAAAGTAATTAAATAATATTAATAGACATAGACAATATCCAATGGTACATTAGGGATGTTAATTATGATCGAAATGGTATTCACAAATTTAAACTCAAATAACACTAAATAGGTTTGAATTTTAATTTTGATGGTAGAATTACAAATATGGACTTTCTATTTTGGAGAATATCGTCAAGGTTAGGAGAGGAGGAAATGTATAATAGTTTTCCATAATTGTATAGGTTATATGGAAAGATATAGAAATCAAAAAGTATATCAAACGACTTTTCTGTAATTTTGGATATTTTGAACTATGCTATTAGTGATCATTCAGTTTGGTAGACTGTTCAATTAAATCCAAATAAGGAAATCAAGAAAAAAATCTCTTGGATAGGAATTTTCAATCTATAAGATGTCAGATCTTGGAGAGCTTCAGGTCTCCCTTTGGACTTAGGATGGATTTTGTTTGCAAAGATATGACATATTATGCTTTTAACGGCTAAATGTCACTGAATAAGTCATTTACCTTTTCATCTTGAGATAGAAGCATTAATTTGGCCAACCAATCAAATAGTGGTGTTTTTAATAATATATGATTGAAAAAGAGGAAATTTTTTTTATCCTATCTAGTTTAATAATGTATTGTCAGGTTTTCGAAATAAATTGTACAGAAGTTACTTGTCTTAATGATGTAATCTCCTAACAAAGGGTTAGCTTTCTCCAATCTTCTACTGAAATTGGTCTTTTATGAGTGATTTACACTATGGCCTATGGGTATATCTTTGTCACTTGGGTATCTTTTTGTGTTTTTTAGAGAGTAAGAGACTAAATTAACCCTAGAAAACTGTCTTGAGAGACACCTGATGTTAAGGGAATCTGTTTTATTCCAACTAAAACCAGCTTTAGTCTAGTTAGAAGAGGGTTTGATTTTGGTCGTTGGATTAAACAACAATAAAGCATATCTGACACTCTGATTTGAAAGCAACTCATTTACTCCCTTTCATTTATGTTCGTTGGATTGAAAGTAAGATAATACTATGTTTTTGCAAATGGACGGTGGTGATTAAATGTGTCTTGGATCGTGGCTGGCCTAGGGTTTACCGCGCGGCTGATATATAAGGAAGTTTATGCAATCCAGGTCGATAGCTTTCTGTGTTCGGCATAGCTGTGGATGCAATTTAGAAGAATTCTTGGTCTTACGAAAGTTTGAATATGGATAATGATTGTCATTTTTAGTAATGTGTGGATGATGGGCCAGAGAATGAAATTTTGTGAATGACAAAGGGAAACCTTCAAGGAATGTTCATGTGGAAGAAGATGTTACAATGTCTGAGCTTGAAAGTGTTATCTGAAATGAATTTGAAGTAAATGTAGGAAATGTAGAGCTAAGCTACTGGTTGCCGAACAGTTACCAGTTTCCTACTAGACGAAAAACACCACCGGTTCTTGTTACTACTGACGGTGCTCTAAAATATTTCTTACAGCTCCATAAACAAATTCATGAGATGAGTCTATTTGTGAAGTTTGGACTGTCACCAAAGAGAGAGCGGGAGGAGGACGATTCTGTTGAAGGATGTTTGGGTAAGAAAAGGGGAATTTTGTTAGACCCTATCTTAAGCGCAGGTTGAAAGTCGTCTCCTGCTATAGTTGAGGACGAAGAGTTTTTGGCAGAGGTCAAAGAAGTAGAGGCTAAGACATGGAGTAGTGAAATAAGAGAGGACCAATTGTTTGAGAGGTAAATCCTTCAGGCAGTGTCGGTAGTGGTGATGGAGAAACTAAAACCGGTGATTTTTATAGTTCGAGAAATGATGCAGATGTTAAGATTAGGGGGTCTAATACTTCAAGCTGTGATTTTTCTGACTCAGACGAAAATGAAGATAGCCATTTAGATGTAGAAGGTGAGAATTTGGTGACCAATTTGAACACCTTGTTCCTCGAGGTTATGAAACAGAATTCTAGGAACCTTTATTGGAAGACGATTATGAAGGATCTAACGTTGTGGAGGTTATGTGAAACTGCAATGATGCGTTCGATCACAAAGTCATAATAGGTGGTAGAGTTAAAATGGAATCTCCTTGTACAAAATTCGGTAGTGGATGCGCGTGGACAACAAGTGATGGAGATAATGCTGCTGATGGAAGTTCCCCTGGTAACAATGATAATAATGATGAAGATGTTGGAATTATATTCCCCCCCCCCTCTGTTTGATGACACATTGTATTTGAGAGGTGATATATCGGACTTGGATTTGGATGATGAGAAGGGGTCTACGTAGGGATGTTTATTCTAATAAAAGTGACTGCCAGATTGCACTTGCTTGTTATGCAATAAAGAATATGTTTCAATTCAAACAGAAAATGACTTTAAGGGATTTGTTTGTTCTTAATTGCTCTGATGATAAATGCAGTTGGAGGGTAATGGCTAAAGAAAAGACTTATTATGGTTATTATGAGATTCGAAAAGTTGAGCTGGAGTACAGTTGCAGTATTCAAACAAGGTAGAAATTCTTGAAGAAAGCTACTTTTAGTCTTATAGCAGGTCTGTATAAGTCGAAGTTTCGTAATCTAGGAAATTGCCCAAAGCCACTTGATCTGATGCAGTTTATTCTTGAAGATTTGAGGATTTCAGCAACTTACTCTAAATGTTGGAGGGCTAAGGAAAAAAGCGATTGATAATGTTTGTGGAACAAATGAGGACTCATATTTGAATTTAGTTGAATATCTTCATACTCTGAAACTCGCTGATCCAGGAACAGTTACTGATCGACATCAAGACAGAGGTAGAGGCAGATGGGATAACATATTTTTCGTATATGTTTTCGGCGTTTGGAGCATCAATAGAAGAGTTGCAAAATCTATGCCGTGTATTGGTTGTCGATGGGACACATCTATCAGGGAGTACAAAGGAGTGTTGTGTGGATTGAAACTTTGGATGGGGATTTACTCCGTCAATTTTTTGTGGTGTTCGTACATCCCAAAACTGAAGTTTGATGGAGACACGAAACTTTGGGTGGAGATACATTTCGTCGACCCTAACACACTAAATATTATTGTTCATTAGAAACATAGTTTTAAGTTTGAGAAATTGTCTAAAATTGATTTTTTTGAAAATTTATTTTTAAACGGAGTCTTTTGAGAATGATTTTTGAAACAGTAAGAGTCCTTATTTGGAAATAAATTTTCAAAATGGTCCATTTTTTTATTTAATCCTTTAAGTTTTAACATTGTTGTCTGATTTTTAGTGTATCAAATATTTAAATAGAGTTTGTTTGTTTACTTTTAAGTTGTTATGCATTAAATAAATAAATAAATAAACATAAAGATATAAACTATGAAAATCTTTTTTTCTTGTACATTTTTATATTGCTTTGCAAATCCATAAAATGTTTTATATTAAACTAAAAATTATACATATATATATTGTTATTTTTCACATTTAAGATGTAAATCATCGTTTTCAGTGGAGTCGAACTCATGACCTCCTTGTTAGTGAAAACCAATAAATATATAGATACATATACATTGCAAGTCAAACTAGTGGTAAATTTTAAAAATTTATTGGATGGTTAAATTTTGTGAAGATTTTTGGTAGGAGATGCAAATCCGACTTATAATTTGGGATGATCAAGTGTTTTGGCAAGAGTTTTCTGAAAGTTTGCATAGAGTAAAGTACATAGGATGAAATCCAAGAGTCCAGGTGACCACACCCACTGACCCACATCAACTTTATTCGAAATAGAATTAAACTTCGAGTCTTTGCGAGTGTACCTCACGAGAACCCGATCCTTAACCATCCTCTTTGTTTTTTTTGTTAAAATGTTTTTTTTTTCCTTTGGTATATTTGTTTCTTTTGTCTATATGACTTGGCTAATAAATCTGATTATATTTGATGGATCTTTCCTGCCAATACCTTGCACAAAACTTTAGCCCATTCCACTACGTCCTTGCCCATTGCGACTAAACCAAACCCAAATTGATTACAAAAATGGTTTGACAAAAAGAAAATTCCCATTTGCCATTGCCACTGGTTTATTTTAAATGTAAATTCTCAAAACTCGACTCTTCTTCCAAAGTAAACGAAAATACATGTTGTCTTAGGAATATTTCAAGAATTAGGTCGTGGAATTAATGAACTTTTTTTACCTTGGAGTGAGGAGGGCACGTACATGTTTGTTGACTTATCATGTTGTCCCCTACTACTTAACAGGAAACAATAACAATGTACGTACACATTCGTTGTCTCTCTTATTTTGCCAACAAACTATATCCAACCAAAACCCCTAGAAAATGACTCCTGTGACCGTCCAAGAATCACTGCTTCCGTGCCATCAAGTGTTTCTTAATTTCCGAGGAGAAGACGTGCGCTACGACTTCATCAGTTATCTGGAGAAGGCGTTGGAAGCCGCTGGGATCAATGTGTTCGTGGACAAGGATGCAAATAGAGGAGAAGATCTAACCGTTCTTTTCCATAAGATTGAGGAATCAAACATGGCATTAGTCGTGTTCTCGAGAAGGTACATGGAGTCAAAATGGTGTTTGAACGAACTGGCGAAGATCAAAGAACGTGTCGAGGAAAATAAACTTGTGGCCATTCCCATATTCTTTAACTTTGAAGATGAAGAGGTATTGATTTTTTTTTTTTTTTGTCAACAAAAGAGGTATTGAATTTTATCTGATCCCCTTCGCATTAAATTAAATCTTATAATGAGCTTCATAGGGCAAGGGTTCGGGACCTTCGGGTGATAGGAATCTTTTACAATCAAACATTAGAACTTTTTTTTTCAAAATAGCAACATTTTTCTCATATTTAACTTTAAAACACTTCTATAAGTTTGTTAAAATAACGAATTGAATAGAATTTATAAATCACTAAATGAATAAGACAATACTAAAGTTCTCTCCCACGTTAAGTAATAGGGTAGTCACGTTTTTTTTTTTTATATAAAATATCGGTGAAATTTTCATAAATTTTAAATTCATATTATAATTAAAATTTCATGGCATGATTATGTTTTAATGATAAATATAGAGGTTTTAAGGTTTTTGGATTCAATGGCTATGATCCAATGCTTGATAATCTGTTTTTATCATCCATATTTTAATAGAACTTTGATAAATATTTTTTAAAATTAGATTGATTTATGTTTCATTGCATTAATAATAGAACATATTTGTAAAATAAGATTGAAAAACTTAGTTATTTCTAGTTTTAATCATTTTTTGTCTATTCTTAGTTGTAATGGCAAATAATTTAAAATATTGTGGTAAATATACTCTCCAAATAATATTAGCAGGATTTTGACAAAAACAAGCCATCAAGTAATAAAAGAAAATATCTGATTGTATTTTCAAATCAATTAAAATACATAAATCAAAGCCCTTTTAGTTTTTGGTTTGGTTCAAATTACTATAACATTTTGGTATATATACTATTAGTTAAATATTTTTAGCATAGACTGAAATTTGAACTATTTATTTGGTCTGGTTCTAGAATATATGATTAATATATTTGTTTCAGATTGATGAGATTTAGTAATTCGAGAATACATCACTGCATAATTAATCGTATAAAATAAAATTATACCACAAAATGAATTGGGGTCAATTTTGAAAAATTGCTGAAAGTAATATACCAATATACACATATTATTAATTTCTTAAATATATTAAAAAGTTAACCTATTTTCTTATATATTATAAAATAATATTGAATACTGTTATAGAAATTACAAATTTAAAATTAAATATTAATATTTAGAGAAATATTTTTTACATGTTATTTTGTATTTTCATTACATCTAGGGTGATCATCGGATAAACAATTTTTTTTATTGTTTATTTGTTGCATGAGTAACAGCAAATTATTTAACCACTTATCATGAAATTTTGATACTATAAATTTGTGACACAGATTAAAAATTATTCGAAAAAATGATATATTTTTCTTGTAAAAAGTTCTAACTTTTTCGATGGTTGTTTTTCTGCACTAGGTACAATTAAAAAAACCGTTTAAGCACTTATCATAAAACAAACTACAAAATACCTATTAATTTGCACATTGAATTTTAACATGTATTTTTATAAGAAAATTCAGATCTTACCTTTTGCATTCAAAATTAATATTATGGATTTTTTTTGTAATTGATAAATATTTGCATAGAAAAATTAATATAACTAATTTGATTACATTTCGGTTTGGTTAAGTTGGTTTTGTTTAATCAATTTGATTCCATTGAACATTCATTTTCCTGCTCTCCCCGAACCCTAAATCCCCAATTTCAGAGGTTTATAATGAACGAACCCTGAAGCCCCTATTTGGCTTGGTTGAATCGAATTCGATTCAATATCGTACTCCCATTTTATTTGAGCTCTCTTACTTTGTCAGTGATGAGGCCAAATTCGTCAAGAAAATCGTCGCCAAAGTTATGCAAAGTCTCAGTACCATTCCATCTTTGGAAGGAGAAACGCCTGTCATGGCGACTCCTTTTGGAATCGAGCATCGGATCAAGCAATTCGAGGAAAAATTGGATTTTGCTCGCTGCGACGAAACTCGAATTGTTGGAATCGTTGGGATGCATGGTATCGGGAAAACCACTCTGGCCACGGAGCTTTTCAACAAGTATAAATGCAACTTCTGTCGTTGCGTGAATTTTCTGAGGATCCGTGAGAAGTCAACAGAGTTTGGTGATGATCGTTTGAGGAAGATGTTCCTTGAAGATTTACTAACGAACACAGGTATCAACGTGAGTGATGTAACTACACATGATAACTTAGAGGAGAAACTGCTCTCGAATAAAGTCTTTGTTGTTCTTGATGATATGAGTAGCAAAAGACAAATACAAGTTCTTCTTGGGAATCGAAATTGGATTAAGAAAGGAAGCAGGATTGTTATTACAACTCGTGACAGGTCATTCATCACTGAGTTGGATCCTAATCCTTACGTTGTTCCAAGATTGAATCTTGAAGATGGGTTGAGTCACTTCAGCTTTTATGCTTTCAAAGCTCGAATCTGCGATCCCGAGATGGAAAGCATGTCTAGAGAGTTTGTGGATTACGCTAGAGGCAATCCATTAGCTCTTATGGTATTGGGTAGAGATCTTTGTAGGAAAGGGAAGGATCAATGGAGAAAGCAGCTTGATACATTGTCGAAATTTCCAAACAATGGGATTCAGAATCTATTGAAGATCAGTTATGATGAACTTAGTCAGCAGGAGAAAGATGCGTTCCTAGACATTGCATGTTTCTTCAGATCAGAGGATGAAAATTACGCGAGGAGCTTACTGGATTCTGGCGATCATGAGTCCTTTCAAGCTGCAAGGGAGATAACGGATCTTTCCCACAAGTTCTTTATTAGTATCTCTGGTGGGTGTGTAGAGATGCATGATTTACTACATACGTTCGCCATGGAACTCTGTTCATTAGCATCTACTGAAGATAGTCTTGAGAAACGTAGGCTGTGTGATGCTAACTACATTATCGCTGCGCTTCATGGCAAAATGGTGAGGCTAATTAAATAGCTAAAGCTTCCAATTGTCTTATGGTATCTGTGTTATTAATTGAATCTATGGTTTTGTCTTTTAAACTTCTTTTTCAGAATACTAAAAATGTTAGATCACAAGGGTTTTTTTCAACGTCTTTGATTAGAGGCATTTCTCTAGACATGTCTGAAGTACCAAACATGCCTTTAGATAGGTCGGCCTTTACCAATATGTGCAATCTCCGCTACCTTAAACTCTATAGTTCTACTTGTCCACTGGAATGTGAAGGCGACTGCAAATTAAACTTCCCTGCTGGAATTTCATTTCCATTGGAGAAGGTCCGATATCTCGACTGGCTGAAATTCCCGTTTGACGAACTTCCTTCAGACTTTGTTCCGGAGAATCTTGTTGATCTCAGGCTACCTTACGGCAAACTTAAACAAGTCTGGAAAGTTTCCAAGGTTAGTATAAATATGTCTGGTTCCTTTTTCTTAGTATAGTTGTGTAGATTACTGATTGGTGATGGTTTTAATAGGGTACACCGAAACTGAAGTGGGTTGATCTTAACAACTCGAGAATGTTACAGACATTGTCAGGGTTTTCGAGGGCCCCAAATCTTTTGAGGTTGAATCTTGAAGGTTGCACAAGTCTAGTTTGTTTGTCTGAAGAGATGCAGACAATGGAAAGTCTCGTTTTCTTAAATCTAAGAGGATGCACAAGTCTCCGGCATCTACCGAAGATCAATCTGAGTTCATTGAGAACTCTTATCCTCAGTGGCTGTACGAACTTTGACGAATTTCAGCTAATCTCAGAAAATCTAGAATATCTATACTTAGATGGAACTGCAATAGAGGATCTCCCTGCAGACTTTGTGAATCTTCAGAGACTTATCTTATTGAATCTGAAAGAGTGCAAAAGACTGGGGAGTCTTCCAGAGTGTATTGGAAAGCTTAATGCTCTTCAAGAACTGATTCTCTCTGGCTGTTCAAATCTCAAGAGTTTTCCAAATCTTGAAGACAGTATGGAAAATTTACGGGTTTTACTGCTTGATGGAACTTCAGTCGAAGAGGTGCCAAAGCTACTGCACGGTAGTAAAAGCCTATCGTTTCTGCAGCGTCTATCTTTAAGAAGAAATGATGTGATCAGCAGCTTGGGATCTGACATCAGTCAACTCTATCATCTCAAATGGCTGGACTTGAAGCATTGCAAGAAACTCAGATCTCTTTCAACACTTCCACCGAATCTCCAGTGCTTAGACGCACACGGCTGTATCTCCCTGCAAACAGTCACGAGCCCTCTAGCCTTTCTTACACCAACGGAAGATATTCACTCCATGTTCATCTTCACTAACTGTTGCAAACTCAATGAAGCCGCAAAGAATGATATTGCGTCCCACATTCGGAGAAAATGCCAATTGATCTCAGATGATCACCACAATGAGGTCTTTACTCTTTCATGTCAAGTCTCAAATCCATCATTATCTGCCAAGATCTTAAGTTTCTGATTTATTTTTTATTTGCAGAGTTTTGTCTTTCGAGCTTTGATTGGGACTTGCTATCCTGGATACGAAGTACCTTCATGGTTCAGTCATCAAGCCTTTAGTTCAGTGTTAGAACCAAAGCTACCTCCACATTGGTGCGACAATAAGTTTCTTGGGCTAGCTCTGTGTGCCATTGTCTCATTTCGTGACTACAGAGATAATAACAACCGTCTTCTGGTTAAATGCATATGTGAGTTTGAAAACTTAGATGCATCATGTAGCCAGTTTAGTGTTCCTGTTGGAGGTTGGTTCGAAACAGGAAATGAGCCGCGTAAAGTTGAGTCAGACCATGTCTTTATCGGCTACATAAGTTGGTTGAACATGAAGAAAAGACAAGAAGAGAAGTACAAGAGCGGATGTGTTCCTACGAAAGCTAAGCTTACATTCTCTGTGACAAATGGGACTGGTGAAGTGATTGCACAATGTGAAGTGGTGAAGTGTGGGTTCGGTATGGTGTATGAACCTGCGGATGAAGTTAGTAATTTTGTTTCTTTCGCGGCAGCGAGGACGAGGATGAACGGTGAGATTAAACGAGGTGAAGAAAGCATTTCCATAGCTTCTGTAGGTGAATCTCCAGCTCAAAGTCCAACAACAGGTAAATCTACAAATGAGAATGAATTGTTTGGTTTGGGTAATGTATGATCTTAAGAGCTCACACGATGGCTGGAAAGCCTGTAAACACACACAAAATCGTTTGTGATATGTAATAATCAGGAAATGAATGATCTCAAAGTTGAATCATTGTAAATTTTCTACCACAAGATAGGGAGACACAAAATGATCATGACCAGAGTTAAACTTAAGGAGTTCAAGAGCTTAGGTGCAATCATACAAGTAATGAGTAAGTGTGTTTGTCAAGTTTGTTTTTCTAAACGAAACTACTTATTGCATTCTCATAGAATTAAAAAAAAATACGGGAACAAAAATAAACAATGTACATACATAGTTGAAAGGAAACACAGCCTTCAGTATCACAATCTTTCATAAATTTACAATTTAAAAATAAAAAAGGGAAACAAATTATAAACACGCGAGAGTTTCAAAGTGCTCCGCTGAGATAAGGACTTGACAAGCACATTTCTCATCACTTTTATGTTCACAACCAAACTCTTCAAATCCTTCAAGTTCAACTCTTCTAATTAAGTCCTTGCCTCTGTTGTAGTAGTAAATGTACAAGGGTTCATGTTTGGGAGGCAACTTTACTGGACATAAAACAAACTCGTCGGTTTTGTTCCTGCCTAAGATGTTTAACTGAATATTCCCTGACAAATCTGACAAGGAACGGGCAACTTTGAATGGTGTCATTAACCATCTAAATTTGTCAAGAATATATATTTCAAAACGGTTGATAGGATCACATGGCAAGGGACAAGCAGCAGCTAACCTCCCATTGTAGTTGATCAATGATCCGTCAGATACGATGCACGAATATGTCCCGATATAACCAATCTTCTCATCTCTAACACTAAACCAAATAATCAACGGTCTCTGCTCTTGTGTCGAAATGACACCGCAATACACAATCCCATTGATGCATATTTTGTTTGTTGCAACAGTATAACTCGGGATTTTTGTAGCTTCATCAATGTCTCTCCATGAATACCCACTTACTCCTCCTCCAAGTGTTAAAACCTTGTGTTCTTGAAAAGGTTCATCAAAAAAACCAGCGGTAGACAATGCTTTGTATTCATTACTAACCGGATCATATCCCAAGAGCAAATGTACACCCCTCCTTCCTCCCCTAGAAGCTTTGTTATCTGGCAAGGTTATGGCTTGTCTAGTGCTAGGGTTATATATGATGAACCGGCCTGGATGTAACCTATTTGAAAGAGTGAACAATCCATGGATGGATGAGCAACAAATAACAAGGTCCACATACAAACCGGACAATGTCATTTCGAGATTGGTATGCAAACAAGTATAACGAACAGGGTTCACGAGCCAATTGGGTTTTGGCACCTCTGATTCATGGCTTGAAGAAGAAAAGAGGAGCACACGATTAAAATGAGTACGAACAGCGACTAGAAACCGTGGCCTTGTTTGGGAAACTGAGCTGAACGAATCAGTGAATGCTCGGCTTTGGATAATTGATATCCATTCCTTGGATACGCATTGGAACCTTTTAAGAGATTTAACCGGAAATCTATTCATGATCTCAATCATTAGATCAAGAGGGATCTCATGAGCAAAGTCCTCACCTCTCATATCAACCTCGTCTTGCTTTTCATGTGAATTCTTTGATTCCCCAGCTACTACTCCAGCCATTAGTATCTTCTAAAACCAAAATACGTATTAACAAAAAAAAACACGTACCCAAACCTAGCCAAAGCAGAGACAAAAATTGTGCATCACTTTAAGCATGATGAAGATTGGATAAGCATAACCACTTAACCACATAGTCTAAACGAGAGGCAAGGGGGGGGGGGTAAATTATAAACACCAATCATGCAATAAAATCAACGAAAATTCAACACAGTAATCGAACGAACGAAATAATTCAACCTTACCTGCAATGAAATCAACTTCTCCACTCAGCCAATTTCAGAAAAAAAAAAGAATAACGCACCCTAACCCTAACCCTCTGTTAGTCGCGCGCGAGAAAAGACCCAAAAAGCTTTGTCTTATGTATAAACAAATTGTAAATTTACTTTTTTACTAGAAACAACCCTTGAATATAGATAAATCGTAAACAAAACCTTTTTATTATATATGTAATGAAAAAATCTCTCCATTATAAATCTGTTAATGAAAAATATCCTCCGTCTACTTTGCGTTAAAATTTAAAACACAGCAACTTGTAAAATAATAAAAAATGATAGTTTTTAGTAATAAAACTCTCAACTAAAGATGAATTGTAAAAATATATCCTCCAATTCTATATATAATAAAATAACAAAATCCTTCAACTTTAAATTTCTTAGTGAAAAAACCATCAGCTTTAAAGTTGTTAGCAAACATAAACCTAAGTTTCAAAAAAAAAAAACCTTATAACAACGATGTTAAAATTAGGCTAAATTTAAAACACAACATTTGCTTTTTGTGATAAAAAAGACGCAATATGTTATAAAATTAAAATTGCATCTTCTAAAATTAAAACACACTAGATAGTAATCGGCACTATATACAGCTGGGGAAATATATAGTTTATATTTCATTAATTTATATTATCATAAATTATTATTTTAAATTAGATTTATTTTATGGGTTTAGTATCTTATTTATTATTATTATATATTGTTTGTGTTGTGTTAATTAAAATTAATAATATATAGTTATGTTCGGTGTTATATTTGTTATTCAATAAGTTTGATTATAATATAATTTCATTGGAAAAATTAAGTCGTGTTATGTATACATTTTTACATTATTCAAAAAATATATAACTATTTAATTTACTCCAATCTGTCATGATCCGTTTTGACCTGTTTTTATCTGCTCTCACCCGTTTGATCCGTACCGACCCGTCCTGACCTATTGTAAAAATTAGAATATTTGAAAATCTGGATGATTTAAAGTTGGATGGTAAAAAGTTAATTTTATTTTTTGTCCATAATTAATAAGAGAAATGAATTGGGTTTAACTTTTTGTGTGGAAATTAATTATTGTTTAAAATATTATTAACAATTTAATTTAATTATATTAATTTTTGGCAATCATTGTATCCTTAATGTCTTTATTTTGAAAGGTTTAAATAAATAAAAAAATTGTTTAAATAATCTAATTAAACAATTTCATATTTATTTAGAAGATATTAAATAAAAATGAACAAACTTTAAAATACTAAGAATTAAAATTTGAAATATCTATATACTTATTTTTGTGCTATTTATTAGAGAATTGATTAATTAAATAGAAAACTATTATAATTATCAGTAAGATTTGAAAAATTAAAAAGATTGTCTAATAATATTTGTGTAATATCCCATATAAATGTAAGGTTATTTTGTTTTTAATATTGCTCAAATAGTTATAGGGAGATGAATTTTGATGTTCTAAAATGAGAAAAAAGGACATATTTTTAACTGACTTTTGACATATCCAAAAACCTATTACTCCATCTGTTTTTATTTATTTGTAGTTTTAGGTTTTTTCACAGTTTTTAAGAAAACAATTATTTTCTGTTTTACTCTTAACTAATATTTATTTGATTTTATTTCATTGGTCAAGACATTAAAATATTAGGGACAAAATTAGAAATTTTATCAAACATCTCCATTGGAAACACACAAAAAAACACTTCTTTGTAACAAAAAAAACTCTAAAACTACAAATAAAGTGAAATAGAGGGATATAACATAAACTCCTAATAACAAGATTACACGCAATTTAAAAATCTAGAAAAATATGACTTTCTACTACAATTTGAATTCATTGGATGATATTTTTTTCTTTTTAGACGGTTGTTACCACTATATAATAAACAACCGTTCAAAAAGACAAAAAAATCACTCAATGAACCAAGTCTTTAATATGAAGTCTTGCTTTTGTAAACTTTTTATGTTGCAACATGTTTGATTTTGATCTTGCACATAATTTTGTTATTAGAAATTTTATGTTCTAATAGGGGTTTGTATATGTCAAAAGTCAAATTAAAAAAATGTCATTTTTTCTCATTTTAGAGCAAAAAATCATGATGTTTTTATTTTAGAATATGTCATTTTTATTTTAGAATATGTTGTGTCATTTTAGACTTTAAAAAATATGTTGCATTTAAATTTAACATAATTTTAACAGCAATGTAGACATATAGGTTTTTTACTAACAATTTTAAAGGTGAGGTTTTTTTAATTAAACATAAACTTGAAAGATTTTTTTATAATTCTTTTTAGTTGAGAGGTTTATTACTAAAAACTGTTATATTTTTTATTTTGAAAAACAATGTGTTTTAATTTTTAACAGCAATGTGGAGGAAATTTTTGATTAACCAATTTAAAATTAAGAGACTTTTCATTAAATATATAGTTGAGATTTGAGGTTTTTTAATTATTATTTATCTTTAGTTGATGGTGTTTTTGTTTTAAAAACTAAATTATAAACAAATAATACTTCTTTGTTATTTAATGATTTTATAACACATGAATATCTATTTTTATAATAATGTGAAAAAGAAAAAAAAAGGTAGAAGTGAATCAATCTTAGCTTTTTATATCAGACTCTTCATTACTTCCTATCCCCTTTTCTTCCTCCTCTTTCGTTTCTCGCGACTCTCTAGAGTTAGGGTTTGTTCAATTTCACGCGTTATTCTTCTTCCTCTGCAATTCGCGACTGGAGAAGTTAATTTCATTTTTTGGCAAGGTAAAGTATCTGTCTTTTTTGTTTCCCTTCGTTTGATTACACACATGAATTTTCATTGATTTTTTTGTTGTTCTCTCGATTTGGGGCTTTTTTTCCCCACCGTTAAGTGATTTTTTCAACGAAATTTTCAATTTTTCGGTTAATTTCTCTACAAATCCTTTGGATCTGTTGTTTCCTGCCCAATTGCTAAGTTTCTAGGTATGGTTTCGCAATTTGAGATTTTTTTTGGACTTTTTAAACTTGAATGTATTTAATTTACGATGAAATTTGGCTAATCAAGTTGTTTGCTAAGTTCTAGTCCATGATTTGGAATCCGCAAATGTCTATCTTTCTGGATGATTCATGTACATTAGCTTGAAGATTTTTACTTACCCCCTTGACTCTCGTTTTAGACATATGTGGTTATGTTACAATTCACCAATCAGTCTCTTCGCCTTCGTAAAAAATATAAAGATCATAGTTTTATCTATCTACTTTTTCTTATGATCTCTTCAGCTTTGAGTATCAGGCTTATTACCATTGTAAAGTGATGTAAATTTTGGTTAATTTTTTTGTTAGGTTGGAATATTTTGGTTTTAGAAGATACTAATGGCTGGAGTACTAGCTGGGGAATGTTCGTACAGTGAGAGTGGAGTTTCATCACATTCAAGAAATTCTCATGAAAAGCAAGAAGAAGTTTCCCGCTGGTATTTTGGTAGGAAAGAAATAGAAGAAAATTCACCTTCAAGGTTGGATGGAATCGACTTAAAGAAGGAAACTTATCTCCGCAAATCCTACTGTACGTTTTTGCAGGACTTGGGCATGAGATTGAAAGTGTAAGTTCTCTTTTTTTTCGACCTCCTTATTTCTGTTCATTTTCATTTATCTGCTCTAAGCTGGCTTGGTCTTTCTTGGCATGGTAATTCTTCTAACCTGTCCCATCAACATTGTGTATAGCTTATAGTTACACCTTTACATATAGGTTTGGTATAATTGGAATTTGATGTGCTGCTGATTTGATTGTTTTAGGCATACAGTTGTACAAGCATTAGTTCTAGCACCTTCCATTAGAAATTCGTAAAAGCAGTGTTTTCTTTTTTTGTTTTTTTGAATAGAAAAAGCAGTGTTTTATTTGATCTCAATGTTCCTTTCTTTGACAATGGTATAAGGAAGAGACAGTTATTAGTGGTGACGACATTATTGCTTCACTGTCTAAATTTTCACTTCTTGGTTTCTGCGCTGTACAAACGCTTTATAATTTTTGGTTTTCATTGAAAGTGGCTGATATAGTTTTCCGATCAGTCCCCAGGTTACAATAGCTACAGCGATAATCTTCTGTCATCGATTCTTCTTTCGCCAATCACTTGCAAAGAATGACAGAAGGGTGAGTTTATTGTTATACACCTGAAATAAGTTGAATGCTTAAATATGGGCTTTAGTCTGTGTTGTTCGGATCACTATACTGTAGTCTGGCTACTGTAGAATTCAAGGTATTGAATGTATTGGCTCCATCTCCTTTCCATTTTTCTTGGTAGTTCTAGAGAGCACATTGATCTATTCCCATGGATAGTTTGGCTGTCACTTTGATATAGATTTAGTCTTTTACTTATTCTACCTAGGCCTAATGAATTGTGATTGTTGGTACTGATTTCTTCTTCTAGAGCAGAAAAAAAAACACTTTGATCTTTACTGAGCCCTCTCCTCATGTTGTGTCCGCAGACAATTGCAACTGTATGCATGTTCCTTGCTGGAAAAGTTGAGGAAACTCCACGGCCTTTGAAAGACGTTATATTTGTCTCCTATGAGATAATAAACAAGAAGGATCCTGGTGCTTCACAGAAAATCAAGCAAAAGGTATTCATCATACTACTGAACCTTCTCAAATCTCTTGGCTCCGTTTAGCTCATCTTATAAATGAATGTATCGTGTTTTCCCCATATCTTCTGTTTCGTTTGACATTGAGGTTGTACTATAAGCTACAGACTTTGCTTATTCGTTTTCTAGAACTATGGTCCTTTGGTCCTGATTTATTTTCTGTTGGTCAGCATTTTAATGTGTTGATGTATATCACTTTTGCAGGAAGTATATGAGCAACAAAAAGAGCTTATATTAAACGGAGAAAAAATTGTGCTTTCTACGTTAGGCTTTGACCTTAATGTTCACCATCCTTATAAACCCCTTGTAGAAGCAATAAAGAAGTTTAAGGTTGCACAGAATGCTCTTGCCCAAGTTGCGTGGAATTTTGTTAATGATGGGTACGTTGAAGTGCTATTTCCTTCTAAAGCTTCCAATAGTTCTATGTGCCTTGTATTTTCGTCTTCATATAATGAAAGTGGCTTGCAGTCTGCGGACATCACTCTGCCTACAATTTAAGCCTCATCATATTGCGGCTGGTGCAATATTTCTAGCGGCCAAGTTCCTCAAAGTTAAGTTACCATCAGATGGAGAGAAGGTTTGGTGGCAAGAATTTGATGTCACACCCCGACAATTGGAGGGTATGTTGTTCATGATTTATCTGACAACTCTTGTTGACTTGCTTGACTTTCATTGCCTTTCTGGATACGATTTCCAAGTGTAATCACCTTTTGTATATCTCAGATGTTAGTAACCAAATGCTTGAGCTTTATGAGCAAAACCGTGTCCCTGCATCTCAAGGAAGCGAAGTTGAAAGTAGTGTAGGTGCAGGGTCAGCTCATCGGCCAGGTTCCAGAAATGCAGCGTCAACCGATGAACATGCTGGTACTGGTTCTAGGCAAACATCAGTACGTCCAACCCATGAACATTCAAATTCTGATAATCATGGGGGTTCATCGAAAGGCGTATTGAATCAGAACAATGATAATGGGGGTGGTGAGGCAGCTAATGCCAGTGTTGATCACAAAGAGGAGACAAAGAGAGAAACAAAAGAAAGCCCACATCATGATAGTCATCCAGCTCATAAGGAAAATGTGAGAGAAGCCCCGCATAACTTCAAACCTTTAGTTGAGGGACCTGGAAAGGACAACTCAGAAAGAGAGGGTGGGGAGCTTCCAGATGATGGCACTGTTCATAAACCTAGAACTGTTGATGTAGGTGATGCCCCAATCAGCCAATCGCCAAAAGACTTGAAATTGCTTCGAGATACGGTGAAGGCTAAACGAGAGAAGGCTAAGAAGTTGCTAGGTGAAAGGACGAGGAAAAAGGATTTGATGGATGAGGATGATTTGATTGAAAGAGAGCTGGAAGATGTAGAACTAGCTGTTGAGGATGAAAAGACAAAGGAAAGGAAAACACAGAGCAGGCTGAAGGTCGAGAACTCTGGTCTCATGGGTACAGAACATGGTGAGAATCTAGATGTTAAAGGAGAAGTAAAATATACAGAGGAAGGCGAAATGGTAAATGATGTGTCCCCAATGATGCATAGCAGAAAGAGAAAAATGGGAAGCCCTCCTGAAAAGCAGTCAGAAGGAAAGAGACGCCACAGTAGTGAGAATGGTGAAGAAGGTCACAAGACGAGCAGAGGTAGTAGTCATCATGGTGATAGAGAGCACAGAAGACACTCACAAGAGAATAACCATTCATAAGAGAGGTAATGATCATTAAAACTGCTACTCTTTATATTTCATCTTATGGTCTTTCTAAAGACCTTTGGCACTTTGATGCCCAACCATGTGAACTTGACTTCTACATGGGTCGGTTCAGTCGTTGGAAGCACATGCTCGGTGTATTTTATATTGATTATATATAATTTGTGGCATTTTTGCACTATCCAACGGCTTGAACAAGGACTCATCATCCTAAAAGGATGTTGAGAAGCTAACTTGGTTTTCCTTCCAATAGCTAACTTAAACTATGCTTTATCCTCTACACTTTTCTGTCTAATCTAAACTCGTCGATGGTCTGATTACGCTAGGCATCTTCATATTTTTGTTTGCTTCCATTTCCTTGTATATATTTTCAGTGAGAGTGGACTCTTCTTCTGATGATGGTAACGGTAAGTAGGTGAAACTAAAGTTCCTGGAAACTATCAAGTGCTATAACAATGACACTGATCTTTTACTGTTACCATCATCCCTTGTTCGCCTCTGCCAGAAGAAGTGACTCCATTCTCCATGAAAATGAAAGATGTTTTCATTTTTACATATTCCCTGATTGGGATAAAGTTTCCACATGGTAAAAGATTGTGGTCAGGTCACTGCCTGAGAAATTAATCAGAGGAAGTGTATTATAGATTGTGGTTAAGTCCCAACTACTTGATATCTTCTTTGTACAGTGTCCGTTGTTCACTTTTGATGGCTTCTCCCTAGTTTTATGATTACATTTATTTTTGTAAGTTTATATTTGGATGTAAAGGAGAAACCTTTGTGGCTTTGTACGGTAATGAAAGGGATGTAAAGGAGAAACCTTTGTGGCTTTGTGGTTTTTTAAATCTGTCCGATTTTGTTTTCTTCGTTCTCAAGTGAATCGTGTTCTTATGTGTATTGCTTATCTCAGAAGTTATATCTAAATTCCAAAAGGCGATATCAATATTGTGGAATTTTAAAGTAAAATAATTCGATTCAATAATCAAAAAGAGGAGAAGATAAGAAATTATCACCACATAAAGTTGAAATCTTTAAAAAGATTTAAATTTAACTGTAGCTGGGAATGTTAAAAGTCATAAAGATCTTTGCTTTATGAATCAGCTTAGCACAGAACCAACAGAACGTAGCCATGGAAATCGCTTCTTGTTCGATTCTTAACAATCTTCAACTTTCTTGTACCAAGACTTCTCTTTACACTCGATACTTGAGCGAGCGATCATCACACGACAATGGAAGTCGCAGTTTCTTGGCTTTTTCCAATTTCTCAGGAAAATCCCAGATTTTCGGAAAATGCTTGCGATTGCAGAGATTCTCTTCGATTTGCTTATCAGCGAACCGAGAAGACGCAAACCCATCTGAAGAACTCGCAGTAATTCTTGAAGTTGATGGGTAAGTTCCGATTAAGAAAAAACTTCAACCTTTCTGATGAGATTGTTATGAGTTTGAGCAAGTTTTGATTTTTAATTCAGTAATGGGTAATTGAATTTCTTTTGGGTTCTGTTTATTTTCAGGGTTATGATTGATACATGGTCAAGTAATCGTCAAGCATTCAATGTAGGTGCGGTTTAAAATCACCCATTTTTCTAGAGGATTTTCAAAACTAAAAATCCATAGATTTGTGCTCAGTGATTGTTTTTTTTCTTTCTTTTTTCTGATGTTGTTGCTTCTTATTGTGAATACTAGCTTTTCAAAAGCTTGGACTTGACTGTGCAAATTGGCCTGAACCAGTTTATTCAGACCTTTTAAGGTATGTAATGTAACAGTCACTGACTTGTCTTTTCTGGTAGGCTTTTGGTTTCTTTGAAGAAACTACGTTGCTTCCAATCATATCCTTCTATAGATTAAAGTCTAATTCTTATATTAGTTTATTAGATACTAAGAATAGAGCAGAAGTATCAGCTTACCCTTAATACGAGTAGGTGATTAGATAGAGTTCATTTTACAATTTTATTTCGTTGCCTGAAAGTGTTTAGTTGGTTATGACCAGAAAGGGTGCTGCTGATGAAGAGAAAATGTTGGTTTTGTATTTCAATCAGGTAAGTTATCAAATTTTTGCATAAGCTTCATTATCGAAATGGAGACCTGTTCGTTTATCTCATTTGTTTATATACCTCTTTTCAGATTGGTTGGCCTTCTTCGTTGCCAACTAATGAGAAAGGAACGTTTGTAAAAAGTGTATTGCGAGAAAAGGTTGAACATGATGCTATTTTCCGCTTAACTATATTCTCTTTGGAGTTAAGGTATGATAACTTTATCAACTTCTTAACTCCAACTTGTTTGTTGGCAGAAAAATGCAATGGATGAGTTTCTGATGGCGAAAAGCTTACCTTTGAGATCTGGAGTCCAAGAGTGAGTCTCTTAGATTTTTCTTCCAGGCAGAAGAAACAAAGAAGTAAAGTTATTTTTCCTCTTGTAAATTCATAGTCTTACCTTTTTGACCTCGTGTAGGTTTATCGATAATGCATACACGGAGAGCGTACCTGTTGCTATCGTAACAGCCTATAGCAAGAGTGGAGATAAAGTTGCCCTGTAAGTAGTTAAGCTCCCAAAAACATATCTTTCTGCAGTTTTAATAAATTTACTTGTTTTGTATACTTTAGTTCTGGTTGCTCAAAGATGCACACATTTCAGTTATACTCGGAGATCGCTAAGGTTCATATGCATATGATTATTCTCAAAGGCTTAGTTTTTTGGCAATAACCCTAGGAAATTGCTTCAGAATCTTAAGGTTTCATGCTGTTTTCTTTTTCTGATTGTAACTCACATGTTAGAAAAACCGAAAAATGCAAGATTAGAATTAGTCTTTGTGAGGAAACTCTACAAAATAACCCATTAGCATAAACAAAGTCCTATGTAGATTTGTTTTCTGTTATTTATAAACAATCTTGATTGTTTTTTATATCTTTATGATGTGATTATTTAACAGATCCGTTATCGAGATGCTTGGCCAAGAAAGGCTTCCAAATGTGAAGGTTATCGGAGACAATGAGGTAGAACAAAGTATGTATGGACAACTTGTTCTTGGCAAAGGAGTTTCTTCAAGTCTAGAGGAGCAACTAGTCAAGGAAGTTAAAAAAGCAGGTACACAGATCTTGGAGACAATTTGCAAATCCTTTTTCATTTAATATCTTCCCTTGTAATTGCTATCTCATCCTCTTAATCTTTCTCTGACTAGCGTCGGCTGAGAAACAGAGAATAGCAGAAGAAGTTGCATCGATGCTAAAGCTAAGTGTTGATATTGACACAAGCTCATCTGAGAGGTAGGAGTTTTCTGTTCTTCTTCTCTAACAAAAATTGCCATAACATAGAATAGTAATGTCTTCTTGTTTTCTTTTTTTACTTTCTCCAGACTAGAAAAAATTGTCGTTGCTTTGCGTGCTGCTGCGGAATACATAGGACTACCTGTAAAAAACTGTGTACTTGTTGCTGGTAGTCAATCTGGAGTTTCTGCTGCAAAGATGATAGGCATGCCTTGTGTCGTCATGCGAAGCAGGTATGATGTTCGGTTTTTTTCTGTCTCTTTTTTGCTTCTGTGGAGCATTGTTCATTTGCTCATTATCCTTACCATTCTTTTTTTCTACTTGTAGTTTAACTGCAAGAGGTGAGTTTCCATCGGCGAAAGGTGTAATGGATGGGTTTGGAGGTGCAGACTTAACAATCCAAAAACTTAGGCACAAGATCAAGTCTTGAAGAAAACGATTCAAGAAAGTTGTCTAAACTAAAATCAGAATCAAGAGTGTTATTTCGTTCACTTCTCCAAGTTGTTTTGTGAAGTTTTCGGCTTGATACATATATCTAATAGCTACATGATGTACAAGTTGATTCTTTGTAATCAGGTTTTGTTCAAAATGATATATATTATGATTTCGTTATCAAGTCAAGACATACCTCATATATAGAACTATTAGTATACAACTTTTATGAAGAACATTATCAGAACCGACATGGCTTGTTCTACAGTTGAGAGATCTCTGATTCTTCTTCTATGTTGTTGGTGTTTCGTCTCTGAACAAGTGTAGGACGGCTCGAGTATTCTGCATCGTCTTCATCAGCCATTTGTGAAATGTTTGATGAGACAGATTCAGCTATTGTGTTTGCGATGGAGTGTGATGGAGATTGCTGTCTATAGCTTTGGGAAGCTGTTGGTGGTTCCTGAGTTGTTGTTTTGCCTTGCGCTTCTTCAGCGAGTTTTCTTAGAAGATTCATAACAGTTGGAAGAAACTTTGATGTTACAGAGAGTACTCCAGCAACCTAACAAAAGCAGGAAACATGGTGGTTAAGATCATGTCTCCTAAAAACAATGGAAGCTTTGTAAGAGATCTTACAGCGCCATGTTGAAACTCCTGAGGAATGTCAAGCTGCACCCATAAGGCTTTAGAGAGTAAAAACGCCACAAAGAAACCAAATAGGTACAAAGGATTCCTGTTCCAACCAAAATGAAAACATTAATGAAGAATCTTGAATGAAGTGTAAAGGAGTGCAAGGAAATTGATAGTTTTACTTACTTCAAAAGCATCATGAATTCATTGAAACCAAGGACAATCATCAATACAATAGCCCAAGCTGGTGGAAGCCAATTGTTATTTCTCTTGTGAGCCTCCTGAGGTTTTTAAATTGGAAACTTATGAGTGACTAAATTATGTTAAGAACACAAAGATTTTGAGGTAGATAGATTAGCAAAAATGACCTGTGCTGAAATAGCTTGGGTTACAGTATACTCGGTCTCAGATTTAAACTGTCTCCACAATGATTTACACTGTATTGGCGTGAGTAGCACGTTTTTTGGAGGGACCTTCACACACAAACAAAACCATAAGATAGTGAGATGTCTCAAGAATAACCAGACTTTATTAGAAATCACTAGATTATACTGTTTACCTCATCCCAAGAGCTAGATGCAAGTGGGTCCGTAGAAGTTCCTAAGCTTCTGTTATGGGAAGATGCAACAGAAACAGTTCCATCAATGAGAGAAGAGAAAAGAGTACTCTCTATATTGTCTGCTCTTTCATCCAAACGTATCGCAGCCATCACAGCTAAAAGACTTAAAGCCTGCAGGATAACAACAGATAATAGACAGTTTTATGACATCACTCAAGTCCCATTTACTATAAATTCTACTCCCTGCGTTCTAGTTTATAAAAAAATTTAGTCAGATTTGTTTGTTCCATTTTTATTAAGGATTTTTCAAATATCTATGCAGCTTTTCAATAAATTTTAATCTAAGAGTATAATTAAAAAATGTACTTTATGCTACTTTTTTATGTTTTCAAGATTTACTATAAATTACCTCAGCGCGAGCATCTTTTGTGATTGCTCTTATATCCTCTTTTCCAGTCCAGACTCGTGGCATTGAGTCTTTGTCATGACTGAAGACCGTTGAGAACCTGGAAAATGTGTTTGAGACAATATCAAGCAGAGAAAATTACAAAAAAAACGACCTTCAAAGGAGTGTACTCTTGATCTTCTTTTCTTACCTATCTTTCATTCGGATAAGGATTTTAGCAGCTTCTTCTCTTGCTTTTTTCTCAACTAAACCCTGAGAATAGTCCTTTAGATTCTGAACCATAGCATCAATTGTAACGTGATCTAGCTCAAAACCAGTAACCACATCAAGAAAATCTGTAACGGCTGTTTCAGTCTCGCGTTTGAGAAGCTTCCTTATTGAAGGCCACGTCTCTTTTCCACCAGCTTCAAACAAAGACTCGACAGGTTCACTAAGTGCTTGAGTTATCCGTTTCTGTAAACCACCATGAAGCAGAACAAACTAATATTAATACGAGCCCTAAAAGAGCTAAGAAATCAAAAGAAGAGAAAACCAAAGGAGAACCTCATAGTTGGCAGTTAATTCAGATAGTTTAGCAGTCCGAGCAGAAGACGTGTAAGCATCAATGTCACGACAAAGTTTGTCTCTCATCTTTGATGCATCCCAAGTCGCTTGTTTAACTGTGGCATCTGAAGAGACCGAACACAATGTAAATGTTTTGTAGTTCATGGCCAAAACAATTTGTTTCTTCAATAGGAACTCTCACCTTCACATCCTTTGTCAAACACATTCAGACAAGACTGTTGGGAGTCTCGCACAGCTTTTGCAAATCCTTCTCCTTTATTTAAAGACTGTTCAAGTCGGATCTTAAATGATTCTAGTGCACTGGCTCGTAGATGTCCCAACATGGTAGCATAAGCAGAGTACACAAACTGGAAATTTAGAGGGAAAAAAAAATTGAAAATAAGAGACACAATAATCATAAATAACCAGAACCAGAGGCAATAATATTTAATGCAAAACCAAACACATAAGAAGTCTTACATCTAAAGCTTTAAGTTTCATCTGTAGACGTTTAGTTTTCCTTACTCCTTCATCGAAATATATTGCCTCTTCGTCATATCTAAGAAGCGGTGGCAAAAAAAAGATTAGGCCAAATTACTTTACTTGGGAGTTAAATACTTCAAGAACCACAAAAAAAGAGGAGCTTACTCTGAGAAGTATTTTTCAAGGATAGAGCTAAGCTTTTTACCAAAACCAGGAACTGGACCATTTTCTACTGCTTTTTGCAACTCCAACCAACTCTAAATAAAATATATCCGTTATGTTTCTCAAAAACATTTAAATCAGTAAGAAAAAAACTTAAGTAGATAAAGAGGCCACAGAAGTGTACCTCATCGGTTGCCAAGTTGTGTAGCTTCTCATTTGCTATCTCTTCACACCGAACAGTGGCAACCATTACCTTGCAAGCATAAAACAAAACGAATATTAAGTCATAAGATTCAGAAAACATGTAGAGTTTTAATAAAAATAAAAAAAAGACCTTGTGAACAGGAAGGTCCAAGTCTTTATTCTCTTTTATAACTTTCCAAATCTCTTGGGAGCTGAAAGAAAATGCTGAAGCAGGAACTACACCACGTCTATCACCAGCAAGTCCCCCAGGTGAAATAGAATGGAAAAACCTTTGCCTCAACTCAGCAACCTATTTAGAAATCAGTGTGTAGGTTTAAGTATCTAACTTTGAAAGACAAGTGTTTCACACATCGGCAAGAAAAATACCTCTTGCTTAAAGATTTTTTCTTTCTCTTCATAGTTTGATAATGCAACAATCTCTACCTACAAGCATATATCAAGCGAATTATCAAACAAGGAAAAGATAGACATGTATACAAAAAAAATAGACCCTTTTGAAATTTTATTTCTAAACGGGGACCCATGCTTCAAAAATCCTTCCCAAAGGATTCAGTTTGGAAATAATTTTTCGAAATGGTCTATTTTAGACAATTGCTCTAAAACAATTCAGTAAATATACAGCGTTAATCAGATTAATATTTGATTATAAGAAGATGATTTTCTTACATTGAAGAATTCACTTAGTGGTGTATTCTTGTGTTTTTCAGGCTTAGGAACTAAATCCCATATCTGCAACAAACCAAAATCAGTACCTAAACTTCAGAGACAAGGAAAAGGAAATTGAGAGAGAGACTGGATGTTACCTTCTGAATATCTTCTCTTAGAACAGGTTCAAGCTTATCCATAGGAGTCTTTAAGGACAAAAGCATATGTCAATTTAAGAAATATGACTTGACCATCAAGAATCAAAGGCAATTGCTAAACCAAACCTTTGTTTTATCACGTATGACAAAAAGAAGAGTTGTTTTCCGAGGGCTAAACAATCGCATCATGACCTAAGAAAAAAAATAATTACCAAGTTATCAAACCTATTGGTTGAAACATGAACGTTCCATATGTAAGCACATCACAATATACCTGGAAAACTGTCTTTAGTAATGGTTTGTTTGAAGCTTGTTCCCTTCCAATGTCATGGCACCACCTACGGAGTTCATTGTTTCAATTAAAATCTACCAAAAATGTTTATTTGAGTCTAACTCTAACACAACACTTAAGATTCAGTAAAAGATATAAAACATAAAAGTATTGAGGGGTCTCCTAACACTGACCATTTAACTTTCTATTTCCCATGTTTGTAATAGTTATCAACAAAATATAGACTCACATGTTTATCAGTACAATATCGGCAACAGCTAGAGCGAACAGGGCACTCTGTTTCTCAAATGTAGTGTCATCCTGAAAATTACAAGGAACATTGACAATTAGAATATGAAGAGTAAGTATCAAGTATAAGCATTCAAGTATCCATAAATTTCGAAAATTTCTTAACAAGTAAGCTAATTGTGTCACTACCTCGCCTCTTTCTCTTCCATCAGTACCCTCCAAATCCATAGCAACTGTAAAAGGCTCAATTCCAACACACCTAGCCATCCAAATACCTTTGGTTGTTTGACTCCTGCAAACAAAATGATAAGATAAAATTTACCAAGTCAAACAAATTTCAACTCTAAAAATGGCATTACCACAAAAAGATTAAAAATATATATATATATTTGACAAGTGAAATTTTTTCTAACCTTCCCACAAAAGCATCCATTTCTCTAAAACTGGTTTTGAAAAGATGATTCAAAAGTGTACTCTTTCCTGAAAAAAACATACAACAATAAGCATTTAAAAAAAAAGCTCATCAAATCAAATACTTTGCAAATGACTCAAACTAAAGTAAAAGAACAAAATATATATATAACCAAATTCCAAAATTATTCAAAAGAAATTGAAATATTGATAGAGATAACTATGAACTTCAATCCCAAAATCATACCACTACTTTGAGGACCCATGATTGCAACAACTGCATAAGAAAGTCCACAATCAGAGAGCTTCGTCTTCTTCACGAAATTATCCAAACCCTCAACGTTAAACTCACCATTCCCATCAATTAGCTGAGTGGAGCAGCAACCATCATCGATTTCAGTCATGTTTACTTCACCAAATTCGACTAGAGGGATCTACAAAAACACCCAATAACGTTATTAAAAATCCAAATTTCAGAAAAACTATATTCTATCTTCTCAAAGGAATACATGCATCAGCGAGTAGAAACTACTTTGGAATTTTATTTTGTTTCTTACCGATCTCTTAGGTCAATTATTAATTTGATCGTTCTGTGTAGTTTACTGTTGTAACCGGAAATTGAGAAAGAGTGAATAGGAAGAGGTAGAAGCGGCTAATTAACAGCGAGAAATATACGAAGCTTCTTTCTCGAGTTTCTTCTTTTTCTTTTTTTTTTTCTTTTCATCGTCAAATCTCTTTGGTTTTTCTCAATGTTTTCAGATTCGAACTGACCTGGCCGGTCGAAAAAAAAATTACTTTTTTTCTAAATTTTTAACTTTTATTTTATTTTGATATAAAACACTTTTGATACAAATAAAATATTTAAATTTTAGAATAAAGTAATTTTTTCTTTTCTACTTTTTTCTGAATTTTATACATTTAACTTACCTTTTATATTTTTTTCTAACTCAAACACAACAAACTAATTATTTGTATTTTTATCCATTTTTTATCTTTATTTATAATCTTTATAAACACTTCATAATTTATAATAATAAAATATTCTTAATATTTTGTAGTTTTTGTCTTATGATCAATAATATTATATTTGTTTATTTATTAATAATTTAAATATATTTATATATTTATTGCTTTTTTATTGATCCGGCAGTCAGTCCGGTTTGACCGATGACCTGGTGACCCGAAAAGTCATCTGGTTTGGTGTCCGGGTCGGATATGAAAACATTGCTTTTTCTTAAGAAGTTTCAATATTTTTATTTAGAACAATACATCACATATTATATTTTTCTAGAGATTAATTTTGATATTCTTGATATTATATATACAAACTAGATTAGAACCCGCCCGATGGACAGGTTTGAAAATATATATTTAGTATAATTAAATTAAACATATGATATTAATGATATATTTTAAATATTTGAAATACAATTATATACTCAAAATATTAATGATAGTTTGAATAAATATAACACATTTATCCAATAATTATAAACCCGAAAGTATAAATTATTTTTATATCAAAATAACTGAAAGTTCTTAGTTAAATTTATGAAAGTTTAACCAAATGTAACCAAATTTTTATATGTATTTGTTTTGATATTTCGTGTACCTGAATCTGACTCGAATTCAGATAAAATTTATAATCAAATACTTTGTAATTCTTATTGCAGTCTTGCAAATTGAAATTACAAATTTCAGTAAGATTCCCTTCACCTAGTCAATCTCCAAACTTTTTCAAAAGGGAATGATATACAAAATCTTGAATAGTATTTTCCTTTATAAGGGAAATTTTTTTGGATTAGGGTTAGATAATAAGTAGGAAAATATAGATATTAATTTAAGCACATAAACCTAACATTCTCATCAAGTAAAAAGAAATTAGTTCCTATGAACTCATTGTGTTTTTTTAAGATTACTTGTCTCCCACTTTCTGATTAGACGTATGGTACAGCGGTATGGGTGTTTTCTATTTAACTGATCCAAAGTGAAATACTCCTTGTTGTTGTTTAGAATTTGATCACCCATTGAATTTATCTTGATATTTGATATTTGATATTCTTGAAAACAATCAAATAAAATTTATTGAAACATATATTGATTGACATACGTAGAGATGCTCTAATTTTTATTGATTGTTCTAAACCATAGAAGTGCTTTAAATCAATAAGTTTATTGATTGCACTAAACAGAAGTGTTCTAACCCTAAAATATTAATAGTAACAAAACAGATATGAATGGAGTAGATATCGATGTAAAATTATCTTATGTTTATGAAGTTTATATTGTTGTAATTTTCTGGTTTTGAATTTGAAGAGATGTCGAACAAGTTTTATATATAGGTAGGGAAGTATAACTCTTTTTCCTTTTTAAATTGTATTCCTTTTTTAAAAAAATTATTTTTAATCTAAGATTTTGTTTATTTTCCTTTTTTAAATAGGTATTTTTTACTTATTTATATAATAAGATATGTTAAGTAAAAAAAATAGAATTGTTTTTCCTTTTATAATAGTATTCCTATTTTAAATTTCCTTTTACTTTTCTTATGGTTTTTTTTTAATTCTGTTTTTCTAAATAGGTATTTTCACTTTTTCATTTTTAATTAAATAAAATTTTATTTTATTTTTATAAATTACATTAATAAATTTATTTTCTACTTTTACTTGCATTTTGTAGTTTTTATGTTAAGTTAAATAAAATATATTTTTTTCCTTTTATAGTTGTACTCCTATTTAAAATTTTCTTTTATTTTCCGATAATCTAAAGTTTTGCTCATTTATTTTTTCTTAAACAGGTATTTTAGCTTTTTCGTTTATTAATTAAATGAACTTTTACATTATTTTTAAAAATATATTAATAATTTTCTTTTCTACTTTTACTTCCTTTTTATAAAATATATATTTGTTTTCCTTTTACAATTGCATTCCATTTTTAAAACATTTCAAAATCTAATTTTCTTTTCTACTTTTACTTCTTTTTGTATTTTTTTATGTTAAGTTAAATAAAATATATTTTTTTCCTTTTATAATTGTATTCCCATGTTAAATTTCCTTTTATTTTTCTGATAATCTGTGGTTTTATTTATTATTGTTTTAATAGGTATTTTAACTTTTTGTTTTTAAATAAATGAACTTTTACTTTCTTTTATAAAATTACAATAATAATTTTCTTTTCTACTGTTATTTCCTTTTAAATAGATTTTGTTTTTCTCTTTTATAATTGCATTCCATTTTTTAAACATGTCAAAATCTACTTTTATTTTCTACTTTTACTTCCTTTTTTAGTTTTTATGTTAAGTTAAATAAAATAGATTTTTTTTATTTTTATAATTATATTCTTATTTTGAATTTTCTTTCATTTTCTGATAATCTATGGGTTTGTTCATTTATTGTTTCTTAAATAAGTCTTTTAACATTTTTGTTTTTTAATTAAATGAATTTTTTCCTTTTATAATTGTATTTCATTTTTAAAATATGTCAAAATCTGATCGTTTAAATTGACACATGTCACGATCTGGTGAATTTCTAACTTTGAATCATTCATCTTTAATAATTTTATTTTCTACTTTTTCTTTTCTACTTTTACTTCCTTTTTGTATTTTTTATGTTAAGTTAAATAAAATAGATTTCTTTTTCCTTTTATAATTGTATTCTCATGTTAAATTTCCTTTTATTTTTCTGATAATCTATGGGTTTTTTAATAGCTATTTAAATTTTTTGTTTTTTAATTAAATAAATTTTTACTTTATTTTTATAAAATTACAATAATAATTTCCTTTCTACTTTTATTTCCTTTTTATGAAATAGAATTTTTTTTCCTTTTATAATTGTATTCCATTTTTAAAACATGTCAAAATCTAATTTTCTTTTCTACTTTTACTTCTTTTTTTTAGTTTTTATGTTAAGGTAAATAAAACAAAAAAATTTCCTTTTATAATTATATTCCTATTTTGAATTTTCTTTCATTTTTCTGATAATTTATGGTTTTGTTCATTTATTTTTTCTTAAATATGTATTTTAACTTTTCAGTTTTTAATTAAATGAATTTGTTTCCTTTTATAATTGTATTCCATTTTTAAAACATGTCAAAATCTGATCGTTTAAATTGACACGTGTCACGATATGGTGAATTACTAACTTTGAATCATTCATCTTTATATAATAAGATATTAAATTTAATCAGTAATTTTTTATTGGGATAAATTATTATTTTTACTGTTGTTTTTTTATTATTATTATTATAGATACACTTATTTTATAAAACCCCTCAACTATAATGAATTGTGAAAAAATCCCACAATTATATATTTAGTGAAAAACCCTTTAACTTTAAATCTATGAATAAAAAATCCGGATGTCTACAGTCCTGTCAAAATTGGACAAAATTTAAAACACAATATTTTTTGTTGACACAACATGTTATAAAATGAAAAAAACATATTCTAAAATGAAAATATATGAATTTTCTAAAATAGATAGAAAAGTAACATATTTTTTAGTTGACTTTTGCCATATCCAAAAAATATTATTAGAACATAAAATTTATAATAACATAATTACGTACAACATCAAAATCAAACATATTGCAACATAAAAATCTAGAAACAAGACTTCATATTACATACACGGTTCATTGGATAGTTTTTTCTTTTTGAACGGTTGTTTATTATATAGTTATAATGGTAATTTAAATTGGAAAATACTACCCAATGAATTTAACATGTAGTATGAAATCTTGGGTTTCCGGATTTTTATTGCACATATTTTTGTTATTAGGAATTTTATGTTCTAATATGTTTTTAGATCTGTCAAAAGTCAATACAAACAATTTTTTTTTTCATTTTAGAGCATCTAAATTCACACATATTTTTGTTATTAGCAATTTTATGTTCTAATATGTTTTTAGATCTGTCAAAAGTCAATAATTTTTTTTTTTTTTTCATTTTAGTGCATCAAAATTCATGGTGTTTTCATTTTACTGTTGTTTTCAGTTTATAACATGTTGTGTTGTTTTTGTCAAAAAGAAGTTGTTTCGTTAACGACACTGTAGACAATGGTTTTTTTCATTAAACATATAATTGAAGGTTTTTTTTTACGATATTAAATTTTGGAAAACACTACATTTTAACTTTTAATGAAACTATAGGCGGAAAAGTTTTTTCACTAACGGATTTAAAATGGAGTGGTTGTTCGTAAAATATATAATTGACCGTTTTTTACAACATTCACCGAGCCTTCCTTCTTCTCGCACCCAAAAGTGATTAATAATGTTATTATACAAGCTAACCAGCTACGATGGCTCAAACTACATTTTTAAGTTTACAAATCGTCATTAAGAGAAAATGTCAAAGCTCTTACCATGTGGGTGGCTGAGTTCTCTGCTATCTTTCTCCGACTTTTACGATCTCCCAAGATGCACAAGGTAACCTTCTTCAGTTGGAGTCTCAATCGTAGCTGAACACCTTCTCCTTTTTCCTCAACACTGAGAAGAGTAACAAAATGATATATAAGTTAATACGCATTCGTCATAAAAACGAGAGCTAAAAGATGACATTTCAAGATATACATGTATACATGTAAATCGGGTTAGGCCACTTTCTCTTGTTACAAATCTCAAGCAACTTCAACATGTCTACTATCCTCATCCACAACCATTTCAACGGTGAAACCTTTTGCTAACAACTTGGGTATGGCTTTCTTAACAGCGGTCAGTTTTGCGATATCACTACACTCTTTAGGTTCCCCACAAGCTAACAATTCGTCATCAAGAAAAACCTGAGCAACAGTGCGTCTTCCGTCACTACTACATTCAGAATACCTAATCTCGATTCACTTGTCATACTTATCAGCCCACCGAAAAAACGTAACAACTGGTTGAGGTTGTCGCCGCAGCAAATAATCAAGTGTACATATGGGCTCGAAATGAGGCTTAAAAATCTGCAAATTTTTAACAAACTTGAGAATCATATACAGTATATATAATCAAATTAGAAACAGAAATCTTAAGTGGAAAACACACACAACAAACCTGCCAGAGTCTGTTAATATCATAATTGACATCAATATAAACAGCTCCAGCTAAAATATCCACGAGTGTCCAGAGAACATGTGGGGCTTTCACATTTATACCATACGGATCTGGATTATCTTCTTTGCTCACCAATTCTGTGAACCATTAAATCTAAAAGATTGAGAAACTTTTAGTATGATGATTGTTTCTCAAATCAAACAAGTACAAATTTAAGAAGGATCTTTTACCTTTTCTTGATCCTTAACATTGCGTATACAGAATTGGTCAAGTCCGAGTTTGGCGGCGACAAAAGCGTATTTTTGGTAGCACCTCGCAACAGAGTCAACTCCGTGGGTTGAAGTGTAGGGTTAGCTAAGTAGATGTGATTGGTTATGGCTAGAGGTAGAGCTGCCTCGCCGACAAACTTAAACCGGTCGTATGAAGAAGAACCTTGCGTTATTGCATCTTTCAGAAGAGTCTTGTTCGTGAAACTGTAATTCAACATCTTCTCCACTGAATTCAACATCTTCTCCTCTGAACTTTCCTGTGTTTGCATATTCTTCTACTCATCTGAAATTTCATGCGTTTGCATATTCTTCTTCTCATCTGAACTTTCCTGCATTTGCAGATTCGTGTTCTCAACTAAACTTTTCCGCTTCCTCTTCTTTGAATCCAGATTCTTCTTCTCATCTAAACTGTTCTGCTTCCTCTTTTCCTCATCTAAACTTTTCTGCATTTTCAGATTACTTATGACAAGACTCATTAGAGAAGAATTCAAGGCTCTTAACATGTGGTAGGCTGCGGAGTATTCTGCGTCCTTTTTCCTTAATTTTACATCTCCCTTCATGTGAAAGGTACCTTCTACACTTGGGATCTCAATCTTAACCGAACAAACATAATTCTGCCTTTTTTCTAGTCCTTTTTCTTCCTCAACACTGAAAAGAGTCAAACACAGTAACAATGTGCTTACTGAGGTACACAAAGTAAAAACAGCCAAACTCACATTGATCTTACTGTGATTTATAGAGCATAAATGTGATTTCTCTACCCTAGACTGTAAGATTTTAACTGCGGATAAGCAAACACCTTCTCCTTCTTTGAGATTATAAGACTCTAGACTAGTCAAAGATACTAAATTTGACTTTGGGTCATGGTCCTTGTCAAGCAGTAAGTTAGAAGTGAGAAAACAAAAATGTACCTGAAAATAGGGTTGGGCCACTTGTTCTTGTTGCAAATAACAAACAACTTAGTTTTGGCTTCAGGTCCATCCTCCAGACTATCCTCATCAACAACCATTTGTTTTCTTGTCATTTCATAGGTTAAAGCGTTCGGAGATGATCCAGTCTCTATCTGGAGCTTTCTAGTAGAGAAAACCTCACATGATTCAACACGTGGACTGTCCTCATCAGTAACCATCTCTTCTTGTGCCATTTCAGAAGATGATCCAGTCTGTTCAGTGGAGCTAATCTCAAACAACTTCCCTTTCTTATCTTCAGTTTCAACATCCTCATCAACGATCGTTTCAATATGCATAGATTCACTTAAAGCTTTATTATTAGCAGCTAGCAAATCATCCAGTGTATATATTGGCTCCAAAATTCCCCTGAAGATCTACAAAAGTTTATTTTTAAAACATACAACTAGAAACAAAGATCAAGTAAAGACACATACCCCCCAAAATCTTGGTAAATCAAAATTCACATCTATATAAACAGCTCCAGCTATGGACTCTACAAGATCAGCTAGAACTTTTGGAGCTTTAACCAATCCACGATTCAGAACTGGTCCATTTTCTTCCCTCACCGCCTCAGAGAACACTTTCACCTAACAGATAACACCATAAATGATTTTTTTATTTTATTTTTAGCAATAATGAAAATTTCAGATGTAAATATGAGAGACCTGTTTAGTTTGTTGAGGATCATGAGTGTCGCGTATCATGTATTGGTAGAGGTTGTTTCTAACGGCGGCGCGTGCGAACTTCTCGTTTCTTACATTTGCATGTCGCAACTTACGCAACTCCTTGGTTCTGATATTAGGGGCGGTGAGGTAGATGTGAGTGGTAATGGCGACTTCAAGAACTGAGTCGCCGAGGAACTCAAGCCGTTGGAAGATTGGAGTTGATTCAATACTACCATTAGATATTGCCTCTCTCAGAAAATTCTTGTTCGTGAAACTGTAATTCAGTATCTTCTCGACGGCTTCTACTGATTCCATCCCCGGCCAACGGTGAAGGAGAAGAGATTGTTAAGTCACTCGAGTAAGTTCGGTCATAAATATTATTTCATATATTTCTAGCATTTTCCACGTTTTTTTATTATAAACGCATTTATTTTGTGTTATTAACAATTTTCAATAATTTTAAATCAATATTATTTTGTTATTTTTTTTTAATTTTACAATCAGAATAAGAAAATAGAAAACTTAAAAATTATACTTTTTAAAAAACAAATTTTATAATAAAACATAAGATCAATTAAGAACAGAGAGTACTAAATTATAAATTTCTTGAAAGTTTGAGGAACAATTTAGAAGGATATGATTACATTAAGGACATCTCTAATCACACTCTAATGGTTCTTCTATAATAGAATTTAGAGTAACATTTGCTCTAACCTATCTTTATATTTCATTCTAAAATAGAATAACACTATTATTTACTCTATATATAAAGTAATTCTATTTTTTCTTTTATATTTTACACTACAATAACTGTAAAATAAAGTAACTCTAAAATAAAGTAATACGTTGGAGTAAAACACTACTCTATTATAGAATTATTTTATTTTAGAGTAAAAAATAGAAGAATACATTTGAGATGGTCTAAAGACTAAACCGAAATAGTTGATAATTAATTTAAAAATTGGATGGGTAATTTGATGTTCGGTTTCTTCAGTTTTTCATTTTTGGTTTCATTAAAATTAAAATCATATAAGTTATTGTAATTCATTTTGGTTTTGGTTAGATGCAATTTCAGTTTGATTTTTGTTTTAAAAAACCACTTTCCTTCGTATATATATATATATAAAATAATGATTTATATAGTATTTTTATTTTATTCTTGTGGTTTTATCAAATTTAATACATAGATCATTAAAATATAAAATTATAATGTATAGTATGACTACACAAAAAATGATTTCGGTTATATCAAAACATTTTTGTTAATTTCGGTTAACTAATTCAATTTGGTTGGGTTTGATTTTTCTTACTCTTTTTCTTATTGCAATTTTTGGTTATACCACAGATCAGAATATAAAGGATATAACTATATAAGGGACTAAAGTGAAATAATATCAATTAATTTGCCGACTCAAAAAAAGTAATAAACGCAACGCAATTATACCCTAAAACCCCTAAATTCGTTTTATTTTTACCGTTTATTGTCTTTTTTGCCGTCTCTTGAACTTCTTCCTTAAACCCTCTTAACTGTAAAATCTGCACTCCGTCGTCGATTCCCGTCGCCGGTAGGTTCTTCCGTCGTAACACCGGCGATAACATACAATCTCTTCTACGGATTTCAGATAACGAACAGCTGAATTGCAAGTTAATAGCGATGGGGCTCGATCAAGATGTTCTAGAGTAATGTTTTTTTTTCTTCTGGAAAATATGAAATTTGTCTTCTTCGTTTATGTTAATTGTAATATTCAAACATTATCCTAATGTAATTCTATCTATTGAAACAGTTTGACCAATGATGATAATTTCATTGACAAGCAGAAGCTTTCAGCTTCTATCAAATCTACAGTAGATAAATTCCAGCTTGTTCCTGAGTTCTTGAAGGTACACACAACAAAAATTATGCAATTGGAAACCTAATTTATACTAGATTGTATAATTTTCTTGTTTTTTTTTTAGGTTAGAGGACTTGTGAAACAACACTTGGATTCGTTCAATTACTTCATCAATGTTGGGATAAGGAAGATTGTTCAAGCAAATTATCGTATTGCATCCACAACAGACCCATCAATTTACCTAAGGTCAAAGCTTTCTTATCGTCTTCTTTAATCTCAATCTCCTTTTTTTGTATATAACAAGTCTTGATATATCAATATTGATATTTTGTTACATAATAAGTAGAATAGAATTATTTTTGCTGGCTTTTGAGTCCTTTTTCTATGTCATCATACAACTTTTGGATTTTCTGAAATCTGAACTAATTTTTTTGATGCAGGTTTAAAGGTGTCAGAGTTGGTGAACCTTCAATTATACACGTTAGTATGGCGGAAAAGCTTAATCCACATATGTGCCGATTAGCAGACATGACGTAAAGAGTTCTTCTATTTACATTCTTCATATTTATAGTTTTTCTGTTTGAGCAATATGTTGAGCTGTTGAAATTTGGCAAAGTCTTTCTGCATTCTTCTACATCATATCCTTATCTTTCTTTGGCTCTTGGCTGTGTTTAATGCATTATCACTTGTTGTTTTAATTATTCAGATATGCTGCTCCAATATATGTCAATATAGAATATGTTTATGGAAGTGATGGGCAGAGATCGATAACTGCGAAGGTAAATGGGAAATGAAATGTATTGTACATAATGTTGCGTATCTATAGAACTCAGGCTGAATATGATGAATCTTTATTTCAGAATAATTTCATTATCGGAAGGATGCCTATTATGTTGCGGAGTTGCCGCTGTGAATTAAATGGAAAAGATGAAGAGGAACTTGCAAAATTGGGTTTGTATTGTAACCTTATTTCAAGCATTGCTTCTTTTTTGTTCATCTCATTTATTTTATTCCATTTGGATTCTAGGTGAGTGCCCTCTTGATCCTGGAGGATATTTTGTCATCAAAGGAACTGAGAAGGTGATACTTCATACTTCTTATATATAACTTTCTTACAACAATCTTATGGAGTCTATCGATTGGCTAGTAGTCCGCAATTTTGAATCTGTGGATATAACCGTCCAGCACTGCTATTTTTCTAATTGGCGCGTTTCAGTTCTTATTTTTCCATGTCAATATAGCTGTCCTGCCATGCTATTCCTTGTGCTGATGTTTGCTTTTCATTTCAGGTCTTGTTGATACAAGAACAACTTTCGAAGAACAGAATTATTATTGATTCTGATAAAAAAGGGAAGTAAGTAATCTCTTACAGTATTTCAGTCCCTGTAGTATTGATAGCAATCACCCCCATAAATATTAGTAACTGCCAAGCCAAATGATAGTAGCCAATTATTGACCTTCACACTATCCAATTACTAATTTCACTATTTGCTTATTCTCTCTTCTTTCATTGCTTATTTTCAGCATAAATGCATCTGTTACAAGCAGCACTGAAAAGACAAAAAGCAAAACAGTTATTCAGATGGAGAAGGAGAAGATATATTTATTTCTTCATCAATTTGTAAAAAAGGTAGATACATTATTACATCCTTCTTTAGTTGTATATCTTTCAGTGTTGGATTCTATTGGCTGAGCATGTGATTTTGTCATAGATTCCAATTATAATTGTCTTAAAAGCCATGGGAATGGAGAGCGACCAAGAGATCGTACAAATGGTTGGAAGGGATCCCCGATTCAGCGCATCACTCCTGCCTTCTATTGAGGCAAGTATTATAGCCACCTGCTTGTTACCTTGTGTCCAGTTGATGGCCTTTTTGTAATGATCTTGGTGTTTGAACAGAGTAGCATATTAGTTCTGTGGATCTAAATGTTCAGTTCATTATAGGATTTTTGAATCTCGTTCTTTTGAAAGTAAACTACGAAGTAGCTATATTTGTGTGGTTGGTTGTTGTCCTCACAATTTTAGTGAGGAAGTTAAATGTCTAAGTTTTATGTTCAAAAAGGGTGCCAATAAAGAAGTCATAATACATTAATAATGATATTTAAATCTTGATACCAATTGGCATATAGGTCAAATCTGAATGTTCATTTGATGCATATATTATATAGAAGCTACTGCTATGGCCCTTAGAATAGAAGGTTTTGTTTTGACATTTGGAAAATAGATCTTTCTCCCTCGTCTTTTAGATTTATAGGTTATGTGTCAGTATCACTTGCCCCTGGCTCACAAAAAACGTACTATGAGAAGCCAATTTCTTAGCTAGTCCTTTTTGTTTTTGCATCTCTTTTTCTTCCATGTTATTTTGTTCAATCTGTGTGTTCTGATGAGCCTTATCTATGAAGCATCGTATTTATCACTCGAAATGCTCATTTAATTTCAGGAGTGTGTTAGCGAAGGTGTGAATACACAAAAACAAGCACTGGACTATCTTGAGGCAAAGGTGCAGTGTTTTAGTTATCATAGTGTTATTTAATAGCTTTTCTGTTCGATGATTCTAGTGGACACATATTGTCTGTTTCAATAATTATCAAGAAAACAGAAATTTTTTACTCTGTCTTGTTGAAAAACAGCTCTTTAGAATTTCTTACTTATGTCATTTTGCAGCATATGTGACATATTCTTTATTTCTTAATTTCTGTAGGTGAATAAAACATCATACGGACCTCTACCTGACAAGGTTTTTATTCTTTATTCCACTATTGCACTCTCTAGTTCAACTTTATACAGACGCACTATATGTTTCTTGCCCTGCTAATTTGAATATGAAAGTTTTCTTGCTAAGTGAAAAATTTACGTTGTATATTTACATAATTTACTAGGACGGAAGAGCTCTCTACATCCTCAGAGATTTATTCCTTGCGCACGTACCTGTAAGTATTTTAAATTCTTTTGGTTCTTAAAAATTTCGCTTTTGGCTTACTGCTATGTTCTTGTCCTCAAGGTGCGTGACAACAATTTTCGTCAAAAATGTTTCTATGTTGGCGTGATGTTGAGACGAATGATTGAAGCAATGTTAAACAAAGATGCAATGGATGATAAGGTAATATGATGATGAACTATCAAGAAATTTTTTTTAATATGTGGAATATATTTGAAGTATCATTATCATATATTAGGATTATTGTTGTATGACATGCTGAAATGGCTTACAAAATGTCTGGGCCGTCCCTTAGAGAAGCCACTAATATTTAAGACTTCAAGTCATTATGATGGCTTACTTGTTAGGATGATCTGTAGAAAAGTCTTACTGTAACCCGAAAGTTCATATTGCTTGTAACTTATGTTCTCAAATGTACGTTCTCTTGTAGGATTATGTTGGTAACAAGCGGTTGGAGTTATCTGGACAACTAATCTCTCTTCTCTTTGAGGTGTGACTGGAACATATCACCAAACATAGTACTTTCTCTTCCTTTTTCTTGTGAGATTTTGTCAAGTCCTTACCTATTATATCCCTTCCTCTCGCTGCTACAGGATCTGTTCAAAACGATGCTCAGTGAGGCCATTAAAAAAGTAGATGTTGTTCTTAAGAGATCTGACCGATTTGATTTCTCAAAGGTAAGTGTAGAAATATACTTCCCTGCTAGTTCAAGTCCTGCATTCAATTTTGTTGAGCAGAAAAACATGTATCTTTAGACACCTCCTATCATTTGGATTTGTAAATGATCTCCAGTCAAAATAACATATAGGATTCATGTTTTAAGATTTTATTTTGTGTTCATCCTGTTGCTATGAACTGGTCTTCCTTCATGGGTCTTGAAGTAATCTAAAAAGTGTTGTTGTTTGCAATAACCTCATTATAACTTGCTTTATGAACTTACATTTCCCTTGGATATTCCACTGCAACAATTAATTTTCGTATTGGAATAAAATTTCCTTTCGAGTCGTTTTTCAGAAATTGTTACTTTCGTGAAAAGAACTGATAGTACAACTTCAATTTTCTTTTGTGTATTCATAGTATCTTGATGGAGATAAGTATATTACTTTGCCATTAGAAAGAACCCTTTCAACAGGAAACTTCGATATTAAAAGATTCAGAATGCATAGGAAAGGCATGACACAGGTCAGTCTCTTTCTCTCTATCTACATCTGTGTCTATGTCTCTAGCCTCCTTCAAGCTGCGTCACTCTCAAGGAAATATGTTCATGTAGGTCTTAACAAGGTTATCTTTTATCGGGAGCTTGGGGTTTATCACGAAAATTTCCCCACAATTTGAGAAGTCCAGAAAAGTAAGTGGGCCTAGATCGTTGCAACCGAGCCAGGTAAAGATACTTTCTTTATCAGCCTGCATTTGTAAAGAAAACTACTGCTTTTCTTTGAACTATCATTTAATCGGATTTTTGGAACCGTGATTTGCAAGTGGGGCATGCTCTGCCCATGTGATACCCCAGAAGGAGAATCTTGTGGGCTTGTCAAGAACTTGGCTTTAATGACTCATGTCACAACGGATGAAGAGGAAGGCCCATTGGTTGCTATGGTATGGGGTTTGCTATTTTTTCTGCATGCAGCCAATTTATTTGCGTTAATCATCTTTGCTATGGCTGTGAGAAGGATATTGTGGTCACCATATTAACGTTTCTCAATAATCTACTGCTAGCTATCTGTTTTTAGATGGATTCTTGTCAACTAAGTACTAAATCTATGTGTTGAATTGATTTTCTGGAAACAGTGCTACACATTGGGTGTCACAGATCTGGAAGTATTATCAGCAGAGGAGCTGCATGCTCCAGACTCATTTTTGGTCATTTTGAATGGGCTAATACTTGGCAAACATAGAACACCTCAGGTACTTTTATATAAAGACAAAGGTCTGCAACAAACGCACGCAATACATAATTTTACACCTCTTCACTATTTTCTATTGTTTCAGCACTTCGCCGATTCACTTAGAATGCTGCGTAGAGCTGGAAAAATTGGTGAGTTCGTCAGTGTGTTCACAAACGAAAAGCAGGTATTTTCTCAATCAGTTTTTTTTTTTTTTTGTAATCTAAGTTGTGCAATGGGCACCTTATATTAGCTTGTTTTCATTCGTCCATAATGTTAACTGAGACTGACTCCGAAGAGAAAATATTTTATCAGCGTTGTGTTTACCTTGCTTCTGATGGTGGGCGGGTGTGTCGTCCACTTGTTATTGCTGATAAAGGAGTATCGAGAGTTAAGCAACACCACATGAAGGAATTACAGGTACATGTGTTATATTTTTCTAAATTCATGCATACTTGTCTTAGTGGTTGAGTTAAATTAAATACATTAGCTGACTGATTTCTGTTTCCTTGAAGGATGGGGTTCGCACTTTTAATGACTTTATTCGTGATGGTTTGATCGAGTATCTTGATGTCAATGAGGAAAATAATGCATTGGTTAGTCTCAGTCTCCGTATTTTCTAGATGTATTGCACCGTAGGCACCCTAAAATGACGAACTGCTGTTTTTTCCTTGTTTTAAGATTGCTTTATATGAAAGTGATGCCACCACGGAAATGGATGAAGGAGCAGAAGCTGCTAAGATAAGGGCTGACACAACCCACATTGAGATTGAACCTTTCACTATCTTAGGTGTTGTTGCTGGTCTTATCCCCTACCCTCACCATAATCAGTCACCTAGAAATACTTATCAGGTTTGTTTTTCTAGACAATCTAATATAAGAAGCTGCAATTTCTTTTGGTTTGCTTCTCGTTATTGTTCCTGTTACATTATCTGCAGTGTGCTATGGGAAAACAAGCTATGGGGAATATTGCTTACAACCAGGCAAGTCTATTTATACCCTTCATATCATTTCATTGCTGCTTTCCAGTTTTTGTGTGATTAGATAAAATTGTTGCCTATTATGTTATCTCAGATTTTACTTATTTACGTTACGTTGGTTATGTGTGAAGTCTAAATACTTTAACGCCTATATCTTCTCTATTGCATCGTTTTTAATTATATCTTTCTCTCTCTCAGACATTGACTTTGCTTTTTAAAATATTTGTATTTAGTTAAACCGGATGGACTCGTTGCTTTACCTATTGGTGTACCCTCAGAGACCCTTGTTGACAACAAGGACCATTGAATTGGTAAGTTTCTTTGCTCTAATAGGAATGTGTTAATACTTAATAATGTGGAACTAATAATATTATGCTTGTTAACAGGTTGGATACGATAAACTTGGAGCAGGTCAAAATGCAATAGTTGCTGTGATGAGTGATACTGGATACGACATAGAGGATGCAATAGTGATGAACAAAGCTTCCTTGGATCGTGGTTTTGGCCGCTGCATTGTAATGAAAAAGTATATAATGGATTTATCTTCGAGGCAAAAGTCGTTTTCTTTGAGAAATAGTCTCTTACATCAACATTTCTTCTCGTGTTGTGTTGTGAAACAGAATTGTTGCAACGTGCCAGAAGTATGAGAAAACAAATATAACAGACAGGTTACTCAGGCCACAAAGAACAGGCCCAGACGCAGAAAAGATGCAGGTAGTATATTTTCTTCATGTGCCTTATCGTAAGACTTGGGAATTAGTGTTTTTGCAAATGCTATAATTCTTTCTGGATTTTTAGATGCTATGGAAACAGTCCTAAGTAATTCGTGGAGCACAATACATGTTGATACATTGTCATGTTAACGTTTGTTTTTGTCTTTAAGATACTGGATGATGATGGAATCGCTTCTCCAGGGGAAATTATCAGACCGAATGATATTTATATAAATAGACAAGTCCCTGTGGACCCGACCGTAAAGACTACATCTCCGCTACCTGATAGGTATCCAATTAACTTTTCAATGTATATGATCATAATTGTTTCTTAGAAAAAGTAATCACAAATATACAAATCCGTTGTGTAACTTTCAGCCAATACCGTCCGGCCAGAGAGTATTTCAAAGGTCCTGAAGGTGAGACACAAGTTGTTGATAGAGTTGCTCTCTCTTCTGGCAACAATGGCAGTTTATGTATCAAATATATCATCCGACATACTCGTCGACCAGAGGTTAGAAACTTTTGTCTTAAATACTGTTATGTTTCTAGCCATATACCTCATGTTCTACAGTATTAATCATATCTTGGTCTGACCTTTTCTCTTAGCTTGGCGATAAGTTCAGCAGTAGGCATGGGCAGAAAGGTGTGTGTGGTATGATTCTTAAGCAGGAAGATTTACCATTTTCTGAGCGTGGAATTTACCCTGATTTGATCATGAATCCTCACGGGTTTCCAAGGTCTGAAAATATTCTTTATAAGATTTCTCTCTATTTATCTGTGCACTTAAAATGCCTTTTTATAACGTCGAGCCAAAACAAAAGTCCTTCATTTTGTGTACGAGTGTCTTGGGGCCTCTTGTGTGGAAGTTTTACTTCATTCGTTATAGTTGCTTTGCCTTAACTATAAGAATCTTTTTGATGTAACAATGGTTATTCCAGTTGGCAAACAATTTTAGATTTGTTTTTGGTACCAAGCAACAGTTATGTTCATCTCTTTTTGTCCAAACCTTTCGAGTTCCGTATGAAGTTTTTATTGATTGCTTGAGATTTTGTTTGAAACTGATGAATTTATTAACTTGACATATTTCCTGTCACAGTCGTATGACAGTAGGTAAGATGATAGAACTCCTTGGAAGTAAGGCTGGGGTTTCTTGTGGTAGATTTCATTATGGTAGTGCTTTTGGTGAAAGAGGTGGTCATGCTGACAAGGTTGAAACTATAAGGTACTCTTTCTTCCTCTCATAAATTTCGAGGTTTCTTCTTCCATATTTAAACTTTTTTTTTTGGCATTTAATGTCATTGTATGCTCTTCTATGATTTCAGTGCGACCCTTGTCGCTAATAAGTTTTCGTACAGTGGGAAAGACTTGCTATACTCAGGTACTGCGTTATAAGTCATTTAGAATCTCTAAAATGGGACTTAGACACTAGTATTTGAGATTTATAAGACTTTCTTTGTACATCAAACCTGACGACCTTGAGAGTCTCCACAGGTCTCACTGGCGAGCCATTGCAAGCATACATCTTTATGGGACCAATATATTACCAGAAATTGAAACACATGGTGAGGTTCAACTAACACTATTAAAAACATTTTGTTCTGTTTTGTACAGTAGTTTTTTTTATTTCTTTAACAGAAATTCTCTTTTGTGTACTTACTTATGTTGAATAGGTTCTGGACAAGATGCATGCTCGAGGGAGTGGACCTCGTGTGATGATGACAAGACAGCCTACTGAAGGAAAATCTAAAAATGGAGGTATGTGCCTCTTACTTGTATATCTTCACTCTTAATATATTCAGTTGTATGATCTCTAATACTGATGCAGGTTTACGAGTGGGAGAAATGGAACGAGATTGTCTTATTGCTTATGGTGCCAGCATGTTGATCTACGAGAGGCTTATGCTTTCTAGTGATCCTTTTGAAGTTCAGGTAATATTAAGTGGCAAATTCTGAAGAATCATTTGTAACTCCATGTCTCACTGACATTGTATGAATTATATCATCAACATCAAACGGAATACATAATAATCTTCTGTATCCTGGAAATGATTTGAAATCATAACTATTTGTGATGCATTATTAAACGTTTAAATGCACAGGTTTGCAGAGCTTGTGGTTTGTTGGGATATTACCATTACAAGCTTAAAAAAGCACTCTGTTCATCATGTAAAAATGGCGATCACATTGCTACTATGAAACTTCCATACGCTTGCAAGCTCCTCTTCCAGGTAAAACCATTAATTGATCCACTGCTCAAATTGAAACTCTCTACTTAGTCCTTGGTTATTTCTTAACTCGTTTCCTCTTAACTCGTTTCCTCTTTCGTCCTTGCGCATTACGTGCTTACAGGAACTCCAATCAATGAATGTTGTTCCTCGTCTGGTACTCACAGAGGCTTGATCTCAGGGAAATGTTTAACTTGGATGATAGTATTTTGATAAGGCTTTGATTGTTTTTGATATTCTTCTGGTGTCAAAGTAATCGAGGTTGGATCATATTTGTGTAAATTATCCTGCAATTTTGATCAGATGGTTTAAAAGAATAAGATCCATATGAATATCCTATGACGTTATGTTTTGTTCTCATTTGATGGGTACTGAAACTTTGGGGGATGACGAATGAGGAAAAGAATATTCTCATGCTTATAAAATTATTTTATGGTAAATTATAGTCATACAGTCACTTACTGATTTAGTTTCGATATCCTGCAATTTTGATATTTCTTCTTGTCAGACCTCAAAGTATCTCTCATGATCTAATCTTATGTGGAAAATTAAGCCGTTTCATAAAAAGAAAACAAAAAAAGAGGGAAATCTATTCATTTCAAATAGGAATAGAAGTATCAATGCATTAATAATTTGGTAAAAGGGAGATTAAAACTAAAATAAATTCTATTAAAATGGAATTAGGAAAGTGTGTAAAAATAATAATAAAAGCCTAAATAATAGAAGAAATAAGCATGAGCAACAAGACTACTCAAACTTATTAATTTGACGCAAGTCTACCTTGTTGTGTTATATCTCTCAAAAGATTTAAATACTCATAAAGAAACTGAAATATGCAAGGTGTCCTAATAAGCATCTCCTTCCATATTTTTTTCTTGTCTCACTCCAGATTTTTTTTTGGTTAAATAAATGTGAGATTTTTTATTTTAATGGTTAAATAAATGGTGATATATATACACGCAAGGAACCATAATTTTATCCAATAAGAAGCAAGAACTCGAATCGAAATTTTGAAAACACATTTTTGTCCGATTGATATGGAGCTAATCAGGTGTAAACTGAAAAAAAAAAGAACGAATAGTATAAATCATATAGTATGGAGTTTTTCATTTAAGTGCAGATTGGTATGGAGTATTTTTGTCTGAAGTAATGTGTACTAGTCCTATTTTCTAAATGGTGAAATAAATGCGGACTAATCCGGCTTTGGTCTGATCCGCAGTATACTGACTAACTATTCAAAGTCGGATAAAATAAATATGTCGTTTAGGAAAGAACCACGATCACCGAAAAATTATTTTAGTTTCTCAGCACATGCGTTGTAGGTTGAGCCCAAAGGACTAAGAGATAAATATTCAGACGCCAAATCAACCTAGAATTGGGTTGAGCCTCCACAAGCCAGAAACATTGACGCCTGAGATGATGCTCTTTTGTCCAAGCAACCGATCAAGAAAGACTAGAAGAGTAAAAGAGCCATATGAGTTTCAAATAGAGCACTTTGTTCCAAGTGATCAGATCCCTCAAACCTAAACCTCCTTCAGCTTTTGGCAGATATATATTATCCCAAGAAACTTTAGCAGCAGCAGATTTATCAAGATCACCAGACTATAGGATGGGCAGACTGCCTTGCTGGAATCCAAGCTGAGCTATCAAGATTGAGAATTACCTGAATAGAAAATTGATGTTTCAGACCTGACAAGTCCTCGAACCTATCAAGAGCATGATGACAAGTTATTGCATGTAGGGAGGTGGCTGACCCTTCAAAGAAGAGCATGCGAAGTAGAATAATTAAGGTTTTAAGGTTTTGTTAACATTGAAGTCAACCATATTTTGTTTTGACCCTGGAATAAATTGTTAAGTTTTAGTCCATTAATTTATTTGAACAAAAATAAAAATTTAGTTGTAATTCTAACTGAACCAAACAAACCAAATGCCCAACTTATCGTTTGTTTGCCAATGTATCAGTCCCAAATTTCCCAGAATATATAGAACATGTATATAAAATGCTAAGCCTATCTGCAAATTTCATGCAGGCAAATAGATAATTCCTACAACAATAATTAATGTTCAATGAAACAATGCTCATCATCAGCTGTATATCATTCAAAGATAACTTGACATATGGGAGAAAGCTTTGCGGATGTAAGAAGCTTCTTGTAGCTATCTGCCTCTTGCGATGTTATACAAGGATATCGCATTAAACTCAGAGTCAGTTTCTTGAGGACGGCTGATTTCTCAAGAAAGTAATTCACTAATTTAATCTCATTTTCATCTTTCGTCATCCATTTCCTAATCTCAACGTACTCCAGCGTCGATATTAAACACCGAGGCACATTAGTAAAGTCGATTTGCCTTGGCTCCTCTGAATAACAAAAGCACTACGAAAAAAAGGCAAGCAATGTTTACAAGATGATTCAACAATGTTCATTATAGCCAAACAATAGATTCAAAAATATTTTTACCAAGATGAGGTTCTTCAGATTTGGACAGATCTCAAGAAAGGCTACCGATATCTCCCACGATGAGATGTAGAAGTTCGCTTGCAAATGATACAAGTTGTTGAAATTGGGAATCGGTAGTCCAAGTTTGGAATAAGAATAAAGCACCTGCAAGAAGAATACATATCAGATATTTTACATAGAGAATTAATACATTCATCAATTGTTAGAATATATATTTACCTTTAGAGTATTGTCAGAGATGATCATATGTCTTACACTTGATATCCCCGTTAAAAGATCACAGAAAATATTACGCTTTCTTAAATCCTCTCCCCATAAAAGACGGGCACCATTCAAATCAAAATCAATCATGAGCAAGGAACTCAGGTTCTTTGCCACAATCCTATCAGATTGAATATCTGATAATCTCAAATATTCGAGTCGTGGAGCATCAATTTCAACCGTAAAATCTGTATCACCCCTATTGATCGCAAATATTAATAAACATTTTTTCAGAGTCTGAGAACTAACAGGCAGAAACAGCATCACATCTTTCTCATTCAAAATATAAAAAGGTCTAATCAGTTGAAGATCTTCAAGAAGAGGACATCCTGAGATGAGCTTCTCCACAATCAAAGGACCGTCCTTACCGTAACAAACTCTTAGTAGATGCATGATCTTGAGACAAGGTAGAGAAACAACAAACTCTGGATTCGTTAACCCTACATTATCAAGCTTCAGAGAGACCAGTGTCTTGCTCTTGTAAATGTTCTGACGTATGAAACCATATCTGTGATACAAATAAATATCCAAATGTTGAATCCCACGATCAACCACTGTACCGATCAACTCCATGAATCGATCTCGATAGCAATCACTTTTGTAACAATGCTCATACACTTTTATCTTGAAATTTTGCAAGTGTGACCTGTGGTTAAACTCCATGAAACTTGCATAGACTTCTTCTTTAAGAAAGTGATAGGAGCGTAAGTCAAGTCCAGGAACACTTAACCAAAGATTTCTCCATCGAGTCGATAAAACACTTGTCTTAACAGAATCTTTGGTCTCAAGGTTTAAGAGTATCTGAGTCAGCAAAGAATCTGGCAACTCAGTGATTGTATCGCAACCCATACCTACGAGCATCATCAACAACAAAATCGAAACAGAGGGTTTGATCAAAATCACTTACCTAAACGTATAACCGAAGGAGGAATAAGAACTTACCTTTCTCCCTTGATTTTGTTTGACGTCAGAGTATCGTCCTAGTGATAACTAATGAGTAGAGAGATGATCGTAAAATTGATCGGAGCAGTTTTATTTGTAGGCCTTCTTGTTCATTCTACCTTAATAAAACGTGTAACGTGTTATAAACCCTAGCTAGGGGGACCAAAAAGTTAACTGAGGTTAAAAAAGTAAAAAAGTTGAAATAGTATTATCGACTAATCGGGGCTTAGGACCAAAATATCTCTTTTCCTCTTTGTTGGGCTTAGGACTCTCTTTCTACTTTAGAGGGTTTCATCTCTAGGAGTGGGGCTGAAGTAATCAGGGGTATTTCCTTTTTCCGCCGAAGTTTAGAATATTTTAGACTTTGGGGTAAACGTAATAAATTTCGTGAAGTTTTAACCTAGTTCAGGGAAGAACAGAGACAAAGCTTTCTCGCTTTCATCACATATGGCGAGAAATGATTTATAACACACTGTTTATTTCATGTCTCACTAACATTTTATGAGTTATATCATTAACATCAAACGAGATATAGAAATAATTTATTAAACGTTTTAATACACAGATTTGTAGAGCTTGTGGTTTGTTGGGATATTACCATTACAAGCTTAGAAAAGCATTTTGTTCATCATGTAAATATGGCGATCACATTGCTACTATGAAACTTCCATCCAAGCTCCTCTTCCAGGTAAAACCATATATTGATCCATTGCTCAAATTGAAACTCTCTATACTTATGGTTTGTGGTGGGTTTAATGACACTATTTAAAGAGTTCTTACAGTTTTCCTCTGGCTTGTTTTGGTTATTTCTTAACTCGTTTCCTCTTTCGTTCTTGCGGGTTACTCACAGAACTCCAGTCAATGAATGTTGTTCCTCGTTTGGTACTCACATATACTTGATCTCAGGGAAATGTTCTCAAACTGTTTTCCACTTGGAGGATAGTGAGCCATATATACGTTTCTTTATTTGGTTTACCATGATTTGAGTAAAGATGTCTTTGACAAGAGTTGAGGAGATGGTAGATTTGTTCTGACTTGCAACAGGCGTTGCTGTCGTTCTTTCTTTACATTACAGGGACCAAACAAATTCCCAAGTTTTAGTATTTTATAGGTAAAATAAAAAATGTATTCATATGCTACGTACAAAAAGAAAAGGAGAAAGTTGATGCAGATTACATTGAGTCATTGGCACTTGAAACTGAAGCAAAGGGAAAATAGTATTAGGCAATGAAACTAATCTAAGAAAGCTCTCTAGAGCAGAGTGAAACTTAGGGTACTTGTCTTTCGATTATGAATTGAATGAGTACTTACGACTCGACATTTATGTAGAGGATGAAGGAAATCTGTAGATGCTATCTGGAAATGAAATATTTTTCCCTTTTAAACATTTAGGAAAATTACTGAGCAACACCTGCATAAAGATCAAAAACATTTCAATAATACACTTATTAGGTTACAATAGCACAAAATACTTCAATGAGTATCCATTCATAATATAGTTTCGTGGAATTACCAAGTGGTCACTGATGATATAACAAACATTTGAATCATTATGAACGTAGACTCAGCAACTGCAATTAAAGTCAACAGAGATTAACACACAATTCACATCGGACTAATGTTATTTGTTTTCGAGTATGTAACGTCGTCATTGTTAAGAGGACCCATTCCAAGGGTATAAAGAAAGTACAAAAGATATGAATCCAATGTAAGGAATAATAAGATGATATATGTATACACAACGAAAACCATACCTACCTTGGTTGTGAGGTGAACAATCACTGTCTTCATTCCTAGTTTCCTGCCAAGGAAAAGGCGTAAGATAAAAGATTTCTTAAACCGTTACAAAAACAACTCATAGGTATTTTTGTGTTCTGGTTTTGACTTTTTTGTTTCTTTCAAGTAGGAGGTAATAGATCATGTCCCTTCTTACTACAGATAGAGTTAACGACAGAAAGACTTGGAAAAGGCATAGAATAGAACACTGAAATCGGAGATTTTAAGTACATAGTTTAAGAGTGTATATGAACGTACCTCTGTTTGTGATCTATAACTTATGTTGTGGGGTTGCATCTCTGAGATTTGGATAGTGGAAAACAGAAAGAGAATTAAAGAATGCTAAATCGCTATAAACAATGAAAAGGGTTACCTTTTTTTTGTTTTTTTGATTTGGGGGAAGCGAATCTTGGGAGAAGTGGAAGTTGAGATGAAGTCCTTAGGTCTGTTGCGATGGTTACAGTTTTGGGTGGGGGAAAAGCCAGATTGAGTGAACAATAATGAAGAAACAGCAGTATAAAGAGAAAGAAAGAGATACTGATTTTTACCAGACTTGCAGGACGAAGCATCGTAGTCATTGGGAATTGAATTGAGAAGCTGTTCTAATCCAAAATTGAAGGAAGCTGGAGCTCCCCATAAGAAAGTGACAATTTGAATCATTGGATGGGCAACGTTAGATTTAAATAGGGAGGAAAGAAAAGTAACAGCGGTGGTGTTTCGATTTCTTTAGTGAAGCGTTTTTTTACGTTGGACGGCTTTGTTTCGGTTTCTTTAGAAAATATTTACTAGGCTAATACATATATTTATCTGCGAGTTTTATTATGAATTATTTTGCTTTAATTCTTTTCCAAAATAATTTATACTTATTTACTTAAAAAATTACTTTGAAACTTTTTCATAATTTTTTTTAAGTAAATATATATTAGGATTTTAGTAATTAAAAAAAAAACATAAGATAAATTAATTAATAATAAAACTCACACATAATAATTATTATCAGTTCATATTTACATTTTATGAAAAATTCACAATCATGTAATTCTTACACTTCTAGGTTGCATATTCTGTCAATGGAGATTGAATATGACTTATGTCAATTGCGAGTTGTGTTTATTAGTTTAGCTTAAGATGCAAATAAAACCAGAATGATCAAATGAACCATTCACTGATAAACCAAAAGCAAAAGTGAAAAGACATGAAAACCAATGTTATAAAAACCGTTAGGCGCTTACTAGGCGGTGGACTAGTGCCTAGCGATTAATCGGTTAAGACGGGGATTAATCGGGGGACTAAGTATTAGGTATAAAATAAGAAATATTAAGATTTTTATCGAAATATAGGATATATATAGTTCTATTAGACATTAATTCCTAAAAATAATAGTAGTGTGGTGGTACAATTCATACGTGTCTATGCCCAATCACGACTCGAACCTACCTTTAATTTATAGATTTCTAACTGAAACATAAATATTTGGAAACTTTTCATCCCGACCGATTTTCTTCACCGCCTACAACAAAATCGACGTGATGAACCATTATTAAGCGCTTTTACGGTGCTTAAACAGCCGATTTGACCAATTTTTAGAACATTGTAAAAACTTATTAGTTATGGCATTAATTTTGGTTATGTTGATGTGTTATAATAGAAGAAATTTCCTTTTTATTTTTTTAGTTTTTATTTTATTTTTATTTTTATGTTATACTTATAAAAATATTCTGAGAAAGGTATATGGTTGAGATATTTTGGAGATATGTATGAGTTTTACCAATTTATTGTTTTTATTTTGTTTTTATGTTATACTTAAACTATAAATATTGAGATATAATTATTTCAACTAATTTTATATTGTAATATATAAATTATAAAAACTATGATTAGACGTGTAAAAGAAGATGATGAAAATAAAAAATAATTTTAAATATCATATTATGTAATGTTTATATTTTATGATTTATAACGAGTATTGTTTAAGTGTTAAAGGTTTTCTAAGTAACTAAATTTAAATTAATTGATTTGTTATGTTAAAAATATATAACAAGAGATGATGTGTCATGCTGATTTGGTATGTCTCCCTTCTCTCATTATATATAAACAGTGGCGGATTTAAAGATATAATTTACCCATAGTAGTACTGCAAATCTTTATAAATTTAAATTATATTTTAAAATTTTAGGGTTGACAATATTACAAATTTTTAAAGAATTAGGCTAAGTTTAAAAATTTTAGGAGAGCAGCTGCTTCTATTGTTCCTTACCTACGTCTGTCCCTGTATATAAGATATGATTATATAAACTTATTTAAATGAAAGAAATAAATTATGAAAAATGAGTTAATGACCATTACAAAATGAGGAGGAAGATATATACAGTTAAGTTTGTTTTTCAATCGATTAAAGTATCCGTTATACTAGATATATACAGTTAAGAGGAGGAAGATATATACTGGATGTCTTGAAGTATCCGTTAACGACAATCAGAAAAATAAACCTTTAAAAAAACGCCACGTGGATACTTGGAAGTATCCGTTAACGGCCATTATTAAATGAGTTAACGACCATTAAACCAAATAAATCATTTTTTTAAAACGCCACGTGGATACTTGAAGTATCCGTTAGGCGAGCGTTGCGAGAACGCTTTCAATGGGCCCACATATATAAGTTCATTAACTCAATGAAAGTTTTCTTTATTTCTTTCTTTACGATTTCTCCGCCGCCGGAGAATCTTCCAGAAACTGCTCTATATTTTTCTCTGCGACTCCTTAACGGCGATGATCCCTTTGTAAGTTTCCGAAGAACCATTTTACGATTTCCTTGAGAGTTTGTATGCGAAATCGATGATGATTTTTTTTATTTCTCTTTGGTTAGTAATTTCCTTAATCGTTCTTCAGATGTTTCAAATTGAATCGCGTTTTAAAAAACCTAGAAAAACTGCGTGTGGCTTGTGTAATTCCCATTTCCCCCTTTGGTTTGTGACAGTAGAGGTTTTCTGTAACTCGATGCTTTTTTAGGCTATTTAGAAACTCATATTTTCCCCCAAGAATCGGTTTAAGTCGTTGCTTTGGGCTATCAATTGAGGAACATCTCATGATGACTTATTTTATTAGAGCTTTAGTGAAATATAATCTCCAAAACTAGAAACTGGCTTGAGGCTTCTCATTTCCCATTTTTCGAAGATAAAGACTACTCATTAGGCAACTTCTGATGGAATATGTATGAGAGGAGCTTTTGCTATTCCCATTTTAAGCTGTTTTGTGTTATCATTAGATAGTACATATTAGGGACTGTTTACATTCTTAGAGCTCACACATTTAAGCGTTGGTGTTAAGCTTTAAGAAGTTTAGGACACTTCTTTCTGGTCTAGCAATCTTTAGATCACTAATTATTTGGACAGGATACAGCAAGACTACTTATGTCTAATCTGTTGGGTTTGCCGAATCAATATTAGACAACTCTCCCATCAATATATTCATGCATTTTTGTGTGTATTAGCTCTAACACTTGGGCTTTTAAAGGTTTTTTTTTTTAATTAACCGAGGGATAAACTTTAAGTAGCTGTTTTGTATTATCAATTTAGGCCCACATGACTTGCTTTAATCAAAGAGCCCACATTCAGCTGTATTTGTGTATATAATCTAAAACTCAGAAGCATTTTAGGGGCTTCAGATAATCTAAATAGCTAACATGATGACTGCTTCTATTAGAGGTTTTGTAAACTTAGTATGTATAATCTCAACAACTAGAACCTGGCTTTAGGCTTTTCAAATACAGATATTACCTTTTTGTAGATAAAGTAGTAACAGAGACATTATATTCTCATTAGGCTCTCCTAGTGAAGTGTGTATGAACTCAATTTCCCATTTTTAGCCAACTAGTAGGGGGACTGGGGACTGTTTTACTTCTTACAGCTATAGAATGGAGATCCCATTTCCCTTTTGTACACTATTATCATTAGGCAACTCCTAAAATCACTTATGTTACCATAAGACAACTCCCGAGGTTTAGCTATTCCCATTTCCCTTTGGAGATTTTGTTATTATTAGGGAGATTTTGTTATTATTTGGCAACTTTTGTGGAATTCTTTTAGTTTTATAGTTCACATATTCAGACCAAGCAGCTGCTAGTTTGTGTTAAGCTTTAGGGGGTTATTCAATTCTTATTCCCAATTTGTTTCAGTATAGGCAACTCCCATTGAACTGTTCTAGTTTTACAGTTTTAAGGGCAACTCAGATCAGACTGTTATAACACACCCTCTTTTTCAATTCCCATACCCCTTTTTTATTATTGAACCAAAATATCATTAAGTTAAGCCGACAGTTTGTGATATAATTACGCAATTGCCATCAGACTCTTCTTATTTTAGAGATTTAGGGGCCTTTGTAATTCCCATGCCCACTGTTTTTGTTTTGTGATATCATTAGGAAACTCTCATGAGAATGTTATAACTTTAGAGATTTTACAATTCACAAGCCCCTTTAGAGATTTAAGCTACATTGCCTTTGGATTGTTATAACTTTAGAGATTTAATTCTTAGAGCTCACACATTTAAGTGTTAGTGCTAAAATTTCATACACCATTTTAATTTAGGCAACTTCCATCTGACAAGTCTAATATAGAGCTCACAGTGTATGAACTCATATCCATTTTCCTTTCGAAGTTTAGGACAGTTCTTTCTGGTCTATCGATCTTTAGATCACTAATCAATCTAGGCAACTATCATTAGGCTTTTGTAATTCCTTTATCCCTTATTTGGATACTGACATATCAGTTTGTTATTATCTATTTAGGCAACTTTAGAGCTTTCATATTCATGCATGGAGTCTTGTACTTTCCATCTTATCAATTTAGGTAACTCTCTCATCATACATCATTCTTTACATCCTCTCATTATTAACATATTTTTTTTGTGTTATAATATGTTCGTGTGTGTGAGCTCTGACACTAGACTATAGGCTACTAGAGTATTTTTCAGCTGTATTTTAGATATTCACGTTTTCCCCTTTGTTTGGTTTGTGCTATAAATTGAGGGACATGTCATGATCTTTTGTGAACTTAGTGTGTAATAATCTCAACAACTAGAACCTGGCTTTAGGTTTCTCATTCCCCATTTTTCAAAGACCAAGCACTAACAGAGACATAATTTTAACTTCTAGGTTTTATATTCTCATTAGGCAAACTCCAAATGAAGTCAATTTAGGGGCTTATGCTATTCCCATTTTAATCTGGTTTGTATTATCAATTAGTAAATCACAATTTAGAGAAATATCTGTAATAGAAAAGGACTGCTGCAGTTCACTTGTAAAATATGCATATCATATGAGGCTGTAAATTAAAAGTTTAGAATTCACGAGAATCAAGCTTTAGGATTTTTTTTAATCCTCCCACCCCTTTGTGTTATCACATTAGGCAACTTTTAAAGGACTCACACATTCAGTGTATATGAGCTCTAAAGCTAAAGCTTAAGGGCTTTTAGATTTTCATGCCCTCTTTGTTTTCAGACTGAGGAATGGACTTAAACCACTGGTTTGTGTAATTTCCCATATCTCCTTGTTTTTTAAAACCAAAGAATCAGCTCCAGAGCCGTTCGTTAACTTGGTTTGTGTTATCAATTTAGGCAATTATCCCCCATACAATCTTCACATTCTCCGATCATTAACATTTTGTGTTATAATATGTTTTGTGTGTGTGTATTAGCTCTAACAGTAGAGGCTTTTAGAGGTTTTATATTACTCATATTTTTCTCCCAAGAAATCGGTATAAGTCGTTGGTCTGGGCTCTCAGTTGAGGACCATCTCATGATGACTTCTTTTATTAGAGCATTTGTGAACCCAGTATGTATAATCTCAAAAATTACTAGAACCTGGATTTATGCTTCTTATTTCCACATAGACGTAATTTAAGCTCTGCTATTCTCATTTTAAGCTGGTGGGTGGTATCACTTGACAACATTTAAGTGTTGGTGTTAAGTTTAATATGGCTTTTATTCGTACCCCATTTGTTTCAATTTAGAGATTTTACTTGAAGAAATTATAGAGCTATGTAGCTGCTGGTTTATATTAGCATTAGGCAACTCTTATTGGACTTTTAAAAATCTGTATCTCACACATTCAGACCAAGCAGATGCTCACAGTGTGACAGTGTGTATGAACTCATAACCATTTTGTTTTTAACCGGGCCATCAGTTTAAGCGGCTCACTATTCTTTAGAATTTTAGAACACTTGTTTCTGGTCTAGCGATCACTAATTATTTGGACAGGACGTAACAAGAATACTTATGTCTAATCTGTTGGGTTTGTGTTATCAATCTTAGGCAACTCTCCCATCAATACATACTTGTATTGTGTGTGTGTGTGTGTATTAGCTCTAACACTAGAAGCCTTTTAAGTGTTTCTGTAATCCTCAGGATAAACTTCAAGTGGCTTGTTTGTGTTATCAATTTAGGAACCCACAGGCTTGCTTTAAAGAAAGAGTTGTATTTGTGTGTATAAACTCTAAGTAATTTAGGGGATTCAGATATTCAAATTGTTTCCAAAGCCATTGGTTTGTGCTATAAATTTAGGGACATCTCATGATGACTGCTTGTATTAGAGGGTTTGTGAACTCAGTGTGTATAATCTCAACAACTAGAAAAACCTGGCTTTAGGCTTCTCATTTCCACAGAGACATTAATTTTCAGTCCTAGACTTTATATTCTCATTAAGCAACTCCTAGTAGAGTCAATTTAAGGGCTTCTGCTATTCCCATTTTAAGCTGGTGTGGGGTATCACTAGACAACTCGTAGAAGTGACACATTTTAAGTGTTGGTATTAAGTTTTATAGGGCTTTTGAAATATTCATACCCCATTTGTTTCAACTCCCATAGGAAACTCCAATTTAGAGATTTTACTTAAGAATGCTATTCCCAATTCCCTTTTGTAGACCAAGTAGCTGCTGGTTTATATTAGCATTAGGCAAGTTTTATGGGACTTTTAAAATCCTGCAGCTCACACATTCAGACCAAGTAGATGCTGGTTTGTGTATCTTAAGGAGCTTTCTAATCTTTTGGTTTCTTAGCTGCTGGTTTTTATTTATTTAGGCAACTGCTTTGGGACTATTTAATTAAAGAGCTCATACATTCAGACATGTCAGAGTGCATAAGCTCTTAAACTCAAATCACTTATGTTATCATAAGACAACTCCCATGAGACAACTCTTATAGGACTGATTCAGTTTTATAGCTCAAATATTCAGACTAAGCAGCTTCTTGTTTGTGTTATTATTAGGCAAATTTATATGGGACTGTTTTTGTTTTATAGCTCACATATTTAGTAGACCAAACAACTTCTAGTTTGTGTTAAGCTTTAGGGGGTTTTCTATTCCCATTTCCCCTTTGCATATCATTAGGCAACTCAGATCAGACTGTTTTAACAGACTCTCTTTTGCGATTCCCATAACTCTGTTTTTCGATTTTAAGCCAACAGTTTTGTGATATCATTAGCCAAATCTTATCAGAATATTATAACTTTAGAGATATAGGGGTTTTTACAATTAGTATGCCCTCTTTAGAGATTTAAGCCCCTGGCTTTGGATTATCAATCTAGGCAACTATCATTAGGCTTTGTAATTCCTTTATCCCTTATTTGGATACTGACATATCAGTTTGTTTTTATCTATTTAGGAAACTTTCCCATTAAAAGAGCTCTACCACTAGTGGCTTTTAGAGTCTTGTACTTTCCATATCCTCTTTGTTTCGTAAATTGCTGGTGTGTGTTATCAATTTAGGAAACTCCCATGTGATTTATTTAATTAAAGGCTCACATATTCATTTGTTTTTAGTGTTGTAAGCTCTTAAGACTTTGAACCTTTTTTAAAGCTTTAGCATATCTCATTTCCCCTTCGTTTGGAAACCTTAAGAAATAGTTTTCAGCCGTTGGTTAACTTGGTTTGTCTTATCAATTTAGGCAACTCTCTCATCATTAACATTTAGGAGATTTTTCAATCCTCCCACCCCCTTTTGTGTTATCATTAGGCAACTGTTAAAGAACTCTCCCACATTCAGTGTGTGTGAGCTCTAAAGCTAAAGCTTGCTTTAAAAGGCTTTTTAACTTTCCATGCCCTCTTTGTTTTCAGACTGAGGAATGGACTTAAAGTCACTGGTTTGTGTAATCAGTTTAGACAACAACCATCGACTGTTCTAATTAAACAACTCTCATGTTTAGGCCATAGGAAGCGGTTACACAAAATAAGCCTCAGATTGAGAATTACTTGCATAGAAAATTGAGACCTGACAAGTCCTGGAACATATCAAGAGCATATTTTGATGACAAGTTAATGCATGTAGGAAGGTGGCTGACTCGTCAAAGAAGAGCATGAGAAGTAGAATAATTAAGGTTTTAAGGATTTGTTAACATTGAAGTCAACCATATTAGTCTGATAAAATTAAGGTTTTAAGGATTTATTCCAGGGTCAAAACATGAAGCCAAGCTGAAAACGAAATCACTCATATGAAAATCAAGTTGTATTGGGTACATTGAGGGAAAAAAAGGAGTAGGAAAAGAAAAATCAAATGCCAACTTACTACAATACGGATTGTGATGGAAACTGCATAGATCTGTCCAGAAAAACAAAAAAGCAAGCACAAGTTATTTGGTTTATGAAACAACAGAACAAATGACATTGACTTGCAAATCTATATGACTAAAGGAGCTGCACAAATGGGATACTGTATACAATGCACGATTCCTCCATACTCACTGTATAATTTTTCATTCTCTGGAAGATAGCACGACTGGTCAAGACAGCACGACTGGTCAAGACAGCACTGATGATAACACTGAGACCAGGTTCAGTAAGAACAATATCCGAAGCACTACGTGCTGCACAAGTTGCATCAGCAACTGCAATGCCAATATCAGCTTTTTTAAATGCTGATTTCGTTTTGACCCTGGAATAAATTGTTGTTTAGTCCATTTATTTATTATTTTAACAAAAATGAAAACTTAGTTGTAAATTTCTAACTGAACCAAGCAAACCAAATACCCAACTTATCGTTTGTTTAATCGTTAAACTTAAGGAGTTCAAGAGCTTAGGTGCAATCATACAAGTAATGAGTAGTTTCGACAAATATTCAACATCTTCACCTATGAAGAAATAAGCAATATACACAAGTATGTCCTTTTCGTTGTCGCTGAGTACATAGTAGCTACTCTTGACTACTTCCATAATCTGATGTGGAGGAGCCTGCATGAGGAAAAAAGTTTGGTTTTGATCCGTTTCCTTGTGTGATGACATCTCTTTGGCGTATAATCGCAGAGCTAAAGGTTTTCCATCATCATGTTCAATAATCACCTTGATAGAAATCTCTAGAAGAAGATTATTCTCTGTCACATCTCTTTCAAATGCACAGAAGGAGAACAGTTTAAGAGCCTCGTTCTTATTTAATCCTTTTAAGTTTGATTAACTCTACACTGACAAAGCACTTGCCACGGCTAAACAAGAACAGCTCAGCGAGAAAAGACTCCCCATGGTTGCTTGAATAGCAAGTTTCTAAAATCTCAGCAACCTAGATTTCTCATAAACATCTCTGACATTCTTTTCTACAAATTAATACTCACTACAAACCTAATAACTAAATCTTGACATGATCAATCTAAAATCTCCCAAAATATAAAGAACAATAATGTGTAAAACATGTTTTCATTTGGATTCTTTAACCATGCATAAGTCAGTGGAAGAATCCAAACATAAATAAGCAAACCTAGTGAACCAGTATGTCAATAAGATATGCTAAGCTTAACTGCAATTTTCATGACAATAGATGGTTCCAACTTCCAACAATAATAAATGTTTAATGAAACAATGCTCATGTAATGTGCTCTTCTTCATCAGCTCCAAGTCATTCAATGATAACTTGGCATGTGGGAGAAAGCTTTTGTAATGTAAGAAGCTTCATGTAGCTATCTGCCTCTTGCGATGTTAGAAAAGGACGATAGTGTTTGGAACTCAGAGTCAGTTTCTTGAGGACTGCTGATTTCTCAAGAAAGTTATTCGCTACTTGAATTACATTTTCATCTTTCATTTTCCAAATCTTAATCTCAACGTACTCCAGCGTCGATATTAAACACCGAGGCACATTAGTAAAGTCAATTTGCCTTGGCTTCTCCTCTGCATAAGGAAAGTACTACGAAAAAAGGCAAGCTATGTTAACAAGATGATTCAACAATGTTCATTATAGCCAAACAACAGATTCAAAAAGAGTTTTACCAAGACGAGTTTTTTCAGATTTGGACAGATCTCAAGAAAGGCTACCAACAGCTGCCACGATGAGATGTAGAAGTTCGCTTGCAAATGATACAAGTTGTTGAATTTGGGAATCGGTAGTCCAAGTTTCGAACAAGAATAAAGCACCTGCCAGAAAAATACATATCGGATATTTTACATAGAGAATTAATACAGTAATCAATTGTTATATATATGCATCACAGAATATATATTTACCTTTAGAGTCCATTCACTGATGATCATATGTCTCACACTAGATATCCCGGTTAGAAAATCAAAGAAAATATCATGCTTTCTTAAATCCTCTCCCCATAAATGACAGACACCATTCAAATCAAAATCAATCATGAGCAAAGAACTCAGGTTCTTTGCCACAATACTTTCAGATTTACTTTGTGCTAATCTCAAATATTCGAGTCGTGGAGCATCAATCTCAACCGTAAAATCTGTATCACCGCTATGGATCGCAAATATTAATAAACATCTTTTCAGAGTCTGAGAACTAACACGCAGAAACAGCATCGCATCTTTCTCATTCAAAATATGAAAAGGTCTAATCAGGTGAAGATCTTCAAGAAGAGGAGCTCCTGAGATAAGCTTCTCCACAATCAAAGGACCGTCCTTACGGTAACAAATTGTATCTAGATGCATGAACTTGAGACAAGGTAGAGAAACAACAAACCCTGCATGATTATTTAACTCTACATTTACAATCTTCAAAGAGACCAGTGTCTTGCTCTTGTAAATGTTCTGATGCATGAAAACATATCTGTGATCAAAATTCATTGTAACATCCAAATGCTGAATTCCACGGTCAACCACTGTACGGATTAACTCATTGACTCCATCTAAGTGGTAATACTGTACTAGCTTGAAATTTTGCAGGTGTGACCCATGGTTAAACCCCATAAACCTGTCCATGAACCTGACAAAGACTTCTTCGCAAGGAAAGTTATAGGGGGTTAAGTCAAGTCCAGGAACACTTAACCAAAGATTTCTCCATCGAGTTGATAACACACTTGTTTTAACTGAATCTTTGGTCTCAAGGTTTAAGAGTATCTGACTTAGCAAAGAATCCGGCAACTCGCAGATTGTGTCGCAAGCCATCACTACGAGCATGATCAAAATCACTTACCTAAACGTATAACCGAAGGAGGAATAAGAACTTACCTTTCTCCCTTGATTTTGTTTGACGTCAGAGTATCGTCCTAGTGATAACTAATGAGTAGAGAGATGATCGTAAAATTGATCGGAGCAGTTTTAGTTTTAGGTATTGTTCATTCAACCTTAATAAAACGTGTAACGTGAAAAAAAAAAAAAAAAAAAAAAAAAAAAAAAACAACAACAACAACAACAACGTGTAATAAACCCTAGCTAGGGGGACCAAAAGTTAACTGAGACTTTACGGTAAACCCTAACGGGGTAAAATAATGTTGGCCAATAAAAGTTTAGACAGATTATTTTCCATACTTTGGGGTAAACGTAATAAATTTCGTGAAGTTTTAACCTAGTTTAGGTAAGAACAGGGACAAAGCTTTCTCGCAGTCGAGGAGCTCTATTCTGATCCTCACATATGGCGAGAACGAAATAATAGGCGTCATGGTTGACAGCAATGATTGATAAATCTGTGCGTAACAGGATTAGCTTCATAATACACTGTTTTTACATGAAGGGGCAAGTTGTGTAAAATCATTGTAACTCCATGCATGTCTCACTGACATTTTATTTATCATCAACATCAAGCGGGATAATCTTTTATGCAAACATTATATGTATTTTGTGATGCATTCATTTTTAAATGTTTAAATGCACACGTTTGCAGAGCTTGTGGTTTGTTGGGATATTACAATTACAAGCTTAGAAAAGCATTTTGTTCATCATGTAAAAATGCCGATCACATTGCTAAAGTTAGAAATTAACAATACCGTATAAGCTAATTAAATAGTTAAAGTTTATAGTAGAAACACATACCTATCTTGAAGTCTACTACATACACTTGAAAGTTCCTCCGAGAATCCAAAAATTAGGAAAATCTTTCATGCAAATATCTGTAATAGAAAAAGACTGATTCAGTTCACTTGTAAAATATACATATAGTATCAGGCCTTTTTTATTAAAAGAATTCACGAGAATCAAGCTTTAGAAGATTTTTTCAATCCTCCCACCCCCTTTGTGTTATCACTAGGCAACTGTTAAAGAACTCTCCCACATTCAGTGTACGAGCTCTAAAGCTAAATCTTGCTTTAAAAGAATACTTATGTCTAATCTGTTGGGTTTGTGTTATCAATTTTAGGAAACGCTCCCATCAATACATTCATGTATGTGTGTGTGTGTGTGTGTATTAGCTCTAACACTATAAGTCTAGAAGCCTTTTAAATGTTTCTGTAATCCCAAGGATAAACTTCAAGTGGCTGGTTTGTGTTATTAATTTAAGAACCCACATGGCTTGCTTTAAAAAAAGAGCTGTATTCAGGAACCTCAAAGTTTATTTAGGGGCTTCAGATATTCACATTTCCCTTTGTTTCCAAAGACATTGGTTTGTGCTATAAATTTAGGGACATCTCATGATGATGGCTTCTATTGGAGCTTTTTGTGTATAATCTCAACAACTAGAAGAACCTGGCTTTAGGCTTCTCATTTCCACAGAAACATTAATTTTCAGTCCTATATATGCTTTATATTATCATTAAGCAACTCCTAGTAGCGTGCTTCTGCTATTCCCATTTTAATCTGGTTTGTATTATCTATTAGTAAACTCTTACGGGACTAATTTTATTCTTAGAGCTTACACATTTAAGCTTTGGTTTTAAGGCTTTAGGCAACTCCCATAGGAAACCACAATTTAGAGATTGATCGTGAAAGATGAAACGCAACGTTTTGACCGGAATGGTAGTTGCTAGGCTATAATGAAGAACAGGCTCTCCGGTACGATGCCGTTTCGGTTCAAGATCCAACTTAGCAAGTGCATATAAATTTCGTAGTGTTAAAAGAAAAAAAAAAAAATCCTAATCGTTTTCCTTGAGGGTTTGGGTTTGTGCGGCTTCGATTGTTATATATATGTGCGTGGGAGAGGCGGAAGAAATCGGAAAAAAGTGAATTGCTTTTTGTTTCTGTCAAAAACTAAAATTTGATTGATGGTGTCGAATCTTCCAAGGGATTTGGCGGAGGAGGTGCTCTGTAGAATTCCGTTGACATCTCTGAGAACCATCCGATCAACTTGAAAAAAGTGGAACAGTTTATCAAAGTGTGGGAGCTTTGCGAAGAAGCACCTTGGTCGAGCAAAAACGGAAAGAGTGGTGATGATGATGATGGATTATAAGGTTTATTTGATGAGCGTGAATCTTGTCGACGAATCTTATTACATAAAGCCTCAAGGTAAGCTTATTAGCATAGACGATGAAGCCGATGATAATATATCTCAAGTCTTTCACTGCGATGGTTTATTGTTATGCATCACCAAAGACAATACTAAGGTTATGGTTTGGAATCCTTATCGTGGGAAAATCATTAAGATCCCTCCCACGAAGAATTTCAGCAGACTTGATAGGTATTGTTACGCTCTCGGATACGGATACGACGACAAGAGCATCATCATCAAATCGTATAAAATCTTTATGTTTATCGAAAACGATGATGGCATTGATAATTTCGTTGAGTTCAAAATCTACGACTTTAAATCTGGTTGTGGAGAGTCTTTGATGTCACTCCTCAAGACTCGAAGATATTTTTCAGCCACCATGGCGTGTCTTTCAAGGGAAACACTTACTTTTTCGCTACACAGAAGTATTCGGAGACGAGAGAAACGGAAGATAGTTTCTTAGTATATTTTGATTTCACAAGTGAGATATTTAGTCCGCCTTTGCCTTTGCTCTTTGAGTTTTTTGACTCTCAAGATACTTTGTGTCTATCTATTGTAAGAGAAGAGCAGCTTGTGCTTTTACCCTTGGGATACGTTAATCATGACGATTTGGATTACTACTAAGATTGAGCCCAACAATGTGTCTTGGAACAGCGAGGTGTTCTTAACAGCGAATGTTCGACAACTCATCCATCCTCAGTTTCAATTTGTAGATGCGAGTTTTTTCATTGACGAGGAGAAGCAAGTTGCTGTGGTTTCTGATAAAGGCAAAGATGTAAGATGCGCCACTCCCAACAACGTGGCTTACGTCTTTGGAGTTGATGGATCCTTGAAAGAAGTTGATCTCGGAGAATGCGCTGACGTTGGTTGTTACCCTCGTCTGTGCTCTTATGTTAGTGCAACTTAATTAGTCTTATTTCTTGCATCACTTTTAATTTACTTGTTTGTTTGATTAAAGAAGAACACGTGAGCTCTGAGACGCTGCCACGTGTTCACTTACACCCTCTTTTAGATTTTATTTTTTCTGATTTTTTGTATTCAAATTCCTAATTTATTTTAATCTAATTTCTTACATAAATAGAAATCTAACTAATAAAAATATGAATCTTATATACTTTAAAAAAACTATGTATTTACACAATCCTGTTTTTTATAATATAAAAAAATCAAAAAAATTAAAATAACCAATCTATTTAACAATTAATCTTCCATTTGTTATGTTAATTCATTTGGAAGATTTCTTATATTCAAATTGTAACTAATTTCAAATATATAATTCAAAAAATTCAAACATCACTTTTGTTACTATATTTATCTCAGTTTTCAATAAACAAAACCATGTATTTACACCATCCCATTTTTAATAATATAAAAATTCAAAATTCGTAAATAACCAATCCATTTAAAAGTTAATTTTTCATTTATTATGTTAATTCATTTGGAAACCTAATTCTTAAGTTTCTAAATATCAGCAAATTCTAAAAAATTGTTTTTGTTTTTGTTTTTAATTAAATATGTTGATAATCTTATACTATTAAAACTGAAGTACAAATTTGAGAAATCCTATTACCAAACACTCAATATCTTAATCTTACATCCAAACATCTCTTAACTAATTAAATCTCTACAATGATTTCCTTATATAATAATTCTCTACAATCATGTCCTTATATAATAATTCTCTACAATATTTTCCTTATCTAATATTGTGATTTTAGTTTTTTGAATTATGAGTCTTCTATTATCTTTGTTTGATATTATTTTCATATTATTTTAAATTATTAATATAATACATATTTTTTTAGATTATTATGCATATGTTGTGATTTGAATTTTTGTAAACGGGTATATAATCATGGTTTCTGTTATAAAATTGAGATTATTCATGTTTCCAAACAAATAAAAAAATAAACAAACAAATAAAAGTATTCATAACAAATTAATAAGTTAAATATATACATAGAAAGTTATAATAAATTTTAAATATCAAATATTTATAAACAGTAAATTAATTAATAAAATACTATAATTTTATATGAAACAATTGACCCGTGGTGTATCGCGGGTTCGAATCTAGTTCTTATCATTAAGTTAGGTAGCATCGATTGTGTAGACGTTACTTAATATTGTATCCAAATGTAATTATAAAACTTTGTGTATGAGAAAAACACATCATTACTTAAAATTCAAATATCTAATTCAAACAATTCAAACATCACTTTTATCATTACAATTATCTCAGTTTTAAAATCGCAATGATGAATACTCTACATTTGTTATGGTCATTTTAATGGACACAAAAATTCAACAATAACAAATAAAAAAAAACTGATCAAATGCAGACAATAAAATACAATCAAAACTAATAATGATGGACAATTAACAAAAAAATTCCATCCAATTAAATGAAAACAATAAATTAGCAAAAGAAACTGAAATCAACAAAAAAACACTAATATATAAAGATACAACCACACAAACAAGACCAACATAAAAAACGAGAAAAAAAATATATAAAACGAGAAAAAACAAGACATAATATCAAATACACAAATTACTATCAAACGATCTCATCACCACTCGGAAGCATGAATCATTTTCAATTCAAAATCACAAGACCTCTACGTGGAGAAAACACCATCAACTATATAATTCCTTTTCCAAACTACCAAATACTACAAACAAATAACATATATATCACTGTAAGTACCTACTCATATTATCTTTGATTGGAGATCATTTGTTTTCTCTCACTCTTGTTATCTACACAATAAATACTACAAGAAGGAGAATATGTTGACCAAGTTGGGGCTAAAGGAGTTTTTGGAAGATGATATGATTTCTTATCTAAAAAAACTTCAATTCTTTGTCATTGTTTTCTTTTAATACATATATTAAAAAAACCATATATTTACACAATCCTATTTTTATAATATAAAAAAAATCCAAAGTTTAAAAATAACCAATCCATTTAACAATTAATCTTCTATTTGTTATGTTAATTCATTTAGAAGATTTCTTATATACAAATTCTAACTAATTTCAAATATGTAATTCAAACAATTCAAATTATCACTTTTATTATTATATTTGTCTCAGTTTTCAATAAACAAAAACCATGTATTTACACCATCCTATTTTTAGTAATATAAAAATCCAAAATTTGTAAATAACCAATCCATTTAAAAATTAATATTTTATTTATTATGTTAATTCATTTGGAAACAACCAGTTAAAGATTCATATTTCTGTCGAGACTTTGCATGTTTGTTGAGAGTAAACGAAACATTTTATAGCCTATGAAAAACTAATTTTTAAGTTTCTAAATATCAGCAAATTCTAAAAAAATGTTTTTTTTTATTATTATATATGTTGATAATTCTTATCATTAAGTTAGGTAACATCGATCGTGTAGACGTTACTTTCTTAATATTGTATCCAAATGTAAATAAAAACTTTGTGTATGAGAAAAATACATCATTACTTAAAATTTAAATATCTAATTCAAACAATTCTAACATCACTTTTATCATTACATTTATCTCAGTTTTAAAATCGCAATGATGAATACTCTGCATTTGCTATGGTCATTTAATTGGACACAAAAGATTCAACAGTAACAAATAAAAAAAAAACTGATCAAATGCAGACAATAAAATACAATCAAGACTAATAATGATGGACAATTAACAAAAAATTCAAACCAATTAAATGAGAACTGAAATCAACAAAAAAATACTAATATATAAAGATACAAACCACACAAACAATCACCACTATTAAACGATCACATCACCACTCGGTAGCATGAATCATTTTCAACTTAAAATCACAAGACTTCTACATGGAGAAAACACCATCAACTATACAATTCATTTTTCAAACTACAAAATACTACAAACAAATAACATATATTTCACTATAAATACCTAGTCATATTATCTTCGATTAGAGATCATTTGGTTTTTCTCATTTTTTGTTGTCTACACAATAAAGACAAACAAGAAGGAGAATATGTTGACCAAGTTGAGATTAAAATATTTTTTTGGAAGATGATATTGTTTCTTATCTAAAAAAACTCTAATTTTTTGTAATTGTTCTCTTTATTTATATATATATATATATATATATATATATATATTTACATATTAAAAACTATATATATATATATATTTATATATTTTATTTGATACTAGCTACCCAATTAAAATCATCATTAAATTGATTTAAATATATTTCATATGATTCAAAAATATGTAATGATAGATCTATTATCATTAACATCATTGTTGATATTAGTATAGTAATAGTTTCCTAATTAAAACCACCATTGAAAAATTGGATTGATTCAGACATCTACTCGATTTGTGTATTAAGTAAACATATATTATATTAAATCCAATTTTTAAAAAATCTAAATCTATTCTATATAATTTATAAAAAAATCATTTATTTGGTCACACTTAACTATTATTTCCTAATATATTGTATAGCTCTGCAAACATATTTTTAATTTTATTTTGGTGAATTTCTTTTTAATCATTTATGCTTTTTTTGTAATGCATGATTTATATTCTAATTCTCACAAACATTTAATAACCAAAATAAAGAAAAGAAGAAAACAAAATGATCACTGAATATATAATATTTCAATTAACATGTGTTGCAATTTTATTATGTTCAGGTTTTCTTTAAAATTATTAATCTAATAAAAATAATTTTTGTAATTTTTTTTAATTTACTTTGCATACTATTTAAAAAACAAAACAATCTTTAATTTTAATCCTATAGGTTGCTAAATATTTCCATTGAGATTTAAAAAAAACACACATTATTATGACACTACATTTTTCGTGATAAATAAAAATAAATTATTGCCCCATGATTGTTTTATATTTAGTTTAATTATATTAAAATAAAATAAATTATTAGTTTTCAGATAAAGATAAAATTTCTGAATAAATACAAACATTTAATTTAAATGAAAACTAAATTAAAACAAAAAATATTTCGAAACAAATTTATTTATAAAAATATTAAATTTAAACACATGCAATGCATGGGACATATTCTAGTATATAAATATAGAAGCAAACACACTAAGTTATGATTTCTAATTACAAAAGAGATTCCAAATAAATCTCTTTCAAGTACAAATATCTTGAGATAAGCACAAAGGCGGAAGTATCATCATATGATATACAATGTTTTGTTGTCAATGCAAAGCAAAGTAAAGCAACAAAGAAGAAGAAGAAACACATTAAAGTTTCGATTTTTCTCTACTATGTGACTAAACCAAGAGAGAGAGGTCTCTTAAAGTACGAACACTAAGCACAACACGATGAACTCACTGCTGTAGCCCCTGGCCCGTTTGGGAGAACCACTCCTGTTGGGTTTTCCGCTGGCTGTACGCGAGGTAGCCTTTTCGCTGTAGCGGTTTGAACAAAAGGAAACGAAAAAGTGAACACGGATTAATGGATAACAAACAAAATGTTGAAAATTGCTATCTAGAATGTGAGAATGACTCACCGATTTCGTAGAATATGTCTTTGACATTAGTTGCGGTCTTCGCTGAGGTTTCCATGAAGAAGAGGCTGTTCTCTTGAGCATATATCTCTGCCTCCTGCAAATAACAATATCAAGAACTACTTAACAACACAATTCAGAAACGAAAACAATGGGCACCAGTCGAATTTAATCTCAAAGGATTTTTGGCAGTAACAGAGCAAAATCAGACAGCAGAGGAAATGAAGATTTGGTTTTACCTCTGGAGTCACTTTCCTTGCATCTAATAAATCAGCTTTGTTTCCAGCAAGTGCCATCACCATATTAGGGTTACCTATTTCACAAGAAAGCAAAAACCACATTAACATACATGTATACCAAATAAACAACACCAACTATCAGAAACTAGGAGTCATAAACTAGCTATAACAAAGTAAACTATTCCATACCTTGTGCCTGTAGTTCCTGAACCCATTTCTTTGCCCTCTCAAACGACGCCTGTGACAATAGAGAATAAAAAAGTCAAGCAAACCGAACTTTACAGAACGTCATAAATTGTCACAAAAGTCCCCTGCTGATCAGTAAGTTCGTACTTGATTAGTAATGTCAAAGACAATAATTGCAGCAGCTGCACCTCTGTAGTACATTGGAGCTAAGCTATGGTATCGTTCCTGACCAGCTGTATCCCAAATCTCAAACTTGACAGTTGCATCATTCACAGCCAATGTTTGTGAGAAAAAAGCTGCACCTATGGTTGATTCCTGTAACACAAAAGAATACCAAAAGTCAAGAATCAACAACAGAATCGAGATCAAAATTTAAAGCGAGGTCACAGGAGAGAAACGCCATCAAACCTGGAATTCAACAAACTGATCTTTAACAAAACGCAGCACAAGACTTGATTTTCCAGCTCCAACATCTCCAAGTAATACCTGAAGGACTTAAACCAAGTTAACCACCAAACAAAACTAAAGGAATGAAACAGAATCGTCTTGTACTACAAATAGCCAACAAAGAGACCTTACTTAACAATGAGACCTTAGCTACTAAAATCATTAGCTATGAATTCATAATACCTACTTGTATGTAATACATCAGATAAGCAAATCATTATAGACCCAACCAAAGTAGCTCAAAGCAATCTTTCATGGAAACAGATTCAGGAACTAGAGAACGGAGTAAACCTGATTCGATCTTAATAAACCAATTAATTAGCTGAATCGTTAAAACCCTAAAACAAAACTAACAGATCAAAAAATCTACAACCTTTACTTCAAACCGTAGCTTTACACTGATTAAACCTTCAATTCCTACAACTATGAAACTGGATTCAGATTCTCAAAACGATTCGAAATTATCCAATTTTGGATCAGAAAATTCGATTAAGATTCCCCAATTTGGAAACAGAACCGAATCGTAAAATCGACGATCCAATCAAAATTCTCCAAATACAACACTCGAATTCACGATTATCAATCATAGGGTATAATCATCAAAGCTAATTCAAATCCGCAAAACAAAAAAACTGACCAATTTTGCGTTGATGTTTTTGTTTCCAGCGCTAGCCATGACGATTGATCTGAATTAGTATTGAAGCTCGAGAATCTTCTGCTCAAATAGAAATAAAACTGCAGAAGAAACGCGTTGACGATCGAAGACGGAGAAAATTTCTAAAAGACGAGAAGAGAGAGCGAAGAAGCTTCGTCGGCAAACAATCAAATATTTCTCTCTCTCACGAAGACGAAAGCAAAATATAAATTTTATACGGCTCGTGATTATGACACGAGACTTTTGGGGTAAAACCCCACTAAATATATCGAAATTACGATAAGGTCCTTATTTATCTAAATTACTGAAAAAGCCCCAAGAACAATTAGATTTTGTTGGTCATTATTGAACGATACTCCTACTCCCCTGTTCCACAAAATAATAAAATATGATTTTTAGCTTCTTTTTTTTTTACAATGTCAAAATTGTGGTTGTCTATTGATTTTATTTTTACTAATTAAATACAACTATACATAATAATTTTTGAACCAATAAAATTATTGAAATTTGAAAGTATATTTCACTAAATGTGTAAATATTATGTATAGTTGTATTTAATGTGTAACTTATTTTTAAAATGTGTGAAAAATCTAAAACATTATACTTTGTTTTTTATTGAATATAATGAAAGTAAATGTAATAAATGAAAAAGTGGTGCCACTTAATAGTTAATACTCATTCATCTCCTAGTTTTATTTGTTAGTGAATGTTCATTTACTTACATTTAAATTTTCATTCTATTACATTTAACGTAAATGGTAAAAATTTAGTGAAATATTGTGAACATTTTCATCCAACCACATTTATCCCTCTCATAAGTCATCATCCATTTGCACTCTAAAACATAAAGATCATTATAAAAAGTAGGATTTAAAAAATATATTAGATAAATATTTGCGCTATGCTGCGGGTTTTTTTATAAATAAATTGTTTGTATTTAGTTTTAGTGAAAAAAAATTTATGAACAATTGAGTTTTTTTAATAAACAGATTTGTATTTAACTATTATAAAATATTTTAATATATTTTTTTGATTAATGAATAATTTGTTAAAATTTTATTTTTGATTTGAATTTTATAATCTAATATTTTCCATATGAACTAGTGTGTGATTATTAAAGAAAGTAATATTATTATTAATTCATTTGCTTTAGATATCTAGCATAATTAACATATAAGATATCATTAGTTTTTTTCCTTAATGTCAGTGTTTCCCTTTATCTTTCCATAGTGTTAATGCTTTCCCGGGTTCTTTTTTTATTTTCTTTATTTTAGTGACAAATTAGTGTATTAGATATCATATAATACTTTTTAATATAGCAAAATAAAACTATTAGAGAAATAATGATTTATCTTGAAAAACTATTAGAAAAACAATTAATTATTTACATTTCACTAAAACTCTTTTTTATCAAAAAAAAATATTATATTACATGTACAAATATACTTTAAACTCTATAAGAAAGTTTTAAAACATTCAAGAAATAACAAACAACTCCTAATAGATGTTTTATGCAAAAAAACTTATCTCCTATTTTGTATCAGTGACATAAAATGAAACATATTAAAAGCTTTTGGATCACAAATAAGTTTTAAGTGTAACTCTTACCCGATAACTTTTTTCTCTTCTCCTTCTTCACTCATTGTTGTCTCAACAATCTCCATTTACTCATGCTTCCTTATTCGTATCTAACATATTAAACATTTTTAGCTTTCATTCATTGAAAAATATTCATTAACAATTACTAAAATTTTCATTTTAAATGAAATATTGTTAGAGTTGATAATCATAGATGTACAATATTGAAAAAACTTTAAATCTTCAAAACAATTTGAAGATACTATAATCAAAGACTCCTCTCCCTAATCCAAAAATTCTAATTTTTAAATTATTTGTCTGAGAATTTCACAACCTTTTTTAAAATAAAACTCAGATTGAAAGAATTCTAAACTCTGCATTTTCAATCCAACAAAAATAAATTAGCTTAAGAGAACCTAAACTAATACTAATCACCGACATGAGACTTGATTATGTCGGTTAAAAAATCAGGTACTCAACATATGTATTTTTATTAATGGTAAACAATAAATATTATAGGGTATGTATAGTTAAAATGATTTGATTTATTTATAAAATTTCATTGATTTATTCATGGTAAAAAAAAATATTATAGGATGTGTATAATAAAAATTATGTGATTAGTTTAGAACATTTGTTTATTAATTTATTCATGGTAAAAGAAAATGTTATTATTGTTATCTTATGTGTATAATTAAAATGGTTTGATTGGTTTATACAGTTTTTTTTTTAATTAATGTGGCATAAAAAATCTGATGTGTTTACTTATGTGTACAAATAAAATAATTTGATTGGAAGCTCAAGTTTTTTCATTTATTGACATGTCAACACCAGAATCACTAAAAAAATATGATGTGTCAACACCAAGAGAGGTTATTATAGTGTTGATTAGTTCACAATAACTTAAAACTTTAAATGTTTAGACGTACAAATATATATTTTTTTAAAATTATTCAGCTCAAAAATACATTTTTAAATAGATGCTACATATTTTTTTAGTTTTGAACAAATTTTGGAAACAAAACTAAAATAAGGATGAAATTCAGTTATTGTGTTTTCTTTTTGTTGGAAAATTGTCACTAATACCACTATGGTCATACCACTTTCTACAAATACCATTCATTTTTGGTAATTTTTAAAAATACCACTATGAAATATGTCAAAAGCAATAAAAAAAAATTTTGTTTGGGTTAAGTATTCTAAAATTTAGTGTATAACTTTTAGGGTTAAGAGGTATGGTTTAGGGTTTAGGGTTTTTAGACCCTAAATCCTAAATTCTAAATCCTAAAATTATGAGTATATGAGATTTTAGGCTATATAAAATAATTGATTCTTTAACAAAAATGTTGTATAAGAGAATTACATTTTAATAAAAATTTAGTTTTGTGTTATTTTTGAGAATTTCCCAATTCATGATTTTTATTAAAATCAATTCATCAAATACATAGTAGTATAGTAGTATAAATAAAAATTGACTCATTCCAGTGATATTTTTTAAAATATCCATCTCTTTGTAATGGTATTTTTAAAATTCTCCATTTTTTGTTCTTGTTTTTTCGTAAAACATGTCTCCATTCTTTTTTCGAGTTGTTAAGCTTCCATAAGCCAGATGGAAAATACCAGTGTACACATATATGCTTTTGTGATATATAAACTATTAAAATTATAACAGATCATTTTGTTTGTCCTTTTATACATTTCAATGTATACAACTCGTATTCCACGACGAGATGTTCCTAAGTTCCATCTTCCAACTCATTCTCTCTGCTAAAGTCTCCATTCTCCAGCTCATGAACTCCAATCATTAATCCAAAGTAGACACTTAATTATAAATTCAAAAACATTAACTTAATCAAAAGAAAACTCCCAACAAAATACAAAGAGACATCAAAACAGTAGTCTAAACAAAAACACAATTAACAACAACAAAAATAAGCCAAATCAACTCAAAAGATTGATTTTTTTTGTTTAAATCATGAGCCTTGGTTAAGTCCATGTGATGCAGCTTCTAAAACACAGTCCATGGCTTGAAACCCTATTCTCTCTTTCTCCAAATCATACACAATCTTCACATTCTGTTGCTGAAAACTCCCAAAAACTCCGGCTGGACCATAGTCTCCATCTTCCATGTTCTGAAATAACAAGCATTTCACCACCGAGCCGTCGCTAGGCGCGCTCATTGCATAAAAGGAGTTGCCTTGCGGGAGAAGTAAGGTTGCATTGTTTAAGAAATGGAATGTAATTGAAGGAAATATCATCTTTGCATCGTTCTCGAGACTAGTAAGATTGTTGTTAGGACATGGGACTTTGTAGCAGAGATCAAAGCCTGTTCTTGCTTCTGTTTCCGTGGCCCTAGGGTATGTTATAATTGATTGAAGAGTTGTGAGGAGTTGTGAGTAGAAAGTATCAGGTAAATGTGTGTAAGTGGTACCCGAATCGATCAACATTCCTCCATTTCCTTGTGAATCAAACTGTCTTAAGGTTAAGGGAACTTGTGTGGGAGTGACATTTGTGCCTATGGTAATGGATTCTAAGCCGATGTAGTAGCTGTTGGGGTACATTGGAGTATTTAACATGGGAGTAAACTGCAAAGAGTTTGTGAGGTTGATTGATAAAGCGGAGTCTCCTATGACCAAAGGGCTTGAGATGTTAGGGTTGTTGACAAACTTGAAGGGCAAGAAACAATGAGAAAATCCCGTTTGAGCAAACCCTAACTGCGAGGGGAGAGAGAGTAAACCTCTTCCAAATCCGGCAATGCCTATAGGTTCGTGGTAAGTAGACGCTATGCAGCCAAAAGAGAACCTTGGGACATCCTTGGTTCGAGCCTTCAGTATATCTCTGGCTAGTATCCCAGAGACAAGACCACCTTGACCATAAGTATAAGCAAAGGAAGGGCAAGGCCTTAAGCAAGTAGACTTGAGAAGCATACTCACGGAGCAGCCAGCGATTGCGCAAGGGTCAAAAGGATTGTCTGAGCTATGGATCTCTACGCAAAAGGAACTAGCGCAAGAGGCTCTAAGAGATGAAGATGAGTGAAGAGGAGAGAAGATTGATGATGATTTTAGATTGTTGTTCTTGAGATCATAACATTCGATGCAATCAAAACTTAGATTCCCACATGGAACCCAAGTGAGATCACTTCCTGTGTCCATGTACACTTGGACTGCTTGTGGAGGTGTTCCAATGTTTAAGGTTATCAGATAACCATCTCTCACTTCTCTCAATGGCTCCATTACAACATCTACTGATGATTCTAATGGCTTCTTGATATTTTCTTGGGTTTGAGACTTTGGTGTGGAAAGAGAAACACTGGATTTGGTCAAGGCAAGAACAAGAAAGGAAGATGATGAGGAGGAACTAGGGTTTTTATGTTGTCTTGCTTGGGTTTTGTTGGTGGTGTTTAACAAAATTGTGATGAGTAGGAAGAAGAGAAACAAAACATTGGTCTTGCTTTCCATCACTTAGTTTACAAGATGATGATGATGATGAAGAAAAGAAATGTAAAACGAAATGTTTGATTTTGTATGTTTTGTGTGAAGTTAGTCTTGGTATTTGTAGAGAGAAGTTAGGGTTTTAAACCCTTAATAAAATAGTTTTGTTTTAACAAATAAAATAGTTGTTATGTACTTTATAAAGTATTTGATAAACTAAGGCTTTATTTGTACTTCCATCTGATATTTGAGATTACGTCATTTTAAATTAGATATCATAAGCTTCTAATGGACCGCACTTACTCGCAGTCTCGCACGTGGAATAAAGTGGTCAATGATCAGTTACCTAAGTTTTGAGAACTAACATGATAGTTAATTGATGTTGCATTAGTACCGTTCTTTTAACATTAGTTGTTTATTTTAGACAATTTAAACTTTAAAAATTAAATCCTATGTCCAAAAAAAGTTGGGGCATTGTCTAAAATAAACTTTTTAAAAAGTTTTATTTTCAAATGGATCCTTTAAAAATTATTTTTTAGATAATATGGATTTCTGTTTGGAAATAAATTTTCTAAAAGAATTTATTACATGTTATTTTCCCAAAAGAGTTTTAAGTCTTATAGAGTTATAGTCTGAGATAAAGAACTACATTCAAAGAATTCCCCATTATGAACAAATTACTGTGTTTATACTCAAAATTTAGTTCAGTTAAATAGAGTTCTAACTAGTTGAACTACAAAATGTATTATGCTGGTTTGAACATAAATAATGAGATAACAACGATACTATACAAAGTTACAAACTAGTATCCTATATTCTCGTCTAAAAAAAAGGTGAAAATACTGATAGTTAGTATATTAACGCAATTATGTGTAATAATGCAGAAAACAGATGCAGAAATTAAGGAAGAGTCGAAAATGAAAACAAAGTGACACAGCTGCCGAGGTGTACATGACTCATCCACTTAACCGTTAGTTTCCCGCTAATTTTGTTTTTGTGAGAGATGACCAAGAAAAGTAGAGTTATACAAATGATGAATCAGCCTTTTCTCCATGAAAATTAAAGAATAATCAAGCAATTTAAAGACAATGATATACAGATAATATAGATTTCTCTATGACTTACCAAACGAGTGCACCAGAAAATGTGTACTTGGTTGTATATTAATTTGCATGTCGTCCAATTAAAATATATATCTACGGAGCGTCATACGTAAATCCCACCATATATTGTCTTCTTTACCAAACCAATGTGCATACACAAAAAATAAAAAAAAATAAACACATTATATTCGCACTTTTTGTTGTCTTTTGGTTCATTGTTATAACAGCTATTTTTATATAGCTTATCACAAAACTATTTTTATATATGGGTATGAATGTATGATTCCGTCTTAGTGCATAAACTTAGAGATTAGCTAGCAATTTATAGTTTAAAATTGTTAAAATGAATTAAAAAATCGTAAATAAGTTAGTTCATATATATGCATTATTTTTCAACAACATAGATTTTGTGCATATTTAATAAAATGAGAATATAAGAGATAGAAAAGGAGAAAAACATCATAATTAAAGTAATTGAAAAAAGTGACAGTAAAAAATTTCATTATTTTTTAAAGTGAAAATTCCACATGTATTCAACAAAATCGAATAAAAAGCAAAGAAAAACATTACATCCATTCTACATTCATCTAGATAAGAAAATTGCCAAACCCAATATGGCAATATCTACTGTAGAATCATTAAACCATGGATAAACCATTACACCTAACACACGCTAAAGAACCACAAGATTAAATTAACCGTACAAAATTTGACAAAAATAGAAATATTTGGGAAACAAAAATAATATGGTCATATTTGTAAGAAAACAAAAATACGGTCTTATTTGTAAAAACGAAAGAGTTCAGGGGCCTACAGGTAATTTACATCCCGAGATCGCCTGAAAATCACAGGCGGAGAAGTGAAAAGCTCCTTAGCTCTAACAAGGAGCTTTTAGCAAAGTGACAAGAGCTTCTGAGCGATGAAACCTTGGAAAAATTCAGGTGAAGATGGATGATTCAGTCGCCTAAGAGCCCATAATTTCTGGTAAATTTTATTTCTTTCGATAAATTGTTAAGAAAAGAAACAATTTTGATGAATCTTCCGTAGCTCCGGATTTTGCCCTGAAGTTTTATAAGTTGGTGTTTGATTCCTCTCTTTTCCTTAATTCTTAGGTTGCACAATGATGTTTTCAAGATTTCTGAAAAAAGTAGAAAGGATTGTTCAATTCAATATCTGCATTGCTCATCAAAACCAAGTTTCAAGGTCGAAACTTTCTCATGCTTATTGTTCAGTGAGATGTTTTCAAAGTGATAAATCTTCTTCATTTCATTGGTCTCAATCACCAACCCGAGTTTTCGGAAACCGGGTTTCGAAAACAATGAAGAATGAAGCTCAAAAAGCTCTCTTTGATTACTTGCACAATACTAGAACTCTTAGTTTTGTTGATGCAGAGCATATAAGTAAGAATTCACCTCGTTTTATTTTGGCTTTATTGTCCAAGATTGATGATACTCGGAAGGAAGATATATGTTGGTCATTGACTAAGTATCTAAGGTACAATCCCATCAACGAGTTTGAACCATTTTTCGAGAGTTTGGGTTTGCGTCCATCTGAGGTTTCTCGTTTCCTTCAACGAGAAATGGTGCTTTTGAGTGATGATAGTATCATGTTTGAGAACTTTCATGTTCTTTGCTATTATGGGATTCCGCGTGGGAAGATTGGTCGTATGTATAAAGAAGCAAGAGAGGTTTTCGGATACGAGAATGGAGTTTTGGCATCGAGACTCGAAGCTTATGAGAGCTTGGTTCTTAGCAAGTGTATAGTCATTAAGCTTGTTACTTGTTGCCCGTTGCTTCTGGTTGGTGGCATTGATAGTGAGTTTGTTTCTGTGGTGAATAAGTTGAAGGGATTAAACATAGGATGTGATTGGCTTGCGCGGTATTTATCGGATAGAAAAACATATAACTGGCGCCTGAGTCTTGAGACTATGGAGATTTTTGATAAGGTTGGATTTAAAGAGGAGAAGTTGAGTGGTCTTTTGAAAACATATCCAGATTTGGTGGTTGAATCTTCTGGGAATAAAGCTTATATTATGTTTGAAAAGTTTCATATAGTAGGACTTCAGATGAACGAAATCGATAAATTAGTGGTAGACAATCCGAAGATGCTATTAGAGAAATCTGTAAAAAGAGTTTTGGAGGTTTTGAAATTCTTGAGACTTATTAGAATGGAAAAACAGTTTATCGTTGAGTTTTTACTGCATCACATGAAGCTTATATGTTCATCTTCTCTGCTAGGACCGTCAGCTGTTTGTAACAGATTGAAAATCGGAAGAGACGAGTTATCTCGGATTGTAAAGGAAGAGCCTTTGAGATTGTTCAGTTTGGCTTCTAAAGCAAAAATTAATAGAATCGAATACGGTTCGCTGGATTTGAGGAATGCAGAGAAGACATCATTTCTTTTAAGGCTAGGTTATATAGAGAATTCTGAGGAGATGGTGAGGGTTATGAAAAAGTTCCAAGGGAGAGGAGATGAGCTACAAGAGAGATTTGATTGCCTTGTGAAAGCTGGTTTGGACTATAATGTGGTTACCGAGCTTGTTAAGCGAGCTCCTCATATACTTAACCGGCCTAAAGATATCATAGAAAAGAAGATCAATATCCTAACAGATTATTTGGGTTATCCAGTTGAATCTCTTGTCGAATCACCTACGTATTTGTCTTATAGTATGGAGAGAATACATCAGAGATGCACAATGTATATATGGTTGAGAGATAGAGAGGCAGTAATGCCGAGGCTGACACTAGGCACTATCGTTGGTATTTCTAATACCCGGTTTGTGTCATACTTTGTCATGACCCACCCTAAAGGTTCAGCTACTTGGGAAAGTATAAAGAAAGCATCTACCTGAGGTGAAGTTTACTGGTCAGTTCAACTAAAATTGCGATGGAGAGGGTCAGAGAATATGTCGATGCATCGTGAAGTATTTTCGCCTTTTGAATCTCTGTTCCTCAGTATAGTGATATGAATGCCACCAAATGGAACAATGAATCACTAACGAAACCCTGAAAGAACAGAGACTCTCCGAATGTCGATATCGGTTAGACCGGACTGAAAAGATTGACAAATTGGTTTCGGTTAGTCCTTCTTGGATGCCATTTTCTTCTATTGCTTTCCTTAGGAGGAAATGCAAATGCACACTTGACAGACTTTGATATATTATGATGCAACTTGTTTGTCAAAGGAGACAAAGTATTATTGATCAGACAAGCCCCCGCGTGATACCAAGTAGATCAGCTAACATCTGTTTACTGGGACATACCTATGACAGTTCTTGTTCAGAATGCATTATTACAAAATGGGTTTTGTCCTTTACTCTTGGCAACCATTAGTCTTATCTCCAGTAAGTAACTATGTAAAGATAGCTTTGACAAATTGAAGATATAAGCATGAGATTGATGACTATATGTTATTTAGACATGTTTTTTTGACAAATTGGAGATACCAAGTTCTTTCTTATTTTTTTGTGGAGTGTCTTGTCTTTAAGGTATCTGAGAATATTATATTAGATTTGTGTATTGAAGTCAAAAGATGACATATAGTTAGAATGTTTTGTGTTAATTAGCATTCCTAATGCTACTGTTGTACATTTAACTATCCATCCCTCTTTATTGAAACTGAACCTAAAGCATCAGTGTAAAATCTAAATAACACCCCAAAAAGAAAGAACCCTTTTAACAGATACATCTAATCACATTTTAACTTATGGTACAGTTTCATGTTGTGTTATTTAAGCCGTCTCTTAAAGAAGAAGATGAAGGAGAAGAAGATGCAGAAAGACAAGACCTCGCAATCTTAGACTCTTTGTCTTTACTATATGCCTTTTGAACATCATCCTTAAGCTCTCTATATCTCATTCTTTTCAATCTTTTTTCCTGTGCAGATCCCTTCTCATCAAGAATATCTTCATCTATGAACTTTTCCATGTACGTATCCAGAACCTCTGAGCCATATGGAAAATACCTTCGACCAGTCTCAACTGCATTGTGAAATAGATAATGAAGTTAGTGAGCAGCAGAAGACGAAGAGTACTCACAAAGAGTAAAGCTTTCTTACCTGTTTTCATTAGAGCCTCCATTCGAGTAAGAAGTCTTTTGGTTTGCATATGAGGAGTTTCGTTTAAATCAACCTGACTCAAGTTTCCAGCTAACCCATTCAAAGGAAGTGGCAGACCTGTGAACTCACTCGTACCTTCTACATTAGCAATGTCCATAGCCACTTTAGCTTCCGTTGGAAAGAACAACTGAGCAAGCCCCACTGCAAAAGATTGATTTGATGCTTTAACGAAAACGTCGTAAAGATACAAAAGAATTTAGCAATTTTTTCAGTCAGTTCAGTTTACCTCTCTTTTCTAGGTATAAGAGTCTCATCTGGAGATCTTCAGGCATAGAAAGGGAACACATTGGTGTATCCAAAACCATTGGGTTCCTTATCATTTCTCTTTCCAACATATCGATGCATAACCGAGCTTTACTAGATTCACGCCCTTTCGCTGTTTTGGTATGATAATCTTTTGGATTCGTCAGTCTTCTCAATATAGTAAAGGCGCTTCGTCCATCACATGTGAACTCAGCTGCATTGGCTCCTTTCTTGAGAAGCGATATAATGATCGATGGCTCCTTACGCATGGCAGCAAAATGAAGAACCGTATAACCCCGGGAGTTTCTGTAGTTCACATCACCCATATTCAAAGCAAGAATCTCAGCAACAACTTTTGGGTCACTATAGACCACAGAATAATGCAGACCATTGGCTTGGTCTAGAGTTATATCTGACTCAGTCAAAAGAAGCTTCACAAGCTCAACATCATCTGAATCCAACGCCTTGAGAATTTTCCTGATGCTCTCGAGCATTTGATCCGAAATCTTGGGAGATGTTTCTTCGTCTTTTGGAGACTTAAGTCGAAGCTGTTGAATCTTCTCTGCTACTTCTGAAGGAACCTCCTTTTCGATACAGAACCTGTAAAGATCTGATCTTGCTACTCTTTCAATACACTGATCAAGCAACTGAGTCAACTTACAATTGTAAGCAACCAAAAGAATCGGAAGAACATTCTCAACCAGAGACCTCTCCACAAAGTTACAAAGCCGCCTCTGCAAAAACACAAAGATAAAACAACAAAACCTTAAGTTCTCATTGAGGTCTATGGAATCAAGAAACAAAAGGAGAGAAAAAATGTTTATATTTCCATACCTGAAATGATGAAACTAGCTCAGGCACTTGGAGAATAGATGAAGCATACATCAACTCAACAACAAAATCAATGGCAGGTCTACAAGAATCATGAGCACAAACTGAATCAACACAAGTGGAAACCTCCAAAGGGAATGGCTTTAATCTCCCAGTGTAGATATAACTCAAGAAATAACAAAAAGCTTCATAACCAATAGCTCCATAAGGCAACATCTCTTTCAACTGATACTTTGGTTTCTCAGTTTTCGAGTTTTTCTTCTCTTTCTTGAACAATTCCTGGAAAAACTTGCTTCTTGCAGCTAAAATACATCTATGAACACCAACTGGAACACTATCAACAATGATCTCAGCATCACTGTAATCACAATCTGGATTACTAAGAAGCTGCTCAAGATTAGAGCTGAGTTTGCTTAGACTTACAACTTCAAGATTAGAAGCTGAGCTTGATGAGAAATGATTAGACCCAATTGAACCATAAGAGAAATGAGAAGATGTGAAACTTAAAGATGATGATGGCTCTGTCAAAGTAGCCATTTTTTTTTCCCTTTTTGCAGAAGTTATCAATCAAAAGCTCTGTTTTTGTTCCATACAGATCAAGATTACAAGTCTGAAGATCGATTTCAGATTCCACAAGTCCTAAAATTACATTTCTAATAGAGAATCAACCAAACCCACAACCAAAAACGGATAAAAAGGTAAACTTGGTGATTAAATCAAACAAAAGCTTGAATTTTTCGAACAGAACCAATGTACCAAAAAGAAGTCAAAACGAAAGGCGAAAACTTTGGAGAAATATTCAGACAAAACTGAGGAAAATAAACCTAAAAGAATCTGAATAACGAAGAAATAGAGATTGGAGATTACAAAATCACGGATTGAGATCTGTAAACTCGTAAAATTGAGGTCGAAGATAAGAACAAAGAGAAGGCAAATTGGGTGGAGGAAAGAACCAAATTGGGATCTATCAAAGTAAAAAAAAAAGGAAGAGATGTATACATATATATATATATATAAAGGATATAATAGATGATGAGAGTTAGAGAACAAACAGGACACAACAGGTGCAAGTGATGGCGAAAGGAAAGAGACAGCTTCAATGTGAAGATGAGAGGAAACCAAAAAGATTAGAATATTTGTTTATTATTTTAATAATGACTTAAGCATAGATTAAAAAAACATGATCGGAAAAAATAAAATAAAGAAAGACTCAGATGAAAGTTGACAAATAGAAAACAAAGACTTGGAAAATCCGTGTATGATGCCAAAGGTTCCGTGTATGACGACGTCACGTCACGACGCTACTCGATCTTTTATTCTTTTTAATATTTTATAGTTTTTTTAATAGCTATGATATTCTAAAACCCAAAAGCTTTAGATTAATCTTTGAAATTAATGAAATGAAAATTCTCTTGTTTATAAATCCATCATAATTGAAACTGCATTTGGAATATTAATTATAGAGTATAATTCTGGCGTTTGATGACTTTATCATGAAAATTTTAAATTATTTTGTAGAAAAAAACAAGAGAGTAGACATTATGTGAAAGCATATCTGGTTTTGAGTTTATTGATAAATTAATGCCCAAATACAATATTATATTTAGGGGTTTAAAGTCCAATTTTTCTTTTTAATATGTTATAGATGTAGTTTTTTTCTTCATATATGTCCATTAGTTGATAGTTTTAAACATATTGTAGGTTTAATCATTTTATGCATTTTCTAGGTTTTAAATTATATTTTGAATATATAAAAGTAGTGAAAATTTATTTATATTGATGGTAAAAGACGACATATGACTAACTCATAATTAAAATTTTAATTATTTTAAATTACATAAATTTTGAATAATAACTAATAACACATTATTTTATACGATAATAAGTTATTTTATATAAAATTACATATATAACTAATATCATATTATTTTATACGATAATAAGTTATTTTATATAAAATTACATATATAACTAATATCATATTATTTTATACGATAATAAGTTATTTTATATAAAATTACATATATAACAAAAACACACCAAACTTATTTGCTGTTTTATCTTTATAATATAAGTGTCAAGTTTAGTTTTTTATTTAGTTATTCTGCAGATTAACTTTTTTTTTTTTTATATAATACAAAAACATATTTTGGTACTATTAAAAATTATAAATTAATAATATTGCGATCAGTTTATTTTAAAATATATTATTAATTTATAAAAATAGTAGTTGTCCCAAAATATCAATTTAATATTCGAAAAATATTAATTTAAAAAATATTAATTTATTAAATATTAATTTATAGCGATTTAATTGTATTTTAGAGAATTTCTTTTAAAATAAAATATGTTTAATTGGTGAAGTGGCTTCAAAGCTTTGGAGGTTTTGAGTTCAATGCTTCCTTTTGCAACATGATTAACCTCTATTATTTCATATATTATTTACGTTTATAAGATACTTTACTATTTGTGGTCAAATAACTTGTGTTTAAAAAAAAAAAAAATTCTGACGTCAATAAATAAAGATAATTAATTATTCTTAGGTATAAAGAAATTTTAATAAGATTATACAGTAATGTCGTCACAAGAAATACCCGAAGTCAAAAAAATAATACAAAACAAATAGCCGTCACAAGTGATGACGAAACTGACGTGAGCAAATGCGAACGGCATATGAGGTGGCTTGTGGGTGGATTGCTGTGATGTGATGACGTGATAAATAACGTCAGTTTTGGAAAAGTAGATAAACCATCACATAATAGTGATTATAATTGCGGGTCCGACTTTATTAAATTTATAATATTGTGATGACCATAATCATGATCTATATTTAGTATTTTCTTTTGGTCTGGTTCCAAATTTCAAGATTTATAACGTTTTAAGGAGAAAGTTGTGTGTTTTAATTTTTTTATGTATATGGTTTTAAAAAGGTATTCTTTCTTATAAAAAAAACTGAATGTTTGAAAATATACAGCATGCTAGAATAAAAAAATTCAAATGTCACATATATTTCTACTCTATTAAATTAATTTATATTTACACTTTATTTAGTTTTTAAAAAATACTAAAAAATTTCAAAAAAAGGTTTTCTTAAACTTTCCAAAAAAAAATAAAAATATAAAATGGTAACCTTTTGCTGGTTCTTTTTAACAAACAAAAAACAAAACTTTGATGGTTCTTGAAAAGAAGAAGAAAAAACATATTTTTTTTCATTATAAAATACAGTACTAGAAATAAATTTACTAGCTAAACTATATAAAAACTAGAACATCCAACAGATGGGGTGTTAGTGTCGGTGATGCTTCTGCTGTGATGCCTTCTGCTGAGAAGCTACGCGGAGTCGCGTCTGAAAGTGTCCTTCTACATTTTTCTAAAATATCGAATAGTATATGCATTTTAAAACCTAAAGATACATTTATAGGATAGTTCTCGGAAATGTTCGGATTTCCTTTTAAATTTGGGATAATTGTTATTTTAAAAAGTGTATAAAGATGTTCGTCGCTATACGCCAAAGTCCAAAGACTCCAAACTATAAATTCTTATTTTGAACTATGCACTATGTGAGTCTATGTGCTACCAAACCAAAAGATGACTGTAACTTTCACGATAAATAGTTCACAATTTGTAAAAAAATGGTACTTACGTTGATAGATTGATCAGATTTTTCAACTCATTTTAGATGAATTCAAGTGCAAACATATATATGGAGAATAGGTTGACACGAGTTTCCAGTCAATATTATTTATATAGTTTTTGTATTTATGATCTGAATTCCGGAACTGTTTTGAATAATTTGTATATATTGTTAAAAGTTAAAACTATTACTATATAACAAAAAAAACACATGAGTTTTGTCTAATATTGGTGTTGTTTGAACCTAATACGTTTACTCTAATACAAATATATAAATCTCAGCATATAAGGGGTCGGCTTATAGAAACCAATGAGGCCTATGCTTTGATGGGCTTTTCAGATTTGGTTTAGTCCAGCTTTGACAAAGTTAGTTTAAACTAGATTCTGAATTTTTGGGTTACGTTCGTTTTCGTTCGGATATATAGGCTTTTCTTCTTTGTTTAGTCCAGTTTTTTTTTTTTTTTTTTTGTCGTTTGATAAAAGAATTACACCAGTAGGTGGAAAAAGTTCAACAAAACACAGAAATAAAAAACAAGAAGCAAAAATAAAAGCAAGCTGAAGTATAAAGCTACACAAAGCACACAGGGCATTGTGAACGCGATCAAACTCCAGAACTGAAATCACTGATAGCCTCTACTTTCTTCACCAATAATCCTTCTCAACCACGATGGACCTCCAACAGCAAGATATGACTGTAGTCTTCCATCCATAGTGACACTTTTTGCAATTTTCCTAGCCACCACATTAGCTTTCGAAGACGACTGTTTGAGATATAGACAATGAAAGTGTGATCTCAGCTTTTAAAACCGATCAAGATACGATCCAAACCTAGGCCAATCACGTGGATTTAAAGCTTCAATAGCTGCACCGCTTTCTGACCAAATTTCAACGTTTCTGATGTTAAGTTCAAGGAGACTCTACATAACCCACAAGACGCACCGTAGCTCAGCAGCAATTCTATTGTGAGCCGGTAAAAATGCATCTCGAGCATGAAATCTGACTTCTCCTGTATGATCCTTAACAATCCACGAACCTCCACACATGCGAGAAGGATCAACCCAAGACGAGTTAATGTTACATTTCAACCTACCTGGTGGCGGCTTACGCCATTTGTTGTCCAAACCAACCCCGTTCCCACGTTGTTCTTCCATTCCTGATTCTAAAGAATTCAATCTTTTCCACTCCTCAGCTTCTTCCAACCCCTGAGCAATCAGAATACCAGCATCCCCTGTATTTCCGGCATACATCTTTGCATTCCTTTGTTTCCAAATCCCCCAAAGAAGCGAAGGTATAGCTTGTCTATATGCACCAGGGATATTATCCTTATCCATTAGCCCAAGAAAAAACTCCACGTATTCAGCAGTTGTTTTCGCCACAACATATTGAGGTAAAGAAATTTTTGCCTTTTGCCAAACCTGCACTGCCATCACACACTCGACAAGAACATGAACAATTGTCTCATTACCATTGTTGCATATTGTACAAGTCTGAGCAGCTTGCATCCCATGAGCACGTAAACAATCAGCTACCGCAAGGGCACCGGATAAAACTCTCCACAAAAACATCTTGATTTTAGGCATAGTATTCACTTGCCAAACCTGTGTCTTAAGCTTATTGACTTGGCGTATTGTAGCTGGTAATGGCTCCTGATACACTATAGGTTGTGAACTCATCCAGCAGCCGTTTTTAACATTGTATTTGCCATTCTTAGAGTACGCCCATATCCACTCATCTTTAAAGTGTATGTTTGGTGGATAAGTCATTATTCTGTCAACATCTACCTTCATAAACAGAGTATTTAGCTTCATTAAATCCCACGAACCCTGAGGAGTAACCAGGTCAGATACCCACAGCCTTAAGTTCATACTTGTTTCCTTGTTCATAGGTCTCCTAGGAGCCCTATCCATGACCCAATTATCTAACCAAACGCGAGTACCTGTTCCATCACCAATGGACTTCATTACTCCTCTTTCTATAAGCTCTCTCCCAAACATGATACTCCTCCAAGCATATGACGGTCTAGCACCAAGGGTAGCCTCCATAAATTCCTTATCAACATAATACTTAGCCTTATATAACCGACTCAAAAGTGATTGAGGTTCCGATAACAAGCGCCATGCTTGCTTTGCTAATAAAGCTTGATTAAATTTTTCTATATCTCGAAACCCCAAACCTCCTTCAGATTTCGCTTTACACATCCTTTCCCATGAAACCCAATGAATCTTACTTTTCTCTTCACAAGTATTCCACCAGAAACTAGTCATAGCACTGGTAATCTTTTCACATTGAGATTTAGTAAGCTTGAAACATGACATAGCATACACCGGCAAAGCCATAGCCACTGATTTAAGTAACACTTCCTTTCCTCCCAATGACAAAGTCTGAGCGTACCAGCCACTTAGTCTAGCTTTAAGTTTATCTGTGACAAACGCTAGAAGTTCTCTCTTTGATCCACTAAAGCATTCCGGTAAACCTAAGTATTTACCAGCCCCTCCCTCCTGAGTAATATCCATGTAAATGCCAAAGTGTTTCTCATAATAGGGTCTAGCTTTGTACCAAAGGTTATTGAAGACTTTTGAAAATTTATCTCTTGCCCAGAAGCTTCACCGTATACCTTTAAACATCGCAAGATCTCTGCTCCTTCTCTGAATGTTGCTCGACATAAAAACAGACTATCATCTGCAAATAAGAGGTGTCAAATCAATGGGCTATTCTCGGTCAAAGTCATTCCACAAATCCTACCTTCCTCTTCTGATTTCTTCATGATATGAACAATGGCCTCTGCGCATAAAATAAATATGAAAGGAGACAGAGGATCTCCTTGTCTTAACCCTCTCTCAGGTTTGATAAACCCATGTGATCTCCCATTAAGCAACACAGTATACATAACTGATCTTATGCAGGACATTATCCATGTTATCCAGATCCGATCAAACGCCAGACGTATGAATAAGTCTTCCAAAAAATTCTACTCTACACGGTCATATGCTTTTGACATATCAGTTTTTATCGCCATGTAATCCTCGTTACATCTTGGGTTTGTTCGTAGTGCATGTACCAACTCATGAGCTATTAGGATGTTATCCGATATAAGCCTTCCTGACACAAATGCTCCTTGTGTTTCCGAGACAATCTCTGGCAAAAATCGTTTCAACCTACTGCTCAGAATTCTTGAAACAATTTTGTAAGCAACTGAACATAAACTAATGGGTCTAAAATCAGTCATCCTAATAGGATTGATCTTCTTAGGCAGCAGACAAAATTTGTGTAAAATTCCACTCATTTGGTAATTGCCCTGAATCAAAAACGCATTCACTTCTCTGACCACTTGCTCTCCAACAATGTCCCAGTAAGACTGAAATAATTGTCCGTCATACCATCCGCACCCGGAGTCTTATTACTCTTGATCCCAAAAGCAGCCTTACGTATTTCCTCTCTCGACACAGGTTTAGTCAACTCCCTATTCATGTTATCTGTAACCCTGGGGACCATGCCGGTGAGTAGTTCCGTCGCATCTGAAGGCTTCGATGAAGTGAACAAAGTCCTAAAATATTCCACAGCAATGTCTCGTTTAGCACCTTCTGAAAATTGTTCCAAACCATTGGAATTGACAAGAGCTGGAATAGTATTTCTAGCCTTTCTTTTCTAAACACTGCCATGAAAATATTTTGTATTTCTATCCCCATGTTGTAACCAATTCTCCTTACTTCTTTCTTTCCAATAAACCTCTTCTTCTCTATAAGCTTGAGCTAATTCCCATTTAAGGTCTTTTAACCTTTGTTTATTTGGACGCCTTTTACTTCCTTCCACATCAATCTGTTCTTGAAATATTTTTATCCTTGTTTTAGAATTACACTCGGAACCTCTTTTCCATTTAGACAAAGCTCTACGGCAATCCGCAATTTTATCCAAAAGAGTACCTGAATTTGCATTACCATTGTTACCCCAACTCCGAGCAATAATTTCTTTAACTTCTGGCTTTTCCACTCACCTTTTATCAAACATAAACCGCCCCAGTCTTTCCATGTTTTCATACGCAAACCGAAGAAGAATAGGCCTATGATCCGAACCTATGCGTTCTAGATATTCGCCATGAACTCTCGGCAACATTTGAAACCACTATGTATTATCCACTGCCCTATCTAAGCGACATTGAATATACTCATTATTTCGTTCTCCTGCCCAAGAAAACTTATTACCAGAGCATTGAACATCTCTTAAACCGCAGTCATTTATCATATTACGAAATGGAAAGAAAAAGGCTTCTTTGCGCAATGGACCACCAAGTTTTTCAGAATTATCCACCAACTCATTGAGATCACCTATGACCAGCCATGCATCCTCTCTACTACTGCCAACTTCAGTAAGATCATCCCAAACCCCTTGTCGTAAATGTCTAACAGGATCATCATATACAAAAGATATGAAAAGCACCAAAGATCCTAACTTAACTTGCAATCAATAATTCTTTTATCTGACCGGAGCACTTCAATCTTGTATGCTGCTTTCCAAAACAAAGCCAAACCTCCGCTTAGACCTTCCGGATCAACAATGTGAGCCTTGTCATATCCCAAATCCCTTTGCTTACTTAAACGTGATCATTGGAGTTCTTAGTCTCCAGGAGGAACAAAAAATCAGGAGAATGTTCACGACACATTTCCTTTAATGTTTGCATTGTCAAGTCGCTCTCCAAACCTTGACAATTCCAGCTCAATATGCTCATTATTGATTTGGCAGTTCCTCCTGCGGAACCACCTCATTATCGTAGATCTTAGCGACTTTGGATGAATTAGGAACCTCATCATCATCGACTTTCCTTTTTGGTGTCTTCTCCTTTTCATTACCCTCCTTTTTCTTCTCCATATTGATCATAACAGTGTTCTTATTATTCTGAGTCTGTCTCTTCCACTTACTAGGTCGACGACGGTATTTGAGTAAAGTCTTAACCCTGGACGAGCTGGTCCCCTCGGCACCAACTACAAAAACTGTTGAGTTATGACTCCGCATCTCATGTTTTGGATTCTGCATATCCAGTTGCACACGTTCACGAGACCCTCCATTTGCTTTCATCGACGCAGCCATTAGCTTATCACCCGTCTCTCCATCTTTGGTTTGTTTTTCAAAGTTGAAAACATGTCCTTTCCCTTTGTTTAAGTCTGAAGTAACATTAGTGATAGGTTCCAATCGAAGAAAAGCTTTTTGACATTTAGGATCATCCTCAAGACCCCAGACAGCTCTACGGACCCTTTCAACACAAGCATTCTTCTCTGAAACATCAGCAACAAAGAGATAATCACGCCAAACATCTAGAACTTCTTTTGCAATTTTAGGACGTCCTGTTGCGACATCTACCCCCACATCACTATCGGTTAAAACTCCATACAAAGGGTCGTCCTTACTTATTTTTGGAGCACGAAATCCAGATAATTGTCCTAACCCACTCGTTGCAACTAAATGCCGGTTAATAGGGTTTAGAGGACATCGCGATTTGTCATGAGTTAACTTCTGACACTGATAGCACCTTTTCCTTATTCTTTCATATTCAAATCTCACCTTTGCAATCTCTCCCGAATGCAGTTCAAAATCCTTTGAATTTCTCAATGGTTTAGAGACATCAAAGCGAATCTTCACCCGCACATATCCTCTACTATGAGGCTTTGTAGGATCAAAAGCAACTTCCAGAACTTGTCCCTTGGAATCTGCGATTTCGGAAATTGCATCCACATCATAACACTCCAGAGGCAAATTCCACAACCTAATCCAAATTGGTATGAATTGTAAATAATCTTCCGGTGGTTTTTCCACCCACCTCTCTAACACCATACTCCAGTCATCGAAAGTCCAAACTCCCGCATCCAGAACTGTGTTCAATTCTGTTTCCGAATCAAAAACAAACTGGAATCAATCTCTTGATAAAGAAATCCCACGAGATCTATGATAAGTATGCCACAACCGAGGCATATCATGGATCAAACTTGACATCTTCTGATTTTCAGGATTCAGCAATCTTCCCATAATACTACACCCGTTCTTCTCCTTAGCACTCACTTTCGGAACAGACTTCAACTTCAACGACTTCTCTTCCTCCATGGATAACTCCTCCAAAGCTCTGTCTAACTCGTACACCATAATCAAAACTAAACCCAAAGCCAAAGAATCTTACAAACCCTAAATCCACCAGCCTTCACCCCTAAATAGCGATGGCAAACCTTCTGACAAAGTAAACCCTAGAATGAAACTCCGCAACTTTAGGAAAGTTTCACCAAACAAATACCAAAATCAGAGAAAAAAAGAAATATTCTCAAACCCCAAAGCCCCACTATTCAAAGAGTGAAATACTCTTTTTCATAGGGAGAGTCCTAAGCCCTATCCAAGGGAATCCAGATCAGTGTATTACTCTTCTTTTTTATTTAAGTTTTCTTTTTTTTCTTCTATTAAATTGCTGCTATGAAAGAGTTACATGATGATGAAATTACAACAATAAGAGCAACATTAGCTAGCAAAAGGAGAGACTGAACATACTTAAGTAAATAAGAAGGATACATGAAAGATACTTACATGCCAAGAGGCCCAAAACAATAACTCGAGGATGATCGAAGGCTAAAAAAAAATGGGAAGCCTCAATCACCTAAGGTTGAAATTGGCGGCTAAGAAACTCGAGGCAGGTAAGTAATCAATGATGGATCATTGAGAAGTAAGCCGAGCGAAGCAATGGGACCGACACAAGATCACAAACCTGGGAACCCACTCATGTATCCAAGTCCTGACTGAGCAAACGAAACCACCACACAGTGCCGAGACCTCACGCCCCAACAAGCAACAGTACAAGACAACACAGAGAAACCTTCATTAAACTAAACTACTCAAACAATTGCAACCATCTCCCACGATATGAACGAGGCACCACAGTACCAAGCAGAAACTAGTCTAAAACATTTAACAATATTAAATTCCATGTCTCGTTACATAAACTAGAAAAAAAGAAGAAAAAAATGTGATCCCATATATGTTTTCTTTCACTTCTGTAGCATCCAGTAAATATCGTTTAATTTTAAAGCTTGTAAAACAAAATACTAATATGTAAAGTTACTAGCAAATATCTGTTATTCTGGTCTAGTACTCTCTCTGCTTCTACTTTTAGTACTTTAACCCACACGATTATACACGTCAAACAAGTTTATTGTTCTTTCAAATATATGTTTAAACTGAAATATTATATAGTTGTTGTCTTGTAGTCGTAGATTAATGAAACTTCATTTTAATCATATATTTAGTTAACGTTGACTTGTTAACGATCGAAAGCATGAATGAAGCTTAAATCCTCTCGGCGTGAGCCTGGCCAGAATGAAATTCCATGGAGTGAAAGATAGGGAATATATGATAATACACATAAAATATATATATTTATTTAGTTATGTTATAAGTTTTATATAGAAGAATACATGACATATGATATATGATAAATTATACTTCACATCCAATAGAAAATCATTTTATATCTTATATAAAATATATATTTTACAATAAAATTATGCAATAAATAGACTTATTTATTAGTTCTCTTTATTTATCTCCAACCAAATAAATAGACCATGTCACATTTAGTTGCATGGCATTGAACATTTCAACTTAGAATACACTAATAATATATAATATCATGCTTTTATCAAAAAAAAAAAAACAAATGTAAATTAAGCACTGGAAATTTATTTATTTCATGGGGAATTTATGCTACTTAGTTCTACTACACATACCTTGAATAATTGAATGGGATAAACGAGTTAATCAGAAAAACCTCGAAAACATTTTAGTCCACTATATGCATGTGAAATTAAACTTTTTCATTTAAACACAAGATTACAAATTCACTTGACTATATTGATATTGACTCGTGAATCATGCGTCTCCCTAGCTATTAAACGAATAATAATAGTACCAACACATAAAAACAGCCGGCACATTATATTCCCTAACCCTATATACATTATATATGAGTCAGAAACATAACATAACTTGAAACAAACTAACACACATCTTATTTTACAACAACAAAAAATGGCTACGACCACACAACACATGAATCAAATCTTCCTCGTACTCTTCTTAATCTCCTTTGCAATCTCTCCAGCCATCTCATCGGTTCCAAAAGAATGTGAGACCGAGTCAACGGACTCTTGCATCAACAAAACCAAAGCCTTACCCCTAAAAATCATTGCAATCGTCGCCATCCTCGTGACAAGCATGATCGGAGTCATGGCTCCTCTTTTTAGCCGATATGTTACGTTCTTGCATCCAGAAGGTAAAATCTTTATGATCATCAAGTGTTTTGCATCCGGAATCATCCTTGGAACCGGTTTCATTCACGTTTTGCCCGATTCTTTCGAAATGTTGTCCTCACAATGTCTTGAAGATGTTCCCTGGCACAAGTTCCCCTTCACGGGATTTTTCGCTATGTTGTCTGGTCTTGTAACCCTCGCTATCGATTCCATTGCTACAAGTCTCTATACCAAGAAAGCTGTCGCTGATGACGCCGGTGAAGATAGGACTAGTCCTATGATCATTCAAATCGATCATTTGCCTATAACAACTAAAAAACATAGCTCTACATGCTCAAAACAACTTTTGCGTTACAGAGTTATCGCCATGGTTAGTTCTTCATCATAACTCATTTAGCTCTTGTTCTAACATATAAACAAACATGGAAAGTATTATAAATTCTGAGTTTATTTCTCACATATGGAAAAATTATATGTGTAAGTTTAGGTTTTGGAGCTTGGGATTATAGTTCACTCTGTGGTCATTGGATTATCTCTAGGTGCAACCAATGACACATGCACCATTAAAGGTCTTATTGCAGCTATTTGCTTCCATCAAATGTTCGAAGGCATGGGGCTCGGCGGTTGCATCCTTCAGGTATAAATGTTTAATATATATCAAGATTTGTTTTTATTTCTTGTCCGAAACAATACTATTTCAGCTATGTTTTCTTGTAGTGGTTAATGTCAAATTTTATTTGAGTAAGTGTTACTTTTGCTAGAAATATTTCTCATAACTTCATTAGTATGGGACTTATACCAATATGATGATAGAAAATATAGCATTTTGAGATACAATATACAATTATTTGAACAGGCAGAGTATACAAATGTGAAGAAATTCGTGATGGCATTCTTCTTTGCGGTTACAACACCGTTTGGGATAGTTCTTGGTATAGCCTTGTCGAGCGTTTACAAAGAGAACAGTCCAACCGCATTGATCACAGTCGGACTGCTCAATGCATGTTCCGCAGGATTGCTCATTTACATGGCTCTTGTAGACCTTTTAGCTGCAGAGTTTATGGGATCAATGCTCCAAGGAAGTGTTAAGCTTCAAATTAACTGCTTTGGCGCAGCTTTGCTCGGTTGTGGCGGAATGTCAGTTCTCGCCAAGTGGGCCTAAACTCTTTTAACATTATACTTTCGAATTTGTATGAAAATTTATTTATATTTCACTGACTGTAAATAACATATTTTTCTGGATCATAAAAATAAAATTCTGGTTTTCAAGCGACTATATAATGCTTTCGTTTTTTCTTTTCTTTGTGTCACTGTCAACACTATGGTTTTAGGTTATCAAAGAAAAAAACACTATGCTTTAGTTATAGCTCTGTTATAGCTCTGTTATAGCTTTAACATTGTACTAGATTTTTACGTATCATAAGAAGAAAATATGGTTATCAAGCGACTATGGGCTTTCGGTTTTATAGCTCTATTGTATCGTGAGTTAATTAATTGAAGCTATGCTTTATAGCCTATCGCTTATAACCAGTTTTTTTGTGTGTGTCTGTGGTTAATGGTCAATTCTGTATCAAACAAAAAAAACACAAAAATGTTTGACCTTAAAAGAATAGTGAGAACTTAATAAAGAGTTTCTATTAAAAAACGATAACCAGCTGAGTTAATGACTTCGAATTGTTAAAATTAAAGATATGATTTTACCCACCAACACTTAAAAACCTGAGGTCAATGGCTCTAGCACTCTATGCCTCTAACAATCAGTGTGCTCACGTCACTTGCTTCTCTGGTTGAGATAATTATGGGTAAACTTGGGTAAATTTTGGATAATTTAAGATTAAATAGATATTTTAAATGTCCATGTTTTAAGAAGCAACAATGAAGCAGCTCACCTTTTATCAAGTTATAAATTATCAAATAAATTTTTTTTCTAAGATTGTATTTATCCTCCCTCTTAGTTAACAAAATATTTGTATCATAATTTTCTTTATTCACATTTTATTTAACCAAGTAGTGGTGGTTTAGTGGTTCTCATTTGAGGAGTTGGCTTGTTAGTTTAGGCCAGGGATCAATTTTCTTCAAGCGTTAAATTCTCTAAATCACTATATTTAACCACATGGATATGAATCTTTGTTTTCAACCCATTAGAATACTTGGAGAGAGAATCTATTTGTGAACTACACCTCCTTAAATAATTAGTCTTAACCTCTCAGGATTTATCCTTGAGTTATCCCAAAAACAAAAAAAAATGATTTTCTTTATTCTTCTTAACAAAAATGTCAATATCTATTTATTTGCCGTAAAATAAAATAAAAATTATAAATATAAAATAACCATTCTGAACCAGAACTAATGATCCGGTTCAAAACCGTTTCCAACAACACATATTTATACGACTTGACCTGAACCGAACCAATTTTTTATAAACTTAAATTTATTCTAAACTAGATATCGGGCGGGTTTTAAATTTTATAATAAATTAAAATAAATTATGTTTATTTAATTAAATATTTTTTATTAATAATATATCTTAAATTATTTTAGAAAAATAAATAGAAATCATGTTTAGCTAAAGAAAATAGTTATTTATAAAAATTTAGTTTCTTAAATGAATAAATTAATTAACTTTCTATTCTAAATTTTTTTATAAAATATTAGAAATCTATATAATGTCCAAAAGCTTTTGGTTCCTACTTGTTGTTTCTTTTTTCGACTACCATGTTAGATAGCGTTGACAAAATATCAGAAACCCGAAAAACTAAACTAAATCCAATCCAAAAAGGGGTACTAACCCAAAAAAATCCAAATAGATTATACACTCTTATATCTGAAAGACCAAACATGAACTGAACCGAACCGAGAATCGAATGAATACCCAAAATACTCTGAAATATAATTATATACCCAACAATATTAATAATATTCAGACTTGATATAACTCAATTATCCAACAACTATAAACGTAAAAATATCAATTATTTTATATCAAAAAAACTAAAATACCTAAAATTAACCAAAATATCTGAAAGGTCTAGGTTATTAACTCTTTGTTAAATCAACTTTTCTTCATATACACTTGATTTTGCTATACATTTAACCTAATTTTCAGTCATATTAAAATCTTACTTTAACCTCATGTATACTCCCTATAAATTACTAGAAGTCAAAACTTTTATAAAAAGTAACATTATAGCATACAAATATCCATATATCATTAATATTATGAAATAACTAAAAAAAATAACAATAGTATTAGTAATTTAGTAGAAAACTATGAAACTTGGAAAACTAACATTGCAAATAAAATAAATATAGGTTAAAAATTTTCGTTTTGGTATTTGTTTTAAATAAATTTCTTAATTTATTTATTGATTAGTTAAATTAACAATTTTATGATTTCTCTTTTTTCTGTTTTTAAAAAACTATACTTTTTTATTTTTGTTTTAATTGTTTTTTAAAATTTATTTATTGATTAGATAATTAAACATTTTTGTGATTCTTTTTTTTTTTTTTTTTTAAACTTCATTTTCCCACTTTTTCTGTTGAGATTTATTAATTTTAATTGATGATTTGATATATTAATAATTATTGAATTTCTATTTCTTTGATAAGTTATATATATATATATATATTAATAACTTTATACGTGTCAAGATCTGAATAATTAATAATACATGTCAAGATCTCATAAATTATAATTTTGACATGTGTCAGCTTTTGCTGAGTACAATCCAAATTTATATAATAACATTTAATAACCAAACTAAACTATCCGATACCCGAATAATAAGATTTGAAACTCATACGAATATCCGAATGTCAAAGTTCTCCTTCTTATCTATTTCAGCAATATTCAGAAGATATACTTTCTTCTGTAAAATTTTATTATTTTCTGGTTCTCCTGCTTGTTTCTTAAGCGTTATTTTTATTTTATTTTTGGTCAATTTCGCAACTCTTTTATTATTGTTTTTCTTTGACATTCAGCATAAAAATCTGTAAAGAAAATTATCTATTAGAGTAGTATACCTTATATTATCCGTATCCGTACGCGTTATACGACTTCTAAAGAGGCAAGATCCGTACAATTCCGTACCACGTACATGAGCAAGAACAATGCAATTTCACCAAATCCCAACATAAACTATAATTATTTTGCCTACATGTTACTCTCTTTCCATATTAAGATGAAATAATTTAACGTCATCAAAATTGTGGCATGGGATAGCCCTCCATGTTTTCCCTGTATAAAGACTAAGTCGTAACAAACACAAATAGAGCCCACAGAATACAAAACACTTTAATCAAAACAAAGACAAAAACAAAAACAAAGAGTACTTTCAAGAACAATAATAATGGCGACTTCGGCTACAACACTTTTGAAACTCTTTTTCTTTGCCCTAATTCTTGTCAGCTTCACCATATCTCCGGCGATGGCAACGGCACCGGAAGAATGTGAAGCCGAGTCAAAAAATCCATGCGTCAACAAGGCTAAAGCCTTACCTCTAAAAATCATATCCATTGTAGCCATCCTCTTGACTAGCATGATTGGTGTCTCGGCTCCTCTCTTTAGCAAATATGTTCCTTTCCTCCATCCAGACGGAAACATTTTCACAATCGTTAAGGCTTTCGCGTCCGGGATCATTCTAGGAACAAGTTTCATGCATGTTTTACCGGATTCTTTCGAGATGTTGTCATCAGAATGCTTAGAGGATGATCCATGGCATAAGTTCCCATTCACGGGATTTGTTGCTATGTTGTCGGGCCTTGTCACTCTAGTAATTGACTCCATGGCTACTAGCTTCTACACTAGCAAGAACGGTAGTGAGATTGTACCCGCTGCTAGTAACGGTGATCAAGAAAGAGCGAATCCGATGACAACTCATGGCCATAGTCATGGTCATGGCGCTACATTATCTACTAAAGATGATGGTACTTCACAGCTATTGCGGTATCGTGTCATTGCTATGGTAAGTGCACTATATGAACTGTACCATTTTAAAATGATATCAATTTACTTAAACAACTATTTTCTACATATGATTGTAGGTATTGGAGCTTGGGATTATAGTTCACTCTGTAGTCATTGGACTATCCCTAGGTGCAACTAATGACACATGCACCATTAAAGGTCTCATTGCAGCTCTATGCTTCCATCAAATGTTTGAAGGCATGGGTCTCGGCGGCTGTATCCTTCAGGTGAACTCGAAACTACATCTGTGATTATTTATAACCTTTTTGACATTTTGTTTATGACATATTTGATCATTCATATCCCATTAACAAAATATAGTAAATTGTGAACAGGCGGAATATACAAAGGTGAAAAAGTTCCTAATGGCATTCTTTTTCGCGGTTACAACGCCATTTGGGATCGTTTTAGGGATGGCATTGTCGAGTATTTACAGGGATAATAGTCCCACTGCATTGATCACTGTCGGGCTGCTCAATGCCTGCTCAGCAGGACTACTCATCTATATGGCCCTCGTCGATCTTTTAGCGGCTGAGTTCATGGGACCAAAGCTCCAAGGTAGCATCAAGCTTCAGATCAAGTGTTTCTTTGCCGCTTTACTCGGTTGCGGTGGTATGTCAATACTCGCCAAATGGGCTTAGAGCCCAATTTATCGATCAATGTCGATGTTCATGTTTAAAGGAGTTTAATTAAGTTCGGTTTGAGAGAATGTTATTTGATCTCAATGTCATACGTGAAGTGCATTTGTCTTTTGTTGTTTATTTAACATATTAATTATGTCATGTTGTGTGATGAATAACTGTGTAATGAAAGTTTGACAAATTAAAATTGGGGCTAGATAAGCGAGTGATTATCCATATAGTAAACATGTTTTTTATTTTTTCCAACTTGACTTTGAAATTTCTCCTTAAATCATTTGAGTACAAAAAGGTTTTAAGAAACATTAACTAAAATGTTCAAAAAAAAAAAAAAAAAAAAAAAAAAAAAAAGAAACATTAACTACAATATTGAAAGTAATTCTAGAAAAGACTTGGAACCATAAAAAAAAAATGTAAGCGGCAATACCATTTGATGTCGTAGTCCTGCTGAAAAAGCAACCAAAATTAATATTAATATGCACCAACTACAAAAATGCTGCTAAAACCACAAAACAGTTAGTTTGGCAAATGTTAATTTCAAATAGCATTCGTAACAAACATCATTATCTCACACCATTGATGAAAAACAAAACCAACGTCAATTAAAAAAATTACTGTAGTCAACACAATCTTTGATGATAAAACTGTTAACAAACCAGCAACTCCTCCAATTACTTGTATCAAAACCGGGTATCAAATTCGTCCAAATCACTAAAAGAATCATATCGACGGCTGCATGTATTTATGATGATAAAGATTGTGACCAAAATAATATTATTAGAAGCCTAAAATAGAAAATAATAAATTTAAAGCATAGATATTATAAATAAATAAAATACGATTTCATCGAACTAAATTTCACAAATATGCTTTGAAAGAGAAGATAAATCATAAATATAAGTTCTTAAATTAAGGGTTTCGAAATCATCAGACTTTAGGAAAATCCATCCAATCAATAGACTAAAGCTCCACAACCATGGCTTGAAATGAACTTTCGAAAACCTGTAATTTGTACGAAACTATAATGGCATTATGAATCACACAAGAAGTTTAACAATGCAATACTCGAATCACTTATGAGCAAATATAATTATATTTCTGATCTGCCGACTTCTCCTCTCCGATCTCTCAACCAAACTACATCTAACTATATGTTGGAATCATACGACATGGAGCCCGAGCTTATCATGTGTGGCCACATGAGCTCTCGCCCAATAAATTAATATGGTATATATAATAAGATTGGGTCATGTCTTGTCTTCCAATATTTTATCTAATTTGATATAGAGTGTATAAAAATGTGGCAATAATAGTGTATTTTATACCTTTTATATAAAAAAATAGAAAAATAGTGTATTAACCTTTTAATATTAGTGAAAAATAAAAATATCAAGCAAACCAATAAATGTATCTTACAAAGCAATGCATGTTCACACAAAAATAATGAAATATAAAGTCGATATTCGTATGTTACTAATAGTGTATTGTTAACACTTCAGTATTGCAAAGAAAATATCAAGCAAACCAGATAAATAACTGTCCAATTATTGCTGAGAAAATAAATTGTCTGCCCAATTAAGACGTCGGGCCCTTTACAGAAACAGCCCACTGGCATTGACAAAGGCACACAGTGCTTCGTATTCTGTATCCTGGTCTATATAGTAATGACTAAATAATTGATGTACGTATAATGTATGTTGGAGAAATTTTGTCAATCAAGTATCGGTTAGTTACATGTTACACGTAGATTTTTGGCCACGAAGAAGAAGTCTACCGAAGCCCTTCTTTCGAGCTAAGGTAGCGCAAATTGTTTGACTGAATGAGACAAACAAAAAATTTATTTTCGCCACCATACGTAAAGATATTTAATGATAGAGCTAGAGTAGTCATACGTTACTCTCTAGAAAATTACGAAAAGTCTCATTACACAATAGGTAATAATAGAGTGCATCTATTTTGATAATGTATTTTAAGGAATAGCCACGCAAACCTAATCTATATGTACATGTTTTTGCCGATGAGACATTCCATCCTTCATATGACTCGATATCATGCATGGTATCTGAATCCAGTTAACTATGATGATCTGAAATATCTTCTAAAATATGTTATAATTAAAATGGATTTAAACAAGTAAAAGCACATTTGATCTATTGGTTAAATCTTTAAAAGTTTTATATATTAGATTTAGGGTTCGGTTGTCACGGTATATCATAAAATATGTCGTCGCTGCAGAATCATCGGTTGGAGATAGAAAGACAAACACAAAAATATATATATAAAGTTGAAATATTTAGTTTAACTTGTTGGTTTTTTAGTCTCACTTTCCGATTGTGTATATATATATATTACAATTTTACAAAATGTTATTTATAATTAAAAGGAATAGAGTAGATAATGAGCGTTAATTAGGACAAAACTTAGTGAAGATGTGAAAGCATGTGAATCATCTAACCAAATATCGAAACTTCATCACTAAAAAGAGTTGTTGGCCGCATTATTTAATCATAGGGGGAAATATAAAAATTGGATGGGAGACATAGCAACGTTTCTTGGACGCAATCATCGTAGATCGTGAATTCACACATCGTATTCATCGTTCTGCGTTTCTGATATGCACTTAAATGGTACTATATGTATTTGAATATAGTTGTATAAATAATTATGGGGTCTTTTTTTGTCTATATGCACTGCACAAGATACGACCCTCAATTTTAAAGTTTCTTACACGACAAATAATAATGACTTTGAAATACAAATGTCGTTGAAGGTATCAATTCAGACTATTGCTTTTTATGACGTTTTCCTTTATACTTTTCTATAGTTGGGATAGCGAAATTTGATTCTTCTTAGAAAACTAATTTCTATTCTTTTTTGTTATATTAAACGTCGCTGGACAATTTCATTATTAGTGATTGCGACATAATTACATACCTTTAGAAGGCAGCATTTTTGGGAGTATTAGCATTGAGATTCGAATTTTGAAATAGCAAAAAATAAAATAATGACAGGAACAGAACTATTGAATCTCATGTCTCTTGATATGTATGTATGTTTATAGTGATGCCACTTTGATTATTAAAAAAATCACAGTGAGCCTTTGAGTAAATTATCAAACATAATTTTAAAATAAGGGATGCTTAACAAAAAGAATTCATTTAAGATGACAAAAATTTTCTTTTTTTGATAATTTAGTTAAACCAGCTTTTTAAAAAGTTTTTAGATTTCATCTCTTAAAATAGTGTCTTAGATTTATGTCTTTGTAGTTATTTTTCATTGTATTTTTTACTTTGTTCAGGCAATGTGAATTATTTAAATTTTATTAATTTATGATTCTATTTTCCCATATAAGTTTATTGGTTTTTTTTCAACTTTTATAGAAAACAAATTCTTTAAACCCGATAATTTTAATATATGGGTTTGACGACAAAAAAAATCAAATTATATTATCTAACAAGAATCAAATTGAGCAAAAAAAACTTAACTTATTAGTTAATCAACTTTTTCAAAACGTTAAAATTAAAAATATATGCTAAAAACTTAAACTGAATACGACTAAGAAATTATACCAAATTACAATAAATTATAGACTTCTAGTATTGTTTCATAAAAGTTAGTTTTACAAAATAAGTCTATCAAAAATTTCAGATCAGTAAAAGAAAAATCATCTATGGCATTTAATATTTTTAAATGCAAGGAAAATTTTCTTTGAATTGCGAATTAAGTTAGTCAGTAAAATTCCGGAAATTTATAACTATTTTTTTCCCTATTTGTGTTATCTGCAATTGCTTGGCCAGAGAAGAAGTAAAAGGCCAAGGACCACCTCACATGTTTCGGAGAGATTCTCCAAAATTTATTTTCCCCATTCAATTATTATGTCTTCTTTTGCAACTTCCATTTTTGGCTTCCACTGAAGTTTTCAGGAAAATAAGCAATATATATATATATATATATATCTTTAACAATATCAATAACAATTATGACGATAATAATGTCAACAGATTATCTACATATCTCACAAAGATTGAAACGTACTTTCAAGTATAACCAATCTGATATGCTCGATTTTATTTTAAAAAAATCTAGAAGAAAAGTAAAAGAGTAAGGAAATTTATAAAGTTTTGAACCAAACCAGTAAGATTGCATCGTGATTAAAGAATAAATCAGACACATTGAATCATTATATGTTCTTTAAGATTTTTGCACATTAATTAAGAAAATAACAAATTTATCTTTTTTATCGCTCATTGATATATTATTCATTTCTCATTAATCATTATATTAACTTGCTAAGTCACTAAAGATTTTAGCAAAAAAATCATTAAAACTGCAAAAAAAACACTAATTAAAGTTTAAACTCTAAAACTACGTATAAAGCGAGACAGAGAGAATAAGTCATTATGAAGTTAATAATCCTACAACGATTTAAAAAAGATTTGCAAAAGAGGTTAAAAATTCATTCAAAACACATATTCATCTATAGACTTCCGTACAAATGAAAAAAATAAGGATTGTACAAAAACTACAAACAAATAAATTAAATTCCAAATTTATTAGTCTCAAAAAGTAAAAAAAAGAGTCATACTTCTAATTTCTTCTTTCTTTCCACTATTTTGCACTTTAGTTAATACTTAAACAAAAAAAGTAAAAAAAAAACAAAAAATTCAATTCAATTTAAAAAAACCAAAATAATAATAATGTTATGGTCATGATGACATGTTAACATGTACACTAGCATTCATAACCATATCACATACAGGACACGCCTGTAACAAAGCCGATCCACAAACCGAACACAAACACAAATGACGACAAGGCAAAACCAATACACTCGCCGTTCTTTCACCGCACCGTTTACATCCTCCGTTAACCGCCGTTACCGTTACTTCATCTCCGTTACCTCCGTTACAACTTCCACAGCTCGATTCAGCATCATCTTCTACCAAAGTACGACCAAAACCTTCACCGGCGGGAGAAAAATCATCGACTTGAGCTAAAACTTGTTCTAGATTCGATCGGAGATTATTAGCAGTAGCTTCATTGGTCTGAGCAAGATCACGCCAGATCTGATTCTCAACGTAGAGATTCTTAACGCGTTCTTGTAAAACCCAATTTAGTTTCCCCATTCGTATAATCTCGTCGTCTTTCGCTTTCAGCTTTTTTATAATCGCGTTTTGAAACGCTGACGCTAGCATTCGCGTTTGCGTTCTTTGTCTCGCTTCTAATTCTAATCTTAACGTTTCCGTTTGATGAGCAACGAACCTATCGATTTCCGATTGTTGCTGTTGGAGCTGAGAAACGAGTTCTGCGTCGATTAACGACGGCGACGGCGCCGGTGGAAACGATATTGATCTTCGTTTCTGAGATGCGATTAAAGCGTTTGCATCATCTCTCTGACGTTTTGAAGTCGCTGGAGATTGATTGAAATTGTAAGTGAGATCACTTTCTGATTTTATGAAGCTTGTCGGATCTATGTATTGTAACTGCCGATCTCCGACTGTTACCGGAAAACCACCGCCGGCGATTTGATTCTGACCGTTTGGTTGAGGTTTAACGCATTCTCTGTAAAAAATCAACAAAATCAATCAAACTGAAAAAAAATCGATTAGAGAAGAGAAAATGAAGGATTCGATCATATGGAGAAATTTACCTGTTGATAACAAACTGGGAAGCGAAGAGATTCATATGTCGAGCTTCAACAGCCATTGATAAGTTTCTTTAAGGTTTGAGAGAGTTTAGAGGAAGAAGAAGAAGAAGGAGAGAGATGGTGTTGTCACGACTGGTGAAGAAATCTATGGAGGGAGGTTTTTATTTAAGGGGGAGAAAGAGAAAAAGTCAATAAAATTAAGATAAAGAAATTTCAGATTTGATAGCAAATTTTTTATTTCTAGAAACAGAATTAATTGTCCTTTTAACCAAATTTACATTTAAAATTTAGGGATATTTTAATTTCCCAATTATCTTAAAAAACACCAGCACATGTGACTGTAAATAGCATTATTTTTTTTGCTTGACTTGACTTGTAGTGTTATGGTAAAAATATTTTATATTTCTATATTTGTAAATTTTGAATTTTAATATTTTGTTAGTAATGTTCAAAGGAAGAAAGAAAGTGGTAAGCTATTTTCCATGAATTCTGTTATATTTCCCGTGTATAGTATATTGCAGAAATGCTATTTTTATTTTATGATTTGTATTACTCCATAACAAAAGGAAATAAAATCTAGCTAAATTTAAATTTTCCTATTGGTTTTGTTTTGACTACACGAAAATTAGGAAATCATTTGCTAAAATAGTTAAAAGAAAACTTAAAATACCTTTTTTTCAGTTTTCTTTTGACTACGGGAAAAAGGAAAGAATGATTTATTTACTAAAATAATTTCAAACAATGAAAATGATTGGTCAGTGTCCGTCATATGCCAGAATCTTAAGGGGCATTTGGGTAAATTAAAGATTGTTTCCTATTAATGCACTCGTTGAACGTAAAAGAGAAGACAAAATAAAAAGTCGGAGGCAGGCACGTCGAAAATGGAACATGTGTTAATTCCTCTCCACGCTTGCCACATCATGCAGTTACAATGAAGATTCCACCGTGTAAACAAACTATATATATCATCTTTATTCATAAATCAATAATTAATCTTTAGATTTAAGACGTCCAAAACAAAAATTCTTTCGATTTAAATAATTATTAACCCGAGTGTGATCCAGATAAACAGAAAATTTCAAATCAAACTAACCTAAAACAAGAAAAAAAGTAAATCAAACCAAAAAAATCAATTCGAAAACCCAAAAGTTGTATTATCTCTAAACCGAAATTAAACCGAAAAAGTGAAAACAAACTGTATGAACAATATGTAAATTTGATTTATATTGGAAGAGATCATTTTACTAAGGATTGATTTCAATTCTACGAAATATTTAGAACTAAGGTCGGAAATTCCAAACTAACAGAAATATACAGAATTTAGATTCTGTAAAATTCGAACCACTTATCTATTGGACAAGCACTAGTAAACTCTTGGTAAACAATGAGATCATGAGGCTTTTAGCCATGGTAGTTAATGGAATGATAATGATGTATATGAATATAATCACATATTTGAAAATAATCTGAAAGTATTAAATTTTTAATTACATATCTATATCATATAAACAAATAAAATATCCAAATAATCAGTAACGTACATGTTTAATTTAAACATTTTTTCTTGTGATTTTTCTCTATTAAAAATAAATTATGCTTGATAGCCCCTTCATTTAAGATAAGGATTATATAGCTATAAATACATGGATAGTTAACAAATAATTAAATGTTGATAAAAATATCTCACTGTTTTTTTTGTGTATATTAAATTTTTAGAAGACTAATGTCATACAAAAATCATTCACAATAAAATGAAATCTACCAATTTTGATGTAAAATTTGATTTCACTAATTAATTTGAGCACATTTTTTTTTTATAATTATCGCCTGACATAAAACATTCATTCAAAATATATGGAAAAGACAGTAGACAATAAAAAGCAAAATAATAATAACAAATTATTATACTGTTTTCATTACTGTTTATCGTTTTAAGGTAATTGATATATTTTTTTATTTTTTTTTGTAATTTAAGATTTTTTACATACTAATTAAAAAAACATGCATTTATCTATTTTATTCTTTATGAATATATTGTATACAAATTTTCATTAATAATATATCCTTCATTAATAATTAAGAAAAAGGCCATAATCCTTTACCCCTAAGACCATCCATATTAGAAATATTTGTTGAGTGTCTTTAAATACAAAAGGAATAAATTTAAGATATTTTGGAAGAAAGAGAATGGAAAAATGTCTTCCCTAAGACATTAATACCCCTTTTAAAGATATTTTTTATTAAATATCAAATTTTGATTGGTTCTAATTTTTTAAAAATACTCTTAAATATTTTTGATGGAGATGTGGGATAAGGATGCTTTGAACTATCGACTCACAAACCTAATGAGAACGTAATGTGATTACACGTGCCAAGCGTGTGAAGGCCATAATGGGCGAAAACTACAGAAACCACGTTTTGGTGGAACCCCTTCAACTCTCTCTGTTTCATTTTACTATTTTAGTGAAACGAAAAAGCCTTTTTTTCTTTCCATGCTTTGCTGGGAAAAGCTTTGTCGTCTCGTCGTTTTTTTTCTTTTCCTTTTCTTTATCAATAAAACAAATTCAAAGAAATCGTTAAAAAAAAGTTATTTTGTTGACAAACAGAAATATAAATTAAAAAATTATCCGATAATGTTGAACACTGTACGGACAATACATGATTATTTTTAATAATTGTGTAGATGTGGGATAAATAGGTGGACCACGAGGAAAAGGTCTATTTTATGTCTGTGGACTCATTCATGCGTGTCTCTGTGTATTTAATGTCTTATAGTCATTGTTAGATGTACATAGAGGCGAATCTACGCATCTCTCTCTCTGACTCACTATGTACCTTACTATAGTGTTTTTTTTTTTTGACGTCCTTGCTATAGTATTTATTAAATATATGTAATTTCACTAATTCATATGTATATATATGTGCTAACAAAAAGAAATAATACATACTGTACTTTTGTAAAAAATTGTGAAAATCTTGGAACCGTCAGTCTGTCATTTATCTAGGTAGGAGGAGATTAATAGATAATAATGTGCCAGTCGGCCCAGTCCCCATAACGATGGGATAGTTAGATTTAATAAGAAATAATTCATTTAAATTAAAAGTAGACTAATAAATTAAATATGAAAATACACCATTCTGTTTAGGTTTTATGATTAATTTTTTAGGTTTTAGTGTTTCTGAAGTTTAGGGTTTAGTTTTAGTCGTTAGGCAATAGCAGACCCACAAGTAAGGATGTAGAGTTAGCTGACACTTCATTATTTATTTTTATGGTATAAATTTATTGATTTTTAGTTGATTTTATTGCTTTGAACCCACAAAATAAATTTCTCTAGTGTATTTCATATTGTACCCACAAACTAAAATTTATGTGATACAAGTTAAAAAGTCCATTATTATCGGATATTTTTTTTATCAAAAGTATTGTAAAATATTTTACATATTTATACTAAAAATATTTAGTTATCTTTTGATTCAGCAAAAAAAAATTATGGGTCCGCCACTCGTTTAAGGGCATGTAGTTTAGTCTTTAAGATTACTAATTGATTGTTTCATGTTTATGTTATAAACTATTTTATTAATTTACAAAAATAGCAGACTGTTTTCGATCCTATCAAAATACCTCTCCAAATGTAAGTTCATATTCACTTTTAGATCCAGTAAAATCAAAATATTATCTCTAGGCGATCATATATATATATATATGTACATCAAAATCAAATAAACGTAATATAGTACCAAAAGGCGTGGGAGAATGGAGGAGTAAGAAGATTGGACGTTGAAGCATTGTTATGAAATTTCGGGGAATGGTAGAAAAGAGTAAGTGGGTAGGAGGAGTGCCATATACGAGGTAGGACAATTTAAGAAAAGCTACATTATGTTAATTAGTCCAATTTTTATGTGATGAAGAATTATTTAGGCTTTAAATGGATGTTGTTACAAATTGATTTTTTTTGTTACATTTTCAACTATATACCATTACTAACTACAATTTATGAATGGTACAAATAGTAAATAAAAAAGTTCATTCTACTATTGGGTTTATTCACTTCGTTCACTACATCAATTCAAAACCTTATAAGATTGGAAATATACATGAGTTTTCTATTCCCATACATCAACATAAATTAGTAAAATTGAGATATCAATTTATCTATATATATATATATATACATATATGTATAAACCTCTAAACCATAGACCCAATAACTATGAAATTTTTTTGTCAATCGCCGAGCTTATGGCACCACCACTAGATTTATTAGCACACTTTCGACGGATTAGAAGTTTGTAAATTAAATTAATTTATCTTTCCAAATATTGATAGTTAATAGAAGTTTAGACAAGAACAAGACAAGAGTACTAGGGGCCGTTGCCAAGCTCATCCTTTATATTTGCGGAAATGCGCCCACATGATAATAAATATGATCAAAATTGTTATGATTTGTAATATCAGGATTGTATATTTATTAGGTTCCTTCACATCGTGGATGAGCTGCTCATCACACTTATCAACCAATTTACATTGTCCTTTTCACTATTAAATATATATATATATATATAGTATATTTTTCTTTTTTGTGTTTGAGCCATTTCTTTTTCTTTTGTGATTTTGCAAAATTTAGATAAATTCATTAACGCGAGACGCTTTCACGCCCATTTTCAAAACAAATTATATACATTTTTAGGTACCATTTTTCCTATCCTTTTACACTATCAAAAGTTTCGGATTTTACTAACTTTTACTTTTACACTACAAATTTGATGGAAACAATTTAAAATATATATAAATGATAGAGAAAAGACAGGGAGTGATGGAACCAAATCTGAAATTGTTGAAATAATCAAATTGGTCCCCATCACCACCCACTCCTGCACAAGCTTGTTAGGTCATTGATCCTAAAGCACAGAAAAAGGAAATAATTGAAAATTAAAGAAATTCAAAAATAGAGAAGTTATGGGAACAGTGATCCCCACTACATAATGTGTCCGAGACTTGCTAGCATTGTCTTAAATTCCCTAAAGCACTGGCAAAATAAAAAGGTAGTACAAAAAGATCCTCACACGCATTATGTATATATATATGCGTATAAAAATACTAAATATTAAATAGTTTTAATTTTTATTGGACAGGTCATGGAAAATCATAAATGGAGATGCCACTAGAAAAGGTGGCATACATTTGAGATTGATGGATTCTCGGTATCCACCACCGTTTTTCATACATGTATTTATAGTATTATTTTAATGTTAAGCATTATATATTCATATTTAAAGGCCAATATACTTTAAAACAAAAATCACTTTAACCGAAAATTATTACTACTACAAGACAGCCACTCAATTTAGATAGAATTGTTTTCAGTTAAATTGAATATAAATGCTTTTAAAAAGTTTTTGTTGTATCCATTATATCCTCTTTTTACCAAAAAATCATGTGGAGTAATTTTTGGTACTTGTATATCAAATGTTATGGTCTATCAAATCTTATCCACTAAAATTTGTCCATAAAAATCTAACACCTAAAATTGATAGATACATTGGTTTATTTTAACTATATACTTAAATTTAGTCTATTACATGAACTATAACAATATATTATATACATATATCTCACAGACAAATGATCTACGAAAAAGTTTGACTGATCAAAACATATTACACTATAAAAAAAAAACTATGATTTCCGACCAATTCAAGTGGTTAAAAAATTTTCCGATAATTTTCTGACCAAATTTAAAATTATCGAAAAATAGTCAGAAATTGGTCGAAAAAATTTTGGTCGGTATTTGGTCGAAAATTAGTTAGAAAGTTTTTTTTTTAAATTAAAAAATTAATTGAAAATTGGTCAGAATTTATTTTTTGGTCGGTTAATAGTCAGAATTTTCTGACGAATTTCCGACCGATGCGTTTTTATATAACTCACACGAATTTTCTTTCCAAATAAATTTTAACCTTTTATCTTCTTTCTAAAATCTCTGTAACCTTCAAATCACTTCTTTTTTTCATCTAAACAAAATCTCCATAAATTTCTTAAGAACTTAAAATTTCTATAATATCTCTAAAATATTATTTTGTTTACAAAATTATTTTCATTTCTACATAATATCACTTTTAAAATATTTTAAATATGTTTTCCTATTCTAAAACTTTAAATATAATTCTGGTATTAGTTTTTTTTTAACTATCAAATTTCTGACCAATTTCCAAAGAAATTTAACATTTTATCGGAAATTTGTCGAAATTTTTTGACCAAATTTTTTTTTTTAAATCGATATATATATAGTCGGAAAATGGTCAGAAACTGGTCAGAAAAGTTTTATCGGAAATTGGTCAGAAAAAGGTCAGTAAATTCTGACCAATTTTCGACCAAATTTTATTTCCGACTCTCACATTCCAACCAATTGGTTTTTGTTGGAAATTAGTCAGAAAACTCCTATTCTAACCAATTTCTGACTAATATCCCAGTCGAAAATTGCAGAGTTTTCTTGGTAGTGTTAATAATAGAAAAAATTGATAAAAAAAACTCATCTATATAACACCACTTTGTATAAATGGTAGTTTTAAAAGGATATCATGAGTTAAAAAAAACTATAATATGAATATTTTCTCAATTTCTATGGAAGGGGTATAACAATTAGTCAATACAACTCAATATTATAGTTCGGATGATAACAAACCGTTGTGAACCATTATAGAGCATTTCGTTTGAAGAAATATATATAGCTGGAGGAATACATGCTCGAATATAGATAAAGAAGAATCTGAAGTATATCACAAAACAATTTCGAAAGACCAAATACTAGGATATAATATAATCTACAAAATTAGTTAACTAAAGCATCGATCTTCTTAAATTAATGAAGATATTAAAATACTAGGTAGACTAGTGTGATTTATACTTTCCATTAATATAAACATATAACAAACTAGTGTTTGCTAAGTTGGAGAATGGAGAGCATATTAGGTAGAGATTTTGTGTACTTTTAGAGACACATGCTAAAAATAAAAATAATAACAGAAATAGTGGAGATTGATCAGAACTTAAGGCTAATTTGTCTGTATGATTGTGTCAGAATAATGTTTAATTCTTTAGATAATCAAAGGACCTATAAAGCTTAGTCATATGATATGACCAAATTGTCTTTAATTTTGATTATGATTTCTTATTAAGATAAATGGAAGATTATGGATGGCTTATATAAATAATTAATTAGAACAAGTACTAATAATCATCACATTCACATGCCAACATTAACAAATGACACCGACAACACAAATACATGGGAACTTGATCATTTCACGCACACATTGTTATATCCAGACATTAGGATCTTCCCGAACTTTAATTTAAGTATCTTAAAATCAAGTAAAAAAACATAATTTATTTATTCTCTCTATTTTAAAATTTAAGATGGTCTAACTAAAATTGCGGAAATTAAGAAATTATTTTTACTTCAAAATGTAATTGTACAGTGTATAAAATACAAATAATTTAAAATTTTACGGAAATTAAGAAATTATTTTTACTTCAAAATGTAATTCTACAGTGTATAAAATACAAATAATTTAAAATTTTAGGAAAAGACAACAAAATACTATTGAATACATAAGATTTAACAAAGTTAAAACTATATAGAAATAATTTTTTTATATATTTCAAAAAAGCTTTAAACATTTTATATTTTAAAAGGGAAAAAATATTATATCTTAAGACTAAAAATATACTCATTTTTTAGAAGCAAGAAATTTTATGTAAACAATCGAAAGTACTTTAATGATAAGTGCAATTGAAACATCTTATCTTATACTATTAAAAAGAAGTACAAATTTAAATTTGGAAACTCCTGTTACCAAACACTCTTAATTTTATACTTACATGCAAACAAGTTTAAAATAATTATTGTTTAATTATAATTATTAATATTAGTATTAATTATCTTCTTTCTAAATAAATAATCAATTAATTATCAACAAGCCCTTGCTTATCTAATATTTCTCTACAATCATTTCTTTATCTAATATTGTGATTTTAGTAGTATGAATTATGATTCTCCTATCATTTTTGGTTGATATTATTTTCAAATTATTTTAAATTATTATATAATATATACGATTAATAAAGTTATAGATTTTTAGTGCATATGTTACGATTTCAATTTTTATAAATGGATATATATTAACTCAATCAATAAAGAAAAAATATGTATTCAATATCTCACATCGGTAGAGATTTCAATCAGATCGGTGACATACATAATAGGTACAAGTAAATATGACATATGGCGGATATAGACATAAGCTTTTATGCACATTAAAAAGTGGATATCATGAACAAAGGCATATTGGACCGCGAATATATTGGACTTTGTCCGCAAATTAATGGATCAGCCACAAATTACCTAATTTTAATAATAATAAATAAATTATATATAAAAAATAATAATTGTTATATAATTGATGAAATATAATATATCATATATTTGAAATATACAGAATTATATATATATATATAACTATAACATTTACTAAAAAATAGAATATTAAATATATTTTAATTTAAATGTAATTTATTTTAAGAATATTTTTATTATTTTTATTCTAATAATAAAATTTTTGGACATTGCTAACATGTTGGACAGTGGAGAAGAGTTGGACATAACAATTACTTACACAATTTTACGCCAACTAACCAACAACACTAATATTTTATTATTTAATGAAGTTAAAATTACATGTAGAACTAAACAAACAAAATCTAAAAAACTATAAATTATGTGGAAAGCTGACGAGAAAATATTAATATTTGTTACAAAGATTAAGAAAATATTGATCCATGGTGTACCGCTGGTTCGACTCTAATATATATTACAAAAAAAAAAAACAAAAGATTACTATATGATTTCTATGAATCTGCAAAGTTATGTAAAACAAACCATAATTGCCAAATATAATTATAGATTTTCCGTTACTTTCAACCTTCGACTCGGATATAAATCGGATTATTCAGCTCTTGTCTCAGGAGGATAATTGCAAACTTTGGAATATGTCTCTTTTATTGGTTATTTTATAAAAGATTATATTATTTTTATTTTCTTCTTAGTCATATTATTTGTAATTGAGAAATTTCCTCAAATACCATTAAATGAAATATTTGTTCTAAATTTAGCACATATTTTTATAATGGATAATAATATAAATTTTTGTTTGAGTTAAATATTTTAAGATTTAAGGTTTAGGGGTGAGAGGTAAGATTTAGGGTTTATGGCTTAGAGTTTAGAGTTTTTAAACCCTAAATCTTAAAACTATGAAATTAGGAGATTTTATGTTATTTTTATTTCTTCCAACCATACATTAAATAATTAGAAACTTATTTTAGAATTGGTTGCCCACACTGGAAGAAAATTGTTCACAATAAATTCAAAAAAATAACTCTTGAAGATCGTACTAAACAGTTCACCTATGTATTATTCAGTTTTGGAAGACCAGAGATAAAAACTCAAATATGAAATCATGTAGCCGAACAAAATCTTTAAGATGATTGGAGAAAGCATACTACTTTTCTGGAGATTGCAGCATGAAAACAAGCTTTGCATAATTTATTTCAAACACTTGATAATTTATTTTTGTCGAGATAATAAAATTCACCGTCTATAATAATACTTTTAGTTCTGTATGCAGTGATGAAAGCATTTTTTGAATATACTTTACGCCCATTAGTATTATATTATCTTCTCCCTGAAGACATAATCAACCTAGACTAAAAATAGAATCACATGGACTTGCATAAGGAGATTTTGTGTTATTATATAGGTAAATTAATTTTTAATAAAAATTAATTTTTGTTTTAAATGAAAATATATGTTATTTGTAAAAAAAATTTTAGTTTAATGTTATTTATGAGAATTATCTTTTATAATTTGGTATCTATTTTTATTAGCACTAAAACTTGAAGCCACTGTCTGAGTTTACTAATGGATAAATTCATTTAATTATGAATGTAGATATGTAGATATATGTGTGATATGGTTCGGTTTGGTATTAAATGTAGTGGACCACAATTTATGAAATGGTGGACTACACTTGCGAAAGCAAGAACGTACTTTACCTTTTAACCTATTTTCTACTTAATTTTGATTCTTTCGATTTTTAGACTGTTTATTACTATAAGAAAAGAAACAAGAGAATCGATGATAATTGCACGTCCCACTAATGACGACTACTCAGCATCTCATCTTTTACTTTCTCCACTTATTTATATGTTTCCTTTTTCCCCCTTCGTGTCTGCCAAGTCCTCGGGACAAAAGAAGAAAGATAGAACTGAAAACTAAAAAAAGAAAAGAACAAATCAACTGAATTATAATATTAGTATATTACAATTACAAAACTAACATTAAAATAGACAGAAGGACCCACTATTAGTTAAAGTATCTTGTTCACATCTGTCAACCTCTTTTATAGGATTTTCTTCTGACTTGTTTCAGGTTTCTGTCGTTTGATTTATAATATTTTAATTCAGTTTTCGTCTCTTTATTTTGTACGTATTAAGGTAAACCATTTATCTTAGACAAGTCCTTTGCTTTTGTATAAAGTAACGTTGATTTGCTTAGGGATGTTTCTAGCGAGAACGTTCTCCACTTCACCTTCTAATCAAGTATGGAAAAACCGAAAACTAATTATGCGGTTTTGAAAAAGAAAAAGAAAAATCTAAAAAGTATATATGTAAAAACCGAACTTATATCTTTATTTTTGATATAGTTATACTTATATCTTTATTTTTAATAACATCGTAGCGTAAAAGATCTGAAGGCTATAATCAATTTAATCCATCCAACTAATCTCTAGAATAAAAAAAGTTAATAAAAAATATTATCTCCAGAATAGACTAATTTGTCCAAGAAAATTTGATATATCAAACATCTAATAAAAATTTTAGAATGAATGATTTGAAAAGTTTAAGAGCATGAGTTTTGAGAATCTCTCAAGCAAGTTTCTCACGTTTAGAAAATAACAATAATACAAAAAAGGTGTGAGAAAATTTATAAGAGCTTCCAAATTTTGTTTTGAGAAATTTATAAGAACCTCCGAGAAAATCATGCAAATCTCATTCAATATGTATTTATTATTTATTAATTAGTTCATTTAAAAATAATTATATGCAGTAACAAATTTATATTTGAGTATTAATTTTTTTTTTGTTTGAGAAAATATGTAAAGTTCTTATCAATACATATGTTCTAATGAACGCCATAATTTTGTTACAGATAAAAACCAAACCGAAATAAAAACGAGTCAAAGTTCCTAAATAACTTGCTATTCAACCACAATGATTCAAGCTATATTTTTTTTTACTTAATTGATAAATAGCATAGTAGCTATTTCAAATTCGAAAATAGTATCATACTTTTATATACATAAAGCTCTTTATATATTTTGAATTTTTGGATTATCGTGAACTAATCAAAAATTTCGATACTCTTTAAACAATGTTTTTAACTAGCGTATTTATTTTTGATAAAAATTTGAACTAGCGTCACTTTAATATATTCTTTAATCAAAATACGAATAGTCAACTAAAAATATAGTTATGATTGGACATTCTATAATAGAGAGTATAGACCCCCATTTTATCAAAGCAAAGAAGAATGCAAAGTGATAGTGGAGTGGGTCTCTTACACAACCATGTTTCAAACATCTTAAATGATACACTGATTAAAGGGTGGTTTATGATTTTGGGTAGTTTTTAAGTTTTTAATTGTTATTTACTTAGTTTCTGAGATTTATTAAGTTTTATGGTAGTTTTTAAGAGGAAAATAAGAGGAATTTATTTGAGAACTACCTTAAAACTACCCAAATCTCGAAAACTACCTAAAACACCTACTAAAACTTAAATAGTAAAATTATAACATCAATTACAACTTAATTAAGTTTGATACTTATGCTACCAATCAGAGCTTAAGTGTGAAATAATAAAAACACTCTTTGGGAAAATTACATCAACAAAACAATTGATCAATAAATATGAACAACATATCATATTTTCAAATCTCGCACAATATTTTTGCCACGAATGAAATTAGTTATCTCGTTCACAACTATTTTCTCTGGTTTTTAAAAATAAACGTTTTAACTTTTTGTTTATTTTATAAAGATTTAAGTTTTAAGTTTTCAATGTAAAAATTATGCTTATTTACTAGTTTTATTCTTATTAATTAAATACAAAAAATAGTTATAAAAATATTTTTTGTAACAATAACATTATAAAATAATATGTTTGGTATTTTACATTTGTTCTTAAAATGTGTGAACTAACTCAAAACATCAATCTTTAAGGAATAGAAGGAATATTTCATAATAAGGACAAATAATGGTAATTGCCTGATTAAATGAGGAAATGAAAAAGTTACCTGATTAAATAATTTATTTTAGCTATTTTTAGTTAATCATATATAGGATTCAAGCTTTAGAAATTGGAGTCTAGGGAACGGAGATCTTGTTTGCCACAAATTAAAAGAAAATAGTGTTTGGTTTTGCATTGACACAATTTTAGGGTTAGATTTAAGGTATCCGTATGTATTAATTTAAAAAATTTAGGCTATTTAAAAAAAAATTGATATAACTTTTAGATTATTTCCATAGCTTTCCATTTTTTTAACCCGTTATGTTATTGTTTTAGTAATCATCTTTGCCCACCTATCTAAATGGAATTATTTATAATGCAATCCATAATCTCTTTGTCCCCACTAATCCCGCCGCCTAAGTGTTTAACCACGACACGGATTCAGATCTAATCACTCATTATTATAAAGTGTATATATATATATATATATACGACATAAAGTTGAAATTCATTATCATAAGTTACTTAACTGTTTGAATATTTTATATTCGGACGGACAATCGACCTCTGTGCTAATCTTGACTTCAATTTGCTTTAGTTAATATGTTCAAAGGAGCATTGTTATTAATTAAATATTATTTATATAATAAAATACATATCACTTAACCAATTAAATTTTACCATATAGATATTTATTTTATATTTAAATCTCATTAAAAATATCAAAAATAAAAAGGTAAAAAAAAACTGCAAATATTTTTTTGTTAAACTCACTCTCCTTGACTAAATGATCATAAAAATTTAGCAAAATTTTATATTAACAAAATACTTTTTATTTTTCCTATAACCTCTATTTTTGTTTATCTTCAAAAAGTAAAATATTTTCATTATACCACATTTTTTATATTATTTTTTATATTATAAAATACAAATCACAACAAAAACAAATCTGCCTCATAATATGTGCTTCAAAAAGATAATTAGAAATAAAATATATCAAACATAAAACACACAACTTTTTCAAAATTTATATTTCTACGTATTTAAAAAAAAAAAAAAATCTAACAAAAAAATTATTGAGAAAAAAGAAAAAATTTATTAAAAACAAATTTCTAAATTTTCTCACACACAGTACCATGATTAATACCGTTTAGAACCAACTCAACAAATTTCAAACTATTTTATTTTCCTATAAAATTTTATTCACATAAATTCATATTCATTTCTTTCTCTTCCTGTTTTCTATCATTTTATACAAAATGTTTTCTATTTGACAATTCAAAAACTCTTTAATATCATAGTCATGGAAGTTATTATTTTTCTGAATTTCTGTCCAATTCAAAAAAATAATTAAAAAAAGTCAATGTGGTACAACCACCTTATTTTATTATTGATATATATATATATGTAAGTTAATATTTTTATATTTGCTTAAGTTTTATTTGTTGATATTAACTGTGATTATAAGAGATAATATATCAAGATTTAGAAGTTTTTTTTGTATTTATTCATTTGTATACATATTATATTGTTTGATGATATATCCATCATGTTTCTTTTAATTTTAATATTATTTTTCAACAATACTTTTTTGTTATGGCTTCAGACATATAATAATTTAAAAATTACTATAATTTAGATTATTGATTAGGCAATTATTTAAAATTTAATAAAAACAAATTATTGAGATAATATGAAAAATCTTTACCCGTAAGACAGGTCATAATACTAATTACAATCATATTTGAGAGGCCATCATGTCGAAAAGCTTCTTCATCTACTTCTCAGGCCAATTTACTAATCTTAACTAAAACCGTTTTATGAATTTGTAAAAAATATTACATATTGAATCCGGCGTCTTAATTAATTTACTTCCTGTGTTTTATACTTTAAATTTTTTTTTTTTTACTTAAATCACTCATCTTAGACAAACTGCATGTATAATACTATATCTCTAATTGATTACATTTGTTTCATACATTAATAATTATGATTGTAGAAATTTTATTTTCTTCCACAAAAAGTTATTTTGTATTTTCAATAAACAGATGTTACACTTCTTCACCTTATTAATTGGAAAATAAATTTTTAACTTAAACATTTTATAAAACCTATATATACTCTTACAATGACAGAGAACAAAGTAGTAATATTAATTATTAATGCATCAATAAGCAAATTTCGCTATGTTTCAAATTATAGCTACTAGAAAATGTACCCTCGCATCGTGCGGGATTTTATTTTTATAACACCGTAAAAATATGTAAATTTATATACAATCATGTTAATTCTATAAAATTAAATTATTATTTTTATTATTTATAAAATAACTATAAATACATATCTATAATTTATAAACACTAAAAGTAAAAAAATTATGTTATTTATTTTAAATTATTTTATAAATTAAACAATATTATAAATCTATTGTTGATTGTAACACATTTATTCTCTTCATTCATTATTTCCTTTTTTTTAGTATACATTGATTCTCTTCCTTCATTCTTTATATTCTTTTAGTTTATTAATATTTTTCATGATCTAATAATTTAAATAATTTTTAAGTTATTTTAGAAAACAATTAGAAAATTTTCTAAAAATAACACTAATGTCTCAAAATAACACGTGATATTTTAACACTCAGAGAAAAATATTTTTAAACTATATATTATTTCCTTGAAATATGCCTAAAGTTATACAGTATATTTATTTATTTTATTCATCTTTAATTTTAAATTTTCTCATCATAGTGATACATTTTTTTAAAAAAGTGTATGTTTCATAGTAAATTGTTCTATTTTTGTTCTACAAACTTTATTAGTAATGTTTTTGGAAAAATTTTAAATATTATTTTTAAATTTTCAATGTAGTTATTATTTTTATATGTTGTATATTTGTTTTAGATTTTTCATTTTTTTATTTTAATATGTTTCAAACAACAACACATAATTATATTTAAGTTAATTACATCATTACCTTTTCTATTCATTTATCAGTTTCATTTTAATTATATAATAGCTCACATTATTTTAATTATTTCAAATATTTATATAAATTTATATATATTCAAAGTTTGAATGATCTATTAATTAAAAATAAGTATTAGATAAATTTAATCTGACAGTTAATTATTTGGTGCTGATATGGACATGTTTAGAGGAGAGAAAAGTCTGCCACTATATATATGATTTTTAGAAACTTTTTTTGTTTCAAATTATAGCTATTTTCCATTTTTAATGTACAATTATTTTTATATTTCTCATTATACCCTCACTTTTTAATGTATTCATTTTTTTATAATTAATTATTTCATTAACACAAAGTTAAAAATGTCATTTTACAGAATTTCTTAAAATTAGTGAAAATCCTAGAAATAGCTATAATTTGAAATATAGGAAGTATGTTGTTAAATATGTTTTTTTCGAATAAATGGTTAAAATCTCTCGGATAAACTATGATTTGATTGTATTAAAATTATATCAATAATTTTAAAAGATGACGAAAAAAACATTGAATATTTTAGAACAGCCCAAAGCAGATGACAATCTTAATTAGGCTGCTGATTTAAGTAACTAAATCCAATTAGAAAACATGATTTTGACATAATTTGTTAAACGTCGTAATCATTACGAGCCTGCAAAATGCTAGTTTAAGGAAGAGACTATAATATTGGATCCATCAAGATGCATGCACGTATATAAAATACATTAATTATAGTACTTAAACTGTTAAAAAAACACCTGGGATAATCTTTACGATATAACCACACGTTTGATGTGGATTTTAATAAATATATATTAGAGACTTAATCTCTAGGCTACAAAAGTTACAATGTATACATATTTTTCTGAAATATATTTTGTGTTAGTTAGGTTTGTAATACCTTCATTGCAAATGTATTGTTTTATTGTTGGTAACACACGTCTCGTTATAAATGATCTATTATCTATAAGGATGTTTAGCAATAACCCTTTTAACAAAAATTTTTTTTAGCAATGTGCGACCAATATATATATATATATATATATATATATATATCTATTTTTTTCTAGCAGAAATTAGATATGATGAATATTTTGTATGCTGGACTGAAGGGTGGAGAGAAAACATCAGAATTTGAACGTAGAGATAATAATTTGAAATATATTTGACTTTAATAGGGTATGTAACTATGTATGTTGAATACCTTCAAGTAGAGATTTCTATATAATATATTCAATTAAATAAATTCTTTTTTCTTTCTGTAAGGGTGATAAATATTAGAATGCTGGATGAAAACTACTCTTTTTTTTTTTCTATAAAGAATAAGTAGAAAAATTATATCGAGTGCTATCATCATCATTCAGGTTTGGTTCATTTTGGACTGGTCAGTCATGATAGCAAAACTTAATCTGTTTATAATCTTCAAACAGAAATAACGATTAGATTTAATTATCAAATTAACTAACGTTACTTTTATTTTAAGTCTAGTGTGTTTGAAAAGAAACAAAACTGCTAACATAGCTTAATGTGTGTTTCTATGACCATTATGTATATATCTTTCTTTTTCCTTTTTTTTTTTTGTTTTTAAAGAAAAGAAACACAATATTGTAAATAGGCTCTCATGCGTGTTCGGAATGTTAAAGCTTTTCGATGGGTCCAAAAGCTGCGAAATGTTTTAGTTGGGCTTTAGAGAACCCAAATTTAGATTTGTATAATGTATAATTACTCCATTGTCATGCACTATTTTTTTGGGATGACACGTAACCGTTGTTTCTACAGAGTCATTACAATTGGAGTAGGGTATCATGTTTCAGTGAAGGGCGTGCATGATTTAGGTTAGAGAGACTCTTTGAAGTTTGAGTTTGAGGAGTCTGTCGATGATCGAGAATCTAACTACAAAGAAGGGATTTAGCCATCTTTGCACAAATTGGTCGGGATCTGGAACCGATCCCCTGATAAGTCTTAGGCAGGACGAAACCAGTCGAAGATGATCCGTGAGACAACGGCTAAGTCGATAATCTTAGAGATGATTAAATGCCGCACGGTCTTCTGGAATAAGCCCATGACAAGTGGTATCAGAACCAGGTTTATTGTGTGTTGTCTGCGCCGAGCGCCCGTGAGTTATGGTGTGGAGACGGGTAGGCGGGGAGCCTCATATGCTGGTGACACAAGTCGAGGGAAAAGTGGTAAATGCTGAACCATTGCCAGTCTCCCAGAGGGGAGAAGAGTAAGCGCATAGGGATGAGTCAGTTTTACGAAGACTAAGGCAAGGTGCCGATTCAGTATATCGAGTTGGGATAAGATTTATCTCACAATGATTCAACATATGATCAAGGATTCTTCCCGTGCACGAGGACGTGCACATTTATCGGTGGGGGAGAATGTCACACACCATTTTCTTGGGATGGTTAGTGACCGTCGCGTTGCTTCTACGGAGCCATTCCGACTGGAGTAAGGTATTGTGCTTCAGTGAGAGGCGTGCATGATTCAGGTTAGAGAGATCGATTCGGTTGAGTTTGGGGAGTCTGTCGCTGATCGAGGATCTAACTACGAAAAAAGGATTAGGCCATCCCTGCAAAAACTGGTCGGGATCTGGAGCCGATCCCCTGATGAGTCCTAGGCAGGACGAAATCAATCAAAAATGGTCCGTGAGACAACAGTTGAGTCGATAATCATGGAGATGATCGACTCCGCACGGTCTTCCAGAATAAACCCGAGACAAGTGCTATCAGAGCCAAGAATGTTGTGTGTTGTCTGCGTCCAGCGCCCGTGAATGTGACTGGTGAAGACGGGTAGGCATAGAGCCTCGTATGCTGGCGACACAAGTCGAGGGAGAAGTGGTAAGTACTGAACCCTTTCTAGTCTCTCAGAGGGGAAAAGAGTAAGCGCATAGAGATGAATCAGTTTCTCGAAGACTAAGGCAAGGTGCCAAGTAGGTATATCGAGTGGGGGTAATATTTATCTCACAATGACACAACGTACGATCAAGGATTCTTCCTCTGCACGAGGACATGCACATTTATCGGTGGGGGAGAATGTCACACACCATTTTCTTGGGATGATATGTAACTGTTGCGTTGCTTCTACAGGGCCATTCCGACTGGAGTAGGGTATCGTGCTTAGTGAAGGGCGTGCATGATTCAGGTTGGAGAGACCTTTTGGAGTTAGGCAGACCGTCTCGGTTGAGTTCGGGGAGTCTATCGCCGAGGATCTAAGTACGAAGAAGGGATTAGGCCATCTCTGCACAAACTGGTCAAGATCTTGAGCCGATCCCCTGATGAGTCCTAAACAGGACAAAACCAGTCGAAGATGGTCCGTGAGATAACGGCTGAGTGGATAATCATATAAATGATTGACTGCCGCACAGTCTTCCAGAATAAACCCATGACAAGTGGTATCAGAACCAAAAACGTTGTGTGTTGTCTGCCCCCAACGCCCGTGAATGTGAGGGGTGGAGACGGATAGGCGGGGAGCCTCGTATGCTGGCGACACAAGTCGAGGGAGAAGTGGTAAGTGCTGAAGCATTGTATCCCAGAGGGGAGAAGAGTAAGCGCATAGAGATGAGCCATTTTTCCGAAGACTAAGGTAAGGTGCTGAGTCAGTATATCGAGTGGGGGTAAGATTTATCTTACAATACACAATGTACGATCAAGGATTCTTTCCGTGCACGAGAACATGCCCATTTATCGGTGAAGGAGAATGTCACACACCATTTTCTTGGGATGGTATGTGACCGTCGTGTTGCTTATGCGGAACCATTCCGACTGGAGTAGAGTATCATGCTTCAGTGAGGGGCGTGCAGAATTCAGGTTGGAGAGACCCTTTAGAGTTAGGAAGACTGACTCGGTTGAGTTCAGGGAGTATGTCGCTGATCGAAAATCTAATTACGAAGAAGGGATTAGGCCATCCCTGCATAAACTGGTCGGGATCTGGAGCCGATCCCCTGATGAGTCCTCGGCAGGACGAAACCAGTCGAAGATGGTCCGTGAGACAACGGCTGAATCGATAATCATGGAGATGATCGACTGCCGCACGATCTTCCGGAATAAGCCTGTGACACCATGCTCTAAACACTACAAGAAAAAGTGGCATTGATTGATAGTACTTTACAATAGCACGGTTTACACTTCTACTATTAAAATGGATTTTTATTTTCCAAAATTATATAATAACATTTAGAAAACGCTAAGATAGAAAATTATTAAATGGGAAGCTAAAATTACTTAATTCCGCCACCACTTACTAGGTATAACTACGATTACGGTTAACACGGTTATGGTTATATTTTAACCTTAATCTTAATTATTTAATATATGGTTAAAACAGTTACGGTTAAAACATTTACGATAATATACGATTATAGTTATTACGGATAAAACAGTTACGATTATATACGGTTACATAAGCAAACAAATTAAAATTATAAATAAAATCTATTTATAGAAAATATAGTTATTTAAAAAAAAAATATATAATTACTGAAAAAATAGAAAAATATTATTTTATTTTTAAATGGTTAACCAATGGTTTTTACACAGTTACTATTAATTAATAGTTATAGTTAATCGATCTCTGTACTGAGTACTCTTTAATTCCTAAAAAAAATCCCTTACGACAATGAATCTCTCTACTCTCTACAACAAAGTTCAATCGATTACTCTCAAACTCATTCTTCCACAATCCATCTCTAGACCCCTCCAGTCTCTATCACGTTCAGTTCTCTTCTCCAACTCCTTCTTCCATGATTTCTTTGTCGGTTAGGTTTAGTTGTGGGAAGAGATAAGCTCCTTTGTAGTCTGAATTTGTTTTAGATGTTTTGACCTCCATGAATAGATTGTTAGAGTGACATTGCTTTGATGGAGTGTTTTAGTTCAATGACTGTTTGATTATGTATTCTATAGTTTTATTTTAACAAATCTATAAAGAAATTTGAAATATTTGTTGAAGATTTAAATATTAAAGATGCTGTTTTGATCGCCCACCACCTGTTCGATTAAATGCCTCAATGGGTTTCTTGTCTTGAAGTTGGTTCTCTAGTTTGCTTGTTTAATTGTTTCTGCTTGGAATTTTGGTCTTTAAGTAGATTATTGTGGAGATTCGTGTATGTCTTATGAGCTGGAGATGATTTTACATTGATTTTTTAGTCTCATTGAATTGAATTATGAAGATGGTTTTATATCGAGATTAATGAAGAAAAACACCAAATATGGACTGAATTCTACATTTAAGTCCATATTTTGGTGTATCAAGTTTAGTCTCATTGAGTTTGATTGTTGTATTGAAGCTTTGTCTAATTTCAACAGAGCTGGAGATTAATTTGAGGACTTTAAGCTTGAGGAGGATGCAGTAATCTGCATACAGAATCAAGACTTTCAGAAAGATGGGATAAAGCAAGCATTGGAGGCTGAATCTTAACTATACAGGTACATTATTCTTGTTAGCTCTTTTGAAGTCTTTCAAACTTATCTAAGCAAAGGTAAAAACAAATATTCAGAACGTTGATCCTAAAGCTCTGGCTAAATACAAAATTTGTGAAGCAAACAAAGTTGATTCAAAAGTCAGTTTCCTTACCCCAAATATTAAATGTTTCTCCCTGGCTTGCTTTCACTTTCACTTTGTGGATCAATTATCACAACAGATCAATTTTAACTTGATCTCTGTTGGTAAAAAGCTCTTCACTTTGTTACAGAATTGGGCATACATATTTGCGCATTGGTTGCTTGTTGGTGATATATAGACTAAGGTAACACTCGTATGCTTCTTTTGGAGATATAGCTTGCATAATTTTGTTTTCTTCCTATGTGTGTCCATTAGATTTACACAATATCATATATGGCATTACCAAGGCAAATGTTGAGTTGTTTCTAATGTTTATTATCAGTTTATTAATCAATGAACCCGTATTTACGTTCAGGTGATTAAACACCGTGTGAAGTTCGAACTGCTACTGTAGCTAGAGAAATTCATGGTTGAAGTGATGAAGTATGAATACGGCAAGTTTCACTAGAGCTGGTGATGGCTTCTAAGTTGTGTTCTTGAGGACATCTATTGCATGGCTAGAGGATCAAGTGGTCATGTGTTAACATGATGAGGTTTGATCATGTACATCTTGTACTTTCGATTTTTTTTGGATTATTAGCTAAATGATGTTAGTTTAAGACTTGAGTTGTGTGTTGGATTGAGACTTGTGTTTTGTATGTTGGATTTGAGACTTTGTTTGATTATAATTAATTATCATGGTTCAGCAAAACCATTCCGGTTTAAATATAGCTATGTAATCATATATTTGTTAGCTGTATAAATGAACTAAAACAGAAATCACGATATCAATTTAAACGAGCTATAACATCTAATTTTACAGCAATTTTTTCGTGCTATGAAAACATATATCACAACATTTAATTAACGCTATGATAAAAAAATATATAATAATACCGAAAAAAATGCTATAGTATAGGGCGATTCTACTGTAACAGCAACAGTAATAGCATTCTCTAAAACGCTATTATACCCTTTCAATAACGTTATGCGTGTGCTATTAATACCATTTTTTCTTGTAGTGAAATGGCCCAAAGTAAACTTTGATGCTTTGCTTCAGTGCAGCTATTGGAGGTAAAAGCTCACCTACTAAGTGATAAAATATGTACAAGATGGTCAGGCAAAACCATAATTTCTCTAAAGATGGTGATAGATGAGAGGAGGAGAACTAGCATCCGTTGTAACTATTTCTTGATCAGTAGATATACCACTGGTTTCATGATTTGATAAGAGGATCAGTTAGCTTAACCATAAACTTCAAATAAATAAAATGGTTTCGTATAAGATCCAAAATATTTACCAGATCCAACCACATGCTTAATCCCTTTCTCCAACAATGCATGTCCAAAAAAATGCTTATCTAGGGCAAATCAAGGCCAGCTCATATACCGCCGAATACGATAAACATCTTTTGGTCATAATAATCGTTTTTAATTTTGTGTGCATTTTTATCAAAAAATATCGTCTAAATGATTTATGTATTTTATTATTAACATATGGGTCTCCAGTCTTCATATCTGTTATTAAACTACCATTTGTTTTTACGAATTTTAGTTTTAAATAAATCTACTTGTGGAAGCACATTTGTCCCACTGGTTTAAAAGTTTAAGGATTTAATGGCTTTTACACCAAGTTTCATATTTGATATACAGAGAATGCAGTTTCTTGCTGATTAATGGTTAGAGAAGCTATTCATCGAAATTGCATATACTGCAGGTAGTCGATTAGCATTAGATTAGATCAGTTATCTATAATTATAGACGACAAGAAAATGATTCTAATCATTTTTACTAACTAAAAGTTTTATAATAAATATCATCAAAAATATTGCTCCATTTCATGGTACCTTTGTATTTTAATACTAAGAACAAATTTTAATATATTTTTACTTAAAACTAGTTAAATTAAATATAGTACCAGAAAGACATTATTTACATCGAAATAGACTAAAACTTCGTTTCCGTACCAAATGAGATTATAAGCCTAAATGTCCGAAACTCTCGCGAAAAGAATAAGTATAGTATAGACTAGTGTATACTACTAATATAGTAATTCTTCTTTCAAAGCTGGCACAACAAATTTTTAATATATACTATTTGCCAACAGCATTGTGGGACTGAATTGTAGTTACTAGTTACGTTAGAGAAATTCCTGAAATTTAGATTAAATTGCTTCCCCTATTTTCACGTCGCCAGAGAAGAGTCAGATCTTACTCGTTTTTTTCTTTGTTTCGCGCAAGAGTCCGATCTTACTCGTTTTTAAGAGAATATTTGTCGTCTTTTGGAAATTTCATTTTGGCCACTGAAGTTTCCAGAAAAGCACCAAAAACAAGAATTTATATCAAAGGAAAAAATAAATTTATATATATGATATATCTAACAAATTTCATCATTGCAAAATTCAAAATTCAACCAAGAAGCGATGATAATCCCCGGGGAATCTCCAGTGTTTAAGAAATTACTAGGAAAAATCTCTTCGTTGGTAGAAGAATCTTCTTTTTCTTCTATTGACTCATTCATCCCTACGCCACCTCAATCATCATCTTCTTCTTCTTCTTCTTCTTCTTCAAGTGTTCATAAATTTCCGGGGAAAAGATGTACTTAAAGGCTTCATCGGCTTTCTTGTGCCAGCTTTGAAAGACGAAAACATTAACGTGTTCATAGATGGGCAAATACCTAATCAGTCTGTTTGATACGATAGGCGAGTCGAAAGTCGCCTTGGTTATCTTCTCTAAGGGATACACCGAGTCAAAATGGTGTTTGGACGAGCTTGTACAGATCAAAGAATGCATGGATCAAAACAACCTCAGAATTATTCCCATCTTCTACAAGATTAATCCTACAATGGTGAAATGTCTTCAAGGAGAATTCGGCAATAACTTCAAGGCTATGGTAGATAGATATCCAGAGAAAGGGCAGAAAATGGTTGGATGCTTTGACTTCTGTTTCTCGAATGTTTGCCTTGGTCTTGCCAGAAAACAGGTTTTTATTTATCTACTTTTATTTCGTATCACTTGACAAATGTTTCAAGGAAAGCTAGTTGACTCATTTATATTTTTTTTATATTCTTTTTATGTCAAAGTGAGATTTCCGAACGAGATTTCACAAAGTTAATCGTCAATGCGGTTAAGAAAGTGCTGAAAAATAACATCGAAGGAAGAAATGGAGAAAATGACGACGTTTTGGAGGTCCCAGCAAGTAAACTCACAATCACAATGCAGGAGGCACCAAAGTAAGAGCCTTTCTTACGATTTTATTGCTCCATCTACTTTATACATTTATGATGTTTTGATGTACGACTTCAATGGATATGATGCTAGATGAATAGTATAATAGTCAAATCATTGAATAGCACAATCATTTTAGCTTGTAGGATTTCCACCCAAAAATATAAAAAACTTGTTATAGTAGATTATGTGAAGCTTGATGAATGTTTTGAATGAAAAAAACAGCAAAATCACGTTCTTAAAATCTTGAAAAGTTGTCCGAAATGTTTATTTCCCTTTGTTGTTGCTTTCTCATCTATTAATATAAACAGTCTACTTTTTCTTCTTAAGGATATTTTCTTGAAAAAGGATTAAAATTTGTTTTTCACCAAAAAGTACAAGGCATTACTAAATATGATATCTATTTAGTGGACTAGATCTATATTCAAGTTAAAGGATTAGATCAACAACGTTCTGTTTCCTTATATGTGAATTATATTCAGTAAGAAGCCGTTGAAGTTTCGGTGCTGAATGAACTTTATTGGCCAAACAATATGGGAACACTGGGCCCATCGTACGAGGTGATAACATTTGCTTTCTTTTGATTTCTTTTTATATGTCTGTTGGTATCATTATATGTGGAACTAACATGGAGATTTATATATCAACAGTTTAAATTCTTGGTCACGAGACCAAATTGTAACGTTTTCATGATTTACATGGTCAGAGAACTTTCTATTACATGGTCAGAGAACTCCGAGCATTGGACCTGGCTCGCTCTGCCAAAACGAAACCCAAAGTAAAGCCTCTCTTAACATTTTTTATTAAATGAAGTTAGAGAAAATAAACTTAACAAACCACCAAAAAGGCAAAAAACGCATTGTAAAATAATACTTTTTATTACTTTTAAGAGCTTTCATACAACTGATTTGTGGAGATTTCTTACAGATTTTGTGGTATTTTTAGACTCTTAGTAAAAGAAATTGTGGCACTATTGAAATTGCTCCATAAATTTGTGGAACAAAATTAAATGATACGTTTAGAGAATCCTATTTATAAAAATGCTATGAAAATAAAATAATAATTTTAAATTTTATGATATATGGTTATGATTATTAGTATATAGTCGTATCTTCACATATCTTCTAGATCGCTTCACTTAGAAGATCATGAAAACTATATAAATAATGAAACATTCTATATATATATATTTGTATATATTTATTTATAAGTGTTAATTTTGATGTATAACTGTTTCATCAAGTGACAAGCAAGATAATTATAAGAATATGTTCCTAGATTTACTATCTATTACTAATTAAACGAAATATTTTCCAGTGAAACAGTCGTCGAAGCTGTGTTTTTGAAAAAAGCTAGCTGGCTACACGTAGCGGAAAGTTCGACACACGATATCTGTCCCCAAGGACAAGGTACGAAGTAGTGTTCGTGGTGAAGCTAAAATACACCAACTTCAAATGGGAGAAACCGGTGAACCTGAAGCTGGTCATGCCCAATAGTTGTGAGAAACCACAAGAACGGAATGTGAAAATGGGACATTACATAAGTAACCAATGGGTTGATATTCCGATAGGCGAGTTCACAACATCGATGAATAACGTTGGGGAAATCTCTTTTGAAATGTACGAACACGAGTGCCAACTGTGGAAGTCAGGGCTCTTCGTCAAAGGTGTTATAATTCGTCCCAAAGACGAAGGCCCTAAATGGTAACCTCATAAAAAATTTCAGCTGAATTCTGCAAGATTCAACAATTCTACTTTACTATTTGTTATGAAATTAAATATTGCCAGATTCAACAATAAAAAACACATGCATTAATTATTTTTTTCGTTAATCAACAAACTAAACATATTCAGTTACATGTTTGGGTTAGGTTTGCATCTTTCGATTTTTTTGAAAATTTTAGATTCAGAGGTCTAAGACATATTCAGGTATTTAAACTTTTGGTTCATGTTTGGTGCTATCCAAGTTTGGGTCAAATTAAGATACCCACATATCGTAAAAACTAAAATCTTGGTTAAATTTACAGTTTGGTTAATTTTTCTCAAATATAACTACATAAATTCTTGGTTATTTTTGATATGTCTAAACATAATTGATATTTTTGGCTTTATAGTTGTAATTTTAGAATTGAGTTATACCAATTTTAAATATAATTAATATTTTAGGTATATAATTGTATTTTGGATATCCATTTATTGTTTAGTTTGAGTATAGTTTTGATTATTTGAATACATGAGTTTATGACTTTTTTTGGGTATTTTGCCCATTCCTAACACAAAATTTGTGTATTATAAAGAAAAATAAATTAATTCATATATTTTAAGGTATTTTAGTAAGACTATTAAAATATCGAATTTAACATTTAATATTTTATTTAATTGATCTGGATGAACATGCAAATTGTTTAATTAATAATTTCATAATTTATTTAATTAATTCATTCTAAAACCTTTTTTTTGGGTCAAAAATTCACTTGTTACTAATTGAATTCTAACTTATTTGGCTAGATTCTACCAAAAATCACCAATTTTTTTTTAAATTATACAATTCTGCTAGATTCAGCCGAATTCCGCTATTTATCATTTGAAATCTTACTTCTTACCATTATATATAATACAAATATTGTAAAGTGAAAGTTAAGAACTTTTGTTAAAGACTTCTTAAAATTTTTGTTCGATGGTGAGGTTCTTAAAAGTGAAGTTCTATCAAAAAAACATTTTGGTGTCTTAAACTTATCCAACAAGAAAACATTTGAAGTTCTATGCTAATATCAAAATTTTTTGAAGATCCAAGATTACAATATCAAACCAATTCATACAAGTTCTATAATACATACATTGTTATGAAACAAATTCATACAAGTTCTATCTATCCACCACCAACTCATACAAGTTGAACCAAATCATACAAGTTATGAAACTAATTCATACCAATTCATACAAGTTCTATCTATCCGCAACAATAAAAGAAAGAATTAAGTTCTTAACAAATACATTGTTCTGTTATTCTGTATCTCTATCCAAGTCTACGAATTCTAAATAACTAAGTTCGTTGTATTTTAAAGTCACCAAAAGCCTAACTATCATCTCTGCTGTTTCATCTATTCATCTAATCTTCTACTGATTCATACAAGTCAGAGCCATAATTACTTGTGCTCTGATGATTCATCTTCTATAAATGCATGAAGAGCTTCCACAGCCAAGGAGATTCATAAACTGCAGAGGATGTGACAATTCCTGCAATAAGTCAGAGCCATAAACCTGAAAGATCAATCACACTAATAAAAAGGAGCAAAATATACGATCAACAAACCTTGTTTCCGGCTAAACAGAAAATAATATATGATTAAACATTGTATTTGGATGACTATACGTAGGTGGCGAATGAGTTGACTTGGCTGGAAATTTTGTGGCACCTCCAAAGGATGCACCAGTGAGGATATTTTACACAATATATCAATATAAGTAGCCCTGGATATTCGGTTAAATTGGTTTATTTGGTTTGGTTTATTCGATTTTGCGGGTTTTTTTCATTATAAAGATCTTTCTAAGATAATAGAGAAAAACCAATCATAAATCCAATTGTCAACAAGATATGATACCTTTGATCGCCTCTAAACAAATATATGTGGATTATGTTTGGTACACTTGTTCAATCAATCTTATTCGAGTGCCTCTACCAGCCGATCATTTTCCAACAACTAATTGGCCACCTCTTCATTCCAACTCGATTCCAAGTACCACCAAGACTTTCTTCCGCAACCTAATCCCGAATAGATTAAGCCCACAAAATGGAAGACTGACAAATTAATTCAACAGAAATAAATAATTCAAGGAAAAAAATAGAAGAGAAGTCTTATGTACAATGCTCGTAGTGGATGTGGTGAAGATCGTGACTATGGATACTGGATCAAACACTCAAAATATGTGTGTAATTTATATGTACACATAGTAGTTTTATATAATACTCTTATGCTCTTTGTAAGAATATGTAGAATACAAAGTATATTTATCTTTAGATCAAGAATAATGAATCTAAAAGAATATGTTCTTCTTACAAAATTTTGGGGTCCTATATACATTACAAATATTTTAATGCTACTTAACTATGATTTCCTTTTAATGTGTTGGTTTTGATATTTTCTTTAATGATGTAATGGCTCAAGTTTGAATCTGACTGGGCCCTTATTGGACTTTTTCCCGTTGGGCTTGTTCACGAGCTTGGTAATCCATTATCATCAACCTCATGTTCCCAAACTGATAACAGGTTCACTGGTCTTAATGTCTCTGTGGTGGGTCTCTTACTTCCATTGTTATGACATGGCCACCACGTGCATTTTGGTATGGATCTTGGATATCTATTGCGGAATCTGATATCAATAGTGATCTTGAAGGAGGTTGTGACAATGACAACCACAAAGACAGTTGTGGTGGCAACAGAAAATGCAGCGTCAGATTGTAAAAAAAATTGATCCAAAAAATTAGATGCAGTGAAAAAAATCTTAGGAATGACAATTTAGAAATGATGTAAATACATTTCTTAAATAATATGACACATGTTGAACGTGTATCGTAACAAGAGAAGTTTGATAAATGTGTTGTATTGATTATATTGGGAATTCGTAGATTTTTGTGATAAAGAAGAAAGATCCGAGGCCAACAAGGCTTCGGGTTTCAGAAAGGATAAAATATATTACAAAAAAAAAAGTTTATGGGTTGATGTCTTCGACCGCGGTTCAGAAACTGTGGTCGAATTATCCACTGAGACTCGGTCTTCCGAAAGTCTTGTAATGATCAGAATCTTTATCTCTCTTAAATTGTTCATTCTTTCTCTCCTTTGATTTGGTTAGCATTTATGATGGCTATCTTGGTTTATTTATAAGGCTGAATGTTTTCCTTCTTATCTCGTTTCTGCAGGAAATCCAAGATTTCTCTAGCTTGGCGGTAGTTTACTATTCCCGGCTGTTCCGGGAATTGCAGCTCGGTAACAAGTTGTTAGCCGGAGGAATCTGAGGACCGAACGATTATCTTCTCATCTCAGATTCTGGGTTCGGTACAATCCCGACCCATTAGGGAATCCATTGTTGAATTTGGGCTAAGCTTTTCGATTCGTGCTCAGTCCACCTCCAACAATTGTCCCCCTCCCTTCAAGCCCGTTAGGCGAAGCATAGATTCGAGCTCGAGAGCTTCTAAGTTTTCCCAGGGTTAAATTTGGGAATGACGATACTTCCATAAAACCTGGGTCCTTGTAGCGATTGAGTTCTTGGGATTCGCTATGGAAAGCTGCTTCTCGATGACACTGATGTGTGATGTTTTATGCATCAGGTTTTACCCAACTTCTAAATTCCGCAAGTGCACAGTTGTACGCGGCAATATAGTGGTGAGATCGATCAACAGAGAGTAAAGAACTCTATAGATGCTTAGATCTAAATAGAGCTAGGATGAAAATATGGAAAGTTTTTGTCACAGAAAATCAAATCCGAATAAAATCCAAAAAAAGTAAATATGGAAAGAAATCAATTTAAAAAAATGTTGGGATATGAGAAATCGCAGGGATTTAAATAAATTAAAATGATATCTAACCGGATTAGCAATTAAATGATCTAGATCTAGAACACAAACACTGTACCAAAATAGATCTCTTATTAAAAGAAAATATTATCTAATAAAATCTTTTAATTAAAAGTAAATATTATTCTACCATAAATCCGTTAGGACCCTATGATAGCATATTTCGACCTAGTTTGATAGAGTTCACTTGTAGATCCAGCTTTGGAAATCTGGAAATCAAGCCTACAAACTATAGATTCCGGGTAGAATAGCCAACGCTAGCTGTACTATTAAACCCTTTGAATCATTTGATAGATTCGTCAACCTAACAAAAGCATTTGATTCATAGAAGTAGAGATCTATTAACCATAATTATAATCTATAACAATAACCTAATCAAACATTAAATCCCTTTGAATAAATTCCGTCTCCTAACATATAGATCTACTCAACCATGACAATTGGTTGATAGATCATTATGATGTATGGTTGAAACACAAAGAAAGAGATGAAGAGAGAATGTAGGTCTTGAAAATGCAATGAAAATACTTTAGATTTGAGAAAAACAATGTGAAAAGTTTATAGATCTGAAATAAGAAATAAAAATGGTAGAGTAACAATAAATTTGTCTGATTTTCTTGGCCGCTCAAAAAATAAGCCTTATTTATAGAGTGTCTTCTGGGTCAAAACTCGGAGTTAATGTGCGATTTAGAGTATATTCATGACTGGGATCGATCGATCCGACTTTGATCGATCGATCTTCTTCCTCTGATCCGTGCCACCTCATTGATTTCTTTGACTGACCAATCTGCTTCGGGATTGGTTGATCCTCATCATGCTTGGTCGATCCTCTTCAGGATCAATCAATCCACGATGTCTCCAAAATCCAATGATGTGTAATAAAGTCCAAAATTGCTCCATTTTGCATGTTTTAGCTCCAAAGAAGTGAAAAACTTGAAAAGACACTAAAATCGGCCAAAAAAACACAAAACCTAACTTCTAGACTCAATTAGACAAGTAAAAGAATAATAAAACGGCCAAAAAGACTCAATTAGACTCATAAGACACCTTAACACAAGACCAAAAATATTCGTGATGATTCCGCTTAGGCCCTCTGTACATCCTTTCCCTATATAAGTCACAATATCTTGCTGATTTTTGTATTTTGTGTTCGATTGGAGTTTTTCTATGGGAGGCATCTGTCGGTTGAGGGCGACTATCCGTCCGCTCAGGCATTGTACTTCGCGTTTGTTTTTTGGTGATGGGAGGTCTTAGATTGTGGTTATTTCCTTTGGGTTGGCCTTCACGCCTTGCTGCATGAAGATGTTGATGAGGAATTCCCCCAGTGTCATGCCAAATGTGCATTTTTCCGGGTTGAGCTTTATCCCGTAAAGGTTCAGCGTTTTGAAACAGTCTCTTAAGTGCAATATGTGATCTTAGGCTCTAGTCGATTTAACGAGCATGTCATCGATGTAGAAATCCATCATATTGCCTAGCTATTCTGAGAACATGTGATTAACGAGCCTTTGATATATGGCTTTGGGGTTCTTCAGACTGAAGGACATGACCTTGTAGCAGTATGTTCTGCGGTCGATGATGAAGGCCATTTTTTCTCTATCATTGAGATGCATCATGACCTGGTTATACCCCTAGAAGGAATCCATGAAGGACAGAAGTTTGTTGCCCATGGTTGCTTCGACTAAGCAATCGATATGGGGAACTGGAAGCTGTCTTTCATGCAGGCTTTGTTAAGGTCGGTGTAGTTTACACAGACCCTCTATTTTCCGTTTTTTAATTTTTCACCACGACCGGATTTGTGAGCCAGTCCGGGTATCTGACCGGGGTAATCGATCATGCGGCATACAACTTTTTGACTTTGTCGTTTACTGCCTTTGCTCTGCCTGGACCCAACTTGCACTTTTTTTATTTGATTGATTTGTATGTCAGGTCGGCGGTTAGCTTGTGGCTGAGAATGGTGGGATCAATCCTGGGCATATAATCGGTTGACCATGCAAAGGTCCCGACGTTAGATCGTAGGAACTTTACTAGTTCCTCTTTGATAGAGTCTTCAAAGTTTACATTGACTCTGATAATTCTTTCATGGTGTGCGTCATCTAGGCTGATGTGAGTTATAGAACCTTGATGGGGATTGTTGACCACGACTAGGTCATTTTGGAGCCTTGATTGGATCAACATGCATTTTTCCAGTACATAGTTGTTGTTCTATGATAAAGCAGAATCTTGCTTTGAGTTGGTCTCCGTAGAGTGTGAATAGGCCGGTAGGGGTTGGGAACTTCAGACATTGGTGGTACGACCGCCTTCATTTGGAGGAGCCGGGGGGGGGGGGTTCCGAGAATTATATGGTAAATGGCTAGCTTATATACTATGGTGAATCTCACCATCCAGCATTCCCCGCCTATCTTGACGGGCAGCTTTACCGTGCCTTTTGATATTATGGTGTCTCCATTGAAATCTGTTAGGGGTTTGTAACTTGGCTTGACGTGGTGGTTGGTTGTGGCCAAGTATATTTTGTGAAGCGCCTCGAGGAAGATGACGTTGACTGAGCTGCCAGTGTCAACCAAGACTCGTGTGATCGAATGTTCTGCAACATTGATCTCGACGATGAGGGGATCACTTTGGGGGGGGGGGGTGTCGATGCCTTGTGTGTCTGCATTGGAAAAGGTGATCCTGGAGAACTGTTCTGCGAGATCATAGTGGTGGGATTATTTCCATTTGACCGATGTGAGGACCCCTTGCTGATGCTGCTTGATTGATTTAACGGAGTCGCTGCAGTCCATGAGGTCTCCTATGATCATTGCCACTCTTTTTGTTCCGTGGGGGTACGAGTCTCCTCCATCCAGGCGTTCCCACTTTGGAGTATTGGGGACATGGAAGACTTGTGGGGGTTGTAGTTGATTGATTTGTGGCCGACCCTACATTCTTTGGTAATCCGTTTCGACCGTCATGGGTTGTTGGTTTCTCTGTCGTTCCGTTCGTGGGCTTTTTCTTATTTATATGTGGTACTTCCTGAGCAACTCGCTCTGTAAATGGAGACACTGCAATGTTCGGTGACCGGACACATTATGGAATGTGCAGAAGTTTGGTTCTTCCGTGGGTTGGTTGTTTGTCGGGTTAGACCATTGGTTGGATCAACCGTGGGGATGTCCTCCCCTTCATTCGTTAGAATGGTCCTCTTGGTCATTGATCACGAAGACAATGGCTTGTTTGCCTTGGTCGTCACGGTCCGCAGTCGTACTCGAGTGATATTGTCTTGGTTTTTTTTGTTCTTCCTTTAGTTTCTATATAGTTGACTATGATTGGTACAACACATATTTTTTGGTTAAGGTGACCTGTTACTCTTCAATTTTGACAAATACTGTGGCCCGGTATAAGGCATCTTCCAGGTGCCCGGGAGAGCTAACTTTCAAATCCTTCCAGAAGGCGGTTTGGTACCATACCCCTGTTGGAGTGCGCGGAGCATGGTGTCGTCGTTGATATATCATGGATTTTATGGTTTTATGACATGATATATGTATTGGTTTTGGAGTCTTTTGTATATATATTGAGTCTTATTAGGTGCAAACACGAGATGGGTCCTTATGAGCACTTTGGAGCATTTGGAAGCTTGTAGCTGAGCAAATAAAAAAGGAGACGGATATTCCTGTCCATGTCGATCAACATGCTTCCCTTGTGTCGGTCGACATCACCTAGACGATATTGAAGCCTCCGAGTTTTATCAAGTTTTATCAAGTTTCAAGAACTGCAACTTTGCCCCAGAAGTTTCCAAAGTTTATAAATCATGCCTAATAGTGTTTTTTAGTTAAACTATGTTTTAGAAGTCCCAGAGACTAAGTTGGGTGATATTCTAAGTTTTTCAAGTTCATTGTAAGTTTCAAGGAAATTATTGGAGAGAAGATTCAGTTCTCAAACATTGTAGAGAGAAGAATTCTGAACTCCTTTTGTTTCTTATTTCCGATTTTATGAGTAATATAGAGACAATGATTTTTGTTTCATCTTCTATGTCTGAGTAGTTACCTTGTTAGATCTAGGGTTTCAAAAGGGATTATGAAGGAAAATTGAATTGGGTTTAGTATTGTTAAGTTATCTATTATGTTCTTCATCTAGATTTGATAATTACACTAGTCTTGAGACTGATCACCTTAATACTGGTAGCATAGGATTATTGGTAGATACGAGAGTGGTATTGATACCCCGAACGAATCTTAGATGAGCAAACAACCTATTTGCAGCGAGAGTTGGTTTAGGAATTTTGTAAACATAGGGTACTCGCACTATCATAGAGACTATATTTATTAGTATTTCGCAATGAGATTTAGGTTGCTTCTTTTTAGAGGATAGATGTCGTCGCAGCAAGAGTTGGATGAGATATCATATTAGTATTACAAATTTAAGAATCGCACAAACAAATTAGACTTAATTTACGAACCGTCCAGTTCACTTTCCCAAGTTTTCCTGATTGATGTCCCTAGGTTTAGTGCTTTAATCACTTGAATTTAGTCCCATTTAATTGCTATTTTTGTTTATTGCTTTACTCTATTTAGTTTTCTTATTTTCTTCTAGCTTAACTCAAATCTGTTCAATCTATTGTGTGAGTTTTCAGAGTCGTTGTGGATTCGACCCCTAAGTGTTGCAATCGAACTCTTAATTTGAGAGAATAGTTCTAGGATTATATTTGACCTCTGTCAGTCGTGCCCGGTTTCTGAAATTTTGGCGAGCACGGACTTGAATTTGTTGATGTATGAGCGGAGCGTCTCGTGTTTGTCTTTGGGTGAGGCTTCAGAGGTCGGGTATTGACACGTTCTGAGTTATGAATACGTGGTAATTTTTGAAGAATGCCAAACGTTAGCTGGGCATAGCTTCCAATAGAGTTTCTCTACAGTTTGGAGAACCACGTTAACGCTTGTCTGGTTAGATTCTCAACAAAGCACTAGGTTACTTCTCATTCTTCCGGGAAGAACTGTGGATGGCCCATCGTGATGGTGAAGGCGGAGACAAAGTACAGCGGGTTTCCCATCCCATCGAATGTTGGGAAATATTTTTCGTTTGGGGGCGAGCGTTCGTTGCTCAGATGTTGGCTGAAAATGGTGTGGTTTGAGCTTCGAATAGAATGCGGTAAATCTCGGACGCCGAGCTCGTTGAGTTTTCTTGTCAACTACTCCATTTCCTAGTCGTGGTGCGTATTTTGCTGGTATCCCATCGAAGGTGGTCTTTGGTCATGAAATTCCGCGTGGGGTTCCCTTGGGGGTAAGTTCTGCATGGCCGGGTTATGCAGGTATCCCATGGGTACACCGAGGTCTTGACGTTCCCATGTATGGAATGTCAGCGGTCCTGGATAATGTGGGTACTTTGTGGGTCCGTATGGATCTCGTTGGTCTTTGGCATATGGCTCGGGCAGATAGGCGTGACGTGTGTGTCCCATTTTCATGCCAGAACGTGGCCATATAGTTGGATCCCCATCCTTTTGCACTCTCTAGTCGTTGGGTGAGAGTATGCTAGCGGTCCGTGGAAGATTTGGTTTAACCAGCTCTGCGGTCGGGGATCAAGGTTGGAAGTTGGATGGAGGGTGTTACCGCCTGATGAGCGCTCCTGACGTTGGGATTCCATTGACTGAGTGCGGTTGGTACAGTGCTTGGCCTGGGTCTACTCCGTGATTATTTTGTCGAGGCGTTTGTTTGTCGCCGTTGCGAATTATTTCATTTGGAGGAGGTCGTTAGTCTCTGTGTGCTGCTGGCTAGCAACTGGCTCTGCTCCTGTTTGTCCTTGCTCATCGGGTTCCTGGTCGTCGTGAGATTCATTGTGGTTCTTTGTGGTGAGGTTACCTTCGTCGTCCGGTGGATATTCTTTGGGGTTTTTGACCACCAAGGTGTTCATAGCTTCAACTTCAGTTTGGCAGCAATAGGTTCTGAGGTCTGCAGAGGAGCATGCCCTATGTGTAGCGGCTCGGGTGACTATGTTGAGCCTCGAGGGGAGGGAGACGGGTCTCCCCATCATGCTTCGGGTCCTTTTCTGTGCATAAGAAAGTATCTATATATCTCCACAGGCGGCGCCAATTGTCGAACGTGTATCGTAACAAGGATAGTTTGGTAAATGTGTTGTATTGATTATATTGGAAGAAAGACCCGAGGTCGACAAGGCTTTGGGGTTCAGAAAGGATTAAAAAAATTACAAAAGAAAGAGTTTATGGGTTGATTTTTTCTATCGCGGTTCAGAAACTTTTGTCAAATTATCCACCGAGGCTCGGTCTATTCGAAGTCCTGTAGAGATCAGAATATTTATCTCTCTTAAAAGCTTCATTCTCTCTATCCTTGAATGCTTCTTGTTTGGCATTTATGATAGTTGTCTTGGGTTATTTATAAGGCTGATTTTTTTCTTTCATATCGCATGTCTGCAGAAAATCCGGGATTTCCCTAACTCGGGGGAAAGTCACTATTCCCGACTGTTCTGGGAATTGTAGCTCGGTAACAAGTTGTTGGCCAGAGGAGTCCGAGGTTCGGTACAATCTCGGCCGATTAGAGAGTCCATTGTAGAATTTGGGCTGAGCTTTTCGATTCGTGCTCAACCCACCTCCAACAACACATGAAATGGCAGATTGCTTGACTGATTCTAGTCTTCTGCTTGAGCTCAATTCTTCATTGATATAGGCATGTCCATCAGACCAGGCTCATTTCGGTCCCAAACCCGCAAAATATGCGTATATTTAAGTCTGATTCAGTTTAGCCAATATATAAGATACTAGTATATCTCCCGTGCTATGGGCATTAGTGATCTTGAAAAAATATTAAAGAAAAAATTTCTTAAATTAAATAATATAATGCAATATATCTTTATTATGTTAAAAACAATTTTAACTTAATGGTTAATATTGGTATTTGTTTTGTTTTATAAAGTCCAATATGGACCCAAAATAACAAATGAAAACCAATAAATAAATAAAAAACAAAAGTGAAATAATTATCTCATATAAGAACAATAATTATTTAAATACTTTTTGAGATAATTGGACATTAATGTTTTAACATATCTGGCTAAAGTATAAATCTTAAATTATTGATATCAGTGAAACTGAAAATACAGTAAAATTAACTTACACTTAATCACCTTAAAAATAAATTTAAAAAAATATAATTACAAAAACAACATGGAAGATGATGATTAGACATTTATTAGAAGAAATGTTTCTAAAAATGCAATTGACTCTTTTAACCACTTTATACCAAAGAAAACAAAACTTTTTAATCCGTAAGATTTTTCTTTAAAATAGATGATGAATATAGGGTTCAATAAAAAGAATTTACTCTCTAATTAGAATTTAAATAGATAAGCATTTATAATCTCACTAACCTGATTTTTAGCTTTGGCTATTGCTTTATGAGATAAATCAATCCAAATCTAGACTTTAGGACTACATAATCAACAGTTTGGATATTTCCATTGAAACAAGTCTTCAAATTCTTGTGTTAGAGATTGAGATACCATCATAGTTTTTGAGCAAATAAAAAAAAAGTTTTACAAAGAATTTTAGTTTTTTATATTTTTTAGAGAGAAAACAGAAATGAGTATAAGTTCATTTGAGTTAAATTTTGAATGAGTTCAGTTTCAAATTGTTAATTTGTGAAATTGTGACTTAGTGTGAGAAAATTTAAAAATTTCTAGAATATATTTATTTTAGTGTAATAAAAGATTACCTGAATTTGCATTTGGGAAAGAGTAAAAGAGTTACAGAGAAAAAATAGGAAGAAATTTTTAATTTTAATTAAAACTTTGCATTTTCTCCTTGTTTTTATCTTGAAAAAAATTAAATTTAAATTGTAAAACAAAATCTATGTGGCAGATTTTGATTGGCCAAGTAACATTTGCTTTATTATATAAAGGATATCAATCCAAATCTAGACTTTAGAACTATATAATCGATAGTTTGAATATTTTCATTGAAGAAATCTTCTGATTTTGTGTTAGAGATTTAGATACCATTATAGTTTTTGAGCAAATGAAAAAAAGGTTTTACAAAGAATTTTTATTTTTTATATTTTTTTGAGAGAAAAGAAAAATGAATATATGTTCATGTGAGTTAAATTTTGAATGAGTTCATTTTCAAATTGTGATTTGTGAAATTGTCAAAAAATTCAGAAATTTCTAGAATATATTTATTTTAGTATAATAAAAGTTTAATTGAATATGCATTTGGGAAAAAGTAAAGGAGTTACAGAGAAAAAATAGGAAGGAGTTTTTAATTTGAATTAAAATTTTGGATTTTCTCTTTAATTTTAGCTTTAAAAAATAAAATTGAAATTGTAAAACAAAATTTATGTGGCAGTTTTTGATTCGCCAAGTAACTTTTGTTTTATTATATAAAAGATCCGAGCCTTTAATCTAAGAACAATACTTGGGTTCACCTCTAGTGGTGAACCGCTTTGTTCACCCCCTCTTTCTCTAATCAATCAAAATATAACATATAATATTATCATTAACTATTCTTTCTAAATCTAATCAATTAATCATTAGTCACTCTTTCTAAATATAATCAATATAAATATTTCAACTAAAAGTATAGTTTAAAAAAATTACAACTAGACAAATGAAATTAATAAAATAAATTAAGAAAATTCATCTAACAAGATTATTCACGTAATGTTATATTTAACAAAAAATAATAAATTAAAACTAAATAAAAAAAAATATAAAACTATATCCTAAAGGATACAACTCAACAAATCCAAAAATAAAAATTTTAAATTTTAAATTTATTTTATTTATTATTTAAATAAAAGTAATAAATTAAAACTAAATAAACAAAACATATAAAACTCTATCATAAGTGATACAACTTAGCCAATCCAAAAACTAAAACTTTTAAAATATTTCATTTATTTTATTTTAATATTTTTTATGGTATAATTTTATATATTTTATTTATTTAGTTATAATTATTATTTTAATGATTGATAATTAATTATTACATTTATAAAAAATAATTAATAATAATATTATACGTTATATTTTGATTAGTCCGAACTTAACCATGATATTCTCCATTAATAGTGAATTCAGTATTTTCTATAATTTAAAGCCTGGTCCGGCTTGAATAAGGCTATTCTAGACTTTTTCGAGCTTTCATGTACAACAAAATAAAAAAGTTAAAAGGAAGCATTGTTTACTAACTACTTGAAATCTTTATTTTTTATTTTTTATTTTCGTTTTGATAAAGTCACATCCTTATTCATTGAGATGAACAAGTCCATTTCTATTGATATTTCTTAGATTCTTCGTAGTTGCAATATTTTATTAGAAACTGTGGCTCTCTAATAGGACGACAATCCTCATCCAGGATGTCTTAAAAATTAACTATTACTAAAATTAAAGAAATTCATTTTTTTGGGTATCAAAAAATATCTATAGGAAGACACAACATTTACTATTCATGTATTAAAAACACTTATAATTCTTTTTGAAATTAGTTTTATATTTAAAAATATTTATAAAAAATGACTAATGTGGATGCTCTTGTGAATTGGAGAGGTCTTCGAGACTTGCACTATACTTTAAGGAAAGATGTTATAGGGGAGTCCAGAGCCGTGCCTAGAGTTTAAGGAGGCCTTATATAAACAAAATAAACTTTTATATATATGTTTTGTTAAATATGTGTTGTAATTTGTAATTAAAATTTTACATAATTTTTTAATAAACTAGAGAAAATAAGTAAAATTTTAATTTATTTTTTAACATCAAACATTATTTTTAAAAGAATTTTTGAAAAAATACAATGTTTATGTTTCATAATTTTTGTATTATTTTCTTACAAATTAACACAATTTTTAATCTATAAAAGTAGAGTAACATTTCAGAAATAGTTAAGACTATTTGTTTAGTATATTAATTATGAAACAGAAGTTTAAAGTTAAGAAAATAATACTAAAATACATTTTTTACTAATATACCAAATAAAAGTTTTAAAATTTTGGAGCCCTAAAATTGCTAAGTATTTTGGTGGCCCTTGGCGAATGCCTTTTATCACCCCACATAGGCACGTCTCTGAGTAGAATCATACACCCAATCAAACATAAGCCATATATATGTTTGATAAGCACATGACGAAACTCATATTAACTTTTCAAGTTTATGTCATTTAAAACCTTGGTCCATACATAATGATGAACACTTATTATTGGACCGTGAGTTGATTATATACTAGACTACAATTAATTCATGTTGATTCTGATTTGATGTATGTTCATGTTAAGGTTCTAGATGGTTCTATTACCTTAACAGTTCCCGAACTACAGTTGTTACAAAAATTAGTCTGGGGTTTAACCAAAAATTCTAGTCACCAAAGAAAGTACTCGGTTTTGACCAAAACCGATAGTCAGTCAAAAGACCTATTCAAGTTGGAAGATAACCTGTAATCTACTATAGTAAACTGCAAGTTGACAACTTACGTATAAAATATTTCAAGTATTTAGGTATATAAGGATGGTGGATTATCGTTATTGTTCAATGTATCTTGTCAAGACACAAAAGGTCAAACAATAAACCACAAAAACGCTCTTTTTTGTTTTGTTTTGTTTGTTCTAAAAAAAAAGCTATCTCATGGCTGGTTCTTCTTCCTCTGTGAGACCCACCCCATTGGGGCCTCAAGTGTTCATCAGCTTCCGGGGAGAAGATGTGCGCAGGGGCTTCATAAGCTTTCTCGACCCTGCCCTGAGAGAGGCGAATATAAACGTCTTCATAGACGAGGACGAGCTTTTGGGTACAGATTTGGTTGAGCTATTGACGAGAATAGAGGAGTCTGCGATCGCACTGGTGATCTTCTCCAAGGAGTACACAAATTCGGATTGGTGCTTGGATGAGCTGGCCAAGATAAAGGAACGCAAAGATCAAGGCCGTCTCAAAGTGATTCCTATCTTCTACAAAGTTGAACCTTCCGTCGTGAAACATCTTAAAGGCCAATTTGGCGATAATTTCAGGGAACTGAAACTCAAGCATAAACATGAGCCAGAAAGAACTCGGAAATGGAAGGAAGCTTTAGTTTCAATTCCCGAAACAAAAGGCATGCCCTTGGCGGAACAAAGGTTATTTTTTCACTTTTGTCCCTTACTGACTTTGTTTTATATAAGAACTGAAGAACAAACTGAAATCTAGACTAATAGTCCATTTCGATACATCTACTTAAAGTATCTCTAAAGAAACATCTGAAACCTGACAATTGCTTTCTTGTTTATATCTTTCACTCGTATGGTATGACAGTGACCGGACCGATAGAGAGTTCATAATCTCAATGGTAGGCAAAATTCAGAAATTGCTGGAGAATATGAGAGGACATCCAGAAACAGAAAAGAATCGCCATGGTGGTTTCATTATTCCTGCAAGGCAACCAGAAAGAGAAGCGAGTCGTCAAGGAGGTTCCATGGTCTATGCAAAGGAACTAAATATCACTCATTCCGACGATCCTCAAAGATGGGCTTGGAGTTTTATCAACGAGACACCAGAGTAATATTTCTGTGAGACACCAGAAAAATACAATTTTAGTTTTTAGAAACTTTATTTTTTTTTCGTCTCAAATTTTAGAAAAACCTTAAGAGACATTTTTCTTTATAAGAAAAAAATATCGGTTTATGACAGCTAACATTTATTTTATACATAATTTACAGCAAATATAGGTTTCGGGTTTGTTCATAATTCATTCAAGTTTAAATTACAACAACTAATTCAATTATTTTGGTCACTTATAAATAAAAGATGTGTGATACTAATTATTACAATAATTTTTTTTCTTTCTAAAATGTTATGTTTGATTTGGTCCTTTCTATTTCTCTTCCATGTTTGCAGCTCTGCGGCCATTGAAGTTGCGACAATGATTAAAGTTTACTGGCTTAAAATAGTCGGAACAATTAAGACTGGGGATCTAACACCAGGAACAAAGTATGAGGCTGTGTTTGTTGTGAAATTAGAAGAGAATGCGATTGGATGGGAGGAACCAGTGACTTTGAAGTTAAAGGTGGTACAACATGATGGGGACGACAATCGGGTGGATCGGACAGAGAACTTGAAAGTTTACATAGGCCAAAACTGGGTGGATATTTTGGCCGGAGTTTTCATTGTTCCGCCAAAAAACACGCCCGCCACGATCATTTTCACCATGTATCAGTATAACACCGACGTTAAGAAAAGGGGACTCATCGTCAAAGGTGTTGCAATTCGTCCCACGAACTAATGCGCACAAGCAAAAACATATTGGATCTTTCTATTTGTCTATTATTTGTATTTGATTCTAAAAATAAAAATAAAGCACTGGTCTTTATGGTAAAAGGTATGTGCCTTGAACTCTGTCTTTGTTAACTCATGAATTGTACGTTTTTTTTTTTTTTTTGTTATTCTGGTATTTTATTGTTTGAAATTCTTATGAATTTTAATTTTAATAATTTATTTAAATTTTCGTGCTATGACTCTCTGAGAGACTAATCATGCTCCCAATCTTATAAGTAAATTGTACATGGACACATTATTTTCTAGTTTCATACTGGTTATATATACATATGAATACATTCTTCTATCAAATAACATCCTAAATTTAGGCTCCAGTTACAAAAGTTTATGTGGTTTCGGTTTGGAATTTTAATTGGTAAAGTTAAGGGAAAGACAAAAAATTTGTGTGATTTTTCATATACTCAAAACTTTTGTATCTGTAAACCCTTTTCAGTTTTCAGTTAGTATTACTTATAAGAGAAATAAAAAATTTGCTCGTACATCTTTCAATGATGGAAGATTGCTCTCTTTTCAACTTGCAGTGCAATAATTGTTTGGGATTTCGTTCGCACGACAAAAGAATGTGGAGGTTAGGCCGTTAGAATCTAAAGCGGTTAGTAAATTAGAGTACAGTTGGATTAAATTTTAGGGATCTTCGTTTGAAAATAACTTTTTGAAAGAGTACATTTTTTGTATTTAAACCTAAATTTTATTTGGATGATGTTGTCTCGTGGAGGCTTCCTATGGTTTTATGGCGATTTGGTTCAGTTGAGATCATTACCCAGTAACAAATTGACTAACACCTCGTATGGCCAAATAATGTATATTGAGCTGTGGCTTGGAGATAAGTTGGCTGATGAATACTCTCTTTGAGTCTAATCGGATAGGATGCATGTGGATGATAGGATGAAAAGCGCCATACATGTGATGAAAGATCTTGATAAGCTTGATGTCACGGGCTTATTCCGGAAGATCGTGCGGCAGTCGATTATCTCACGAATATCGACTTAGCCGTTGTCTCACGGACCATCTTCGACTGATTTCGTCCTGCCTAGGACTCATCAGGGGATCAGCTCCAGATCCCGACCAAATTGTGCAGGGATGGCCTAATCGCTTCTTCGTAGTTAGATCCTTGATCAGCGACAGACACTCCTCGAACTCAACCGAGTCGGTCTGCCTAATTCCAAAGAGTCTCTCCAACCTGAATCATGCACGCCCCTCACTGAAGCACGATACCCTACTCCAGTCGGAATGGCCCCGCAAAAGCAATGCGACGGTCACATACCATCCTAAGAAAATGGTGCGTGACGTCAAAATCTCTTTAGTTTTGGAGACACTGATAAGCGTCCCACGTTAGAAAGATGTGGGGGTTGGAATACTAGTATATAAGGTGTCCCAGGGTTCCCTTGTTCATAATAATCTAGGTTTTCAGGGGTTTGACTCATGCCCCTTATGGGTGAAGCCCAATTCTCAATCAATTGGTACGGTAAACATGGACTTGAACATCCCCACGGGTGTGCGATGTATAGGTGTGTCATTTATACATATTTGTATTTTAGAAAAAGAGTTACATAATCAAGTTTTTGGCGGGAAAATTATATATTTTTTTGTTCTTGATAAATTACGGGTTTTTATTTTTGGAAAAATTATAAATAGTGTTTTTAACGGAAAAATTATGGATACATATTTTGGTGGGAAATTTTTGGATCTCCACATTTTGGCAGGAAAATTGCATATATGTATTTTGGTGAAAAATTGTATATTTTCATTTTGGCTAGAAAAAATAGAGATTGTTAAAATTAATTAATAATTCAATTTTTTTTTTAAATGGATGGGTATAATGGTTAACCATCAACGCATTTGACCAATCAACCCATTCTAACCATGAACTCATTTGACCCATCAACCAATTAGGGTCAAAAATTTCAACTCATTAGGGTTCATGGTTTGGATCATGACCTATGATCCATTTTGACACCCTAGTACAATGTTTAGGGTTTAGTTATTACCAATTACAAAATGATATGAAAATAAATACTTTTAGTTATTTTGTACTGCTATCATATATTGCTATTTTTATCGTTTTTTCTTATTCTGATTTCATTTATCACTTTTGTTTTTCTCATGCTTTGTGTCATCAATTAAATCTATACATTAAATTAAACTGACAGAATGATATTTATCATTGTATTGTAAATTTGTAATATATACTATTCAAAGCAAAATCGAAAATTCTTTTACAAAATAATAAACTCACAAAAGTAAAATTTCACTTGTTTGATGAAAATAGTAATATTTGTACTATGTGATCTAGTTTGAAACTTTTGCATAGATGGTCCCAGCCGAGGGAGACTACACTACAGTCCCAAAAGGTTTGAAATTTCTTTGAAAATCAAAAATATAAAGCTCTATAATTTTATTTGTAATAATACTATTTTTATTGTAATTTTTGTTTTCTAAAATATATATACTACATGGGTCATAATCACGTTGTTTTCCCAACCAAATAATAAAATTAGAAACTCACTCCAGAGTTAGTGGCCCAAACTCATAGAAAGTTTTACAAACGTGCATTCAAAAATAAAATTCTATAAGTCCGTGCTAAACAATCGGCATGTTTATTACATAATATGGGGATATGAGATAGTGAAGCCAGGTAGAGAGCCTCGAGTGCGAGCAAGGTCATCTAGCTAAATAAAGAGGGTGGACCACTCTTCGAAAGATTGCACCATTGAGACGAACTCTGCATAATCAGTTTCAAACACTTGACAAAGTAACTTTGCCGAAAGAATATGATTCAATGTCAATAATAGTGTTTCCAACTCCATATGCAGGAGTGAAAGTTTTTCTGGTTACACTTAGCATCCAAAACTATTACAGGGTTCTCTCCCTAAAGACATAAAAAAACCTAGGCATGTAGTAGGATTCGATGATTTCTAAGAACCATCAATCCAACATCGAAACAGTGTAAGAGTTATGTCCAACAAATCCATATTAATTACATCCTCAGTTGTACATACTTAGCCTCCTCCCAAGCCAAATTTTTTAGTGATAGCCCGATTTAAATATGTTCGGGAAAATTGTTTGTTTGCCTTTAAAAATATTTTTATTTCTAACTTTTCACAAAAATAAAAATATCTAAGAAAAACAATTAGATATACCAAGTTCTTTTATATGAGTTAGAATTATCCAATATAGATAATTCAAATTCGTAAAGTCTAACTCTATAGAGAAATTACTTGGTGACGACAAAATTTTTGATAATGTCCAATTTTGTAAGGCAAATAAACATTTAAAAATTTCTTGATTAGTGGTTTCCTCTTCCATTCTACATCGCTGACAAATATTATTATAACTAACTTAATCTTGATGGTCCTAATCACGTTAATAATAAAAAATTTAAAATACTGAATTTCCATAAGTCTTGACATTTGGAATCAAGTGGTTGAAACATATTATTTGAAAAATAAAATTTCCAATAATAAAATATATGCAATGACAGATTTGTAGATTACATAATCTTTTTTGGTTGATGATTAAATTATATGGCAGAAAAAAATGCGCTTGGTCTTTCCGCGTTCGAGAGCTCAGTTTTCAATGCTATGCAGGTATGAACAAGTCCAACTATATATATATTTTAAATTATATATTAGAGAGAGATCATATCATCGATGCATCGCAGTTGCAGTTTAATTTTAATCCGACACTTGGATGTATAACTAATAAGTAGCCTATGCAAAGACTTTGTGAAGTAGGGAAGACTTTGTGTAGTAGGGAAGATTGTAATATATATATATATTGAATTTGGGGGATACATTGAACCAATCAACTAGGTAATAATAATACTCAGGGGACACATTCAACCAATCAACTAGGTAATAATAATACTCAGTTTTGTACTTAAATAATATTAAAATAAGATTCTCTCTGTTTCATAATAATATATGTTTTAGATAAAAGTATATATATTAAGATATTTTTTTTTCTTATAAAAATATCCCTTACATTTTCATTTTAAATTAGTTCAATCAATCAAATGTGTATTTTATTTACTTAAAATATTTAATAAAATAAAACAAACAAATAATCCTTAAACATTTAATAAATTGAAACATAAAGAGTATTAATTTTGTTTATGCATGTTGATGGCCGTCTTACTTAGTATGATTCTTATTTAAGGTATAAAATTGTTGGGCTTATGAAAACTCAAGTCAAGTTCCTCATTAGTACTAATATAATTGTATGTTTTGGGTCTAAGTGGCAAAGTCTGCACGGATTTGCTTTGAAGTTCATTTCCAAAAAAATCTCATACTAATTAGTGATTGATTTGACTTATATATTAGACATATATTTTCTAATCTTCCGATGTGAGATATTGGCTCGACTCCTAATAATCCTCCTTCAAACAATGAATCACAAACTTTAACCTCCGTACTAGCGAAACCTTGGCACCACGACATTTGCAACTCTTATTCGCATGGTTTTCTTGAGGCATCCTTATCGTGTTACATTAAGGGCTCTTCCCACACCAATTTCTCTAGGTCCACAACTTTTGACGTAGACTCTGATACCAATTGTTGAGCTTCTGAAAGCTCAAGTCAACTCCCTCATTAGTATGATATTGTCTGTTTTGGACCTAAGTGGCAAAACCCGCACAAATTTGCTTTTGAGCTCTTTCCCAAAAAAGCTTATACTAATTAGTGATTGACTTAACTATATATTAAACATATATTTTATAATTTTCCCATGTGAGACATTGGCTTGACTTCCAAATAAATATAGCAACTTCATACGCTATAAATTAGTTATCCATGGAAATACTTGATTTTGACCGGAGGATGGCGATATATCAACTAAAAGCCGAATTCAAATTTCGAAGACAAGTTGTGATCTATTTTTAATAAACTACATATGATTATTGACAACTTAATATATATAATTATTTTGAGCATTTAAATAAATAAATAAATAAATATATATATATATATATATATACTGTATATATAGGCTGGGGCTGATCTAGAAAGAAAAATTGTATGAAAATAAAAATATTAAAGGTAAACAATAAAAGGAAAAACGTTGTAAAAGGAATCATTGTACTCAAAAGTCAAAACCTCCAAAGCTTTGAAGCCATTTCACCAATTAAACACATTTAAAAAAAAAATTCTAAAATAGTACTAAAATATGTTTTATGCCAAATTTAGCATACATTTTTATTTAAGATAAAATAATATTTATATAAAGAAGTTCTCATAAATAGCACAAATTTAAGTTTTGTTCAAAATTTAGCACACTTTTTAATGATAAATATATCAATTTTATTAAACGGTTATTCTCCTTAATAGCACAAATCTCTTAACCTCATATTTGTAGGGTTTATGATTTAAGATTTAAGGTTTAGAAAATTATAAACCCTAAACTGTGTTTCTTTCCCCTTAGAAACTATACCATAAATCCTAAAATACTTACCAAACCAAAATTATTAATTTTTTCCCTTTTATAATTTTTTTATTTTAGTTCTAAATAAAAAAAAGTTTGCTAAAATTGGAACAAAAACATATTTTAGTTATATTTTAGGGAATTTCTTTTTATATAAAGAGCAGTTATTATTATTTTGGTTTTGGTTAAGTATTTTAGAATTTAAGATATAATTTTTAAGGGGTATGAGGTATGATTTGGAAACTAAATCTAAATTATATTTGTGCTATATTAATTTCATATTTTTAGGGTTAAAATCCTAATAAATTAAGTAAGTAATTTTCATCTTCTTGACATGTGTGAGAGAGTCTTTTAAGGAGTTTCTCAAAAACATAAAAATCAAAAATTAATGTGTCCAAATCAAATGAAATAAGTCTTTATTTATAAAGTATGAAAAATGATAAATTTTGGTGTAAATATTTTATATATATACACATAACTATTATGAAATAATTATTGTTATATAATTAATGGGAGAAAAAAAACTTATACATTTAAGACCAATCAAAAGTTACCATGTGCCAAAATAGAGTCCACTTTCTTTATATTCACGGCGTTGAAAATTTTCTAACACTAAATTTGCCACATAATCTTTCATGTTTTTCAACACACTATTGCAACAGTTTCAACAGACTATAAAGTCTTACACCAGTTGATAAATACACCATTGTAAGTAGTCTAAGTGTATGCAAGGTATGAGCTTGGAGAAAAGTCTACACAAGCATGAGATGTACATATAGCTTCTGGACCTTTGACCAGAAGGTCTCCTTCGGTACCCAGAGTCAGTGTTTAATGCATTCCTAATTAAAAAATGTCTCTTCGTATCAATGGAGCTTTTAACCCCAAGGCACAAAGGATCAAACCTTCTTGTGTTACCATTATGTCACCATCTTATTGGTAAATCTTAAAGTTAAAAAAGATTTTACATTTTTTTTTCTTTTTTTTTTCTTTTGGACTATACATTTTCATGTAAAAAAAGGCCAAGCCAATCTTGCAAAAAAACATTTAAATGCCACCGCCTACTTCCAAATATCTCAATTCTGGGTTCATCACAATAATACTCCCACTTTTGATCACTAAATTTAGTTGCCGGACGCTCTCGTGAGTTGTTTCATGATTACTGGTTCCACTTTGCAAAAGATGTGAATCTTGAGCTTAGCTAGATCTTACGTTTTCAGATGTTCCATTAGCAATCCTTGGTCCACTAATTGATCTTAACAAACTCACCTACCACCATATCGATTCATTGATTCTCAAAAAGAGATTGGTTAGATCTTTGCCAATCAGCTTGAGTTAGTCTATGAAGAAGTTAATGCCATGTCTCTGTAGCGCTGCCGCCTCTAAAACTAACAAAGCCGCACTACACACACAAAAAAAAAAAATGGGGCATTTTCCTTGCAAAGAAAATTATAAAAGAAAAGATAAAAAAACGGGTTCCTCAAGTAACAGCATAAACCCCGTTGAATCCTCTTCCCCAAGGATCAAATCGCAGACAAAGAGCAGTAATAGGTAGAGATGATAAAATTTCAAAACATTTTGTAATGGAAACAAACACGCCACCAAGCTGCACTAGATCCGTTTCAATTGGTTATACTGAATCATTATGTTATATACAAAAAGTAATCATACAATAGCTTCGGGGCTGAAAGGTGACACTCGAGCTAAACTTCAGACGACGATTGACGATTGCAGGGCTCGACATAATAAGAGAAACAAAAGAAAATAAAAATGATGGTAAAAGAGAAGCGTTTGTAAACAAAATTTCACTATGCCAAATCCTTTGGCTGAAGCAGATGCTTTAGCATTACATAGAAAGCAATCCCAACTGCTTCAGAAAGATTTTCTCCACCAATGAAATCTGTAAAGATAGACAGCCATGAACATAAATTTTACTAAGGAACAATCTACTTTATTACTAATTGGACATTTGTTCTGGTAAGAATGTGGTTCACCTGAAACGTATTCATCCTGTCTTAGAGACTTTCAACCATTTGCTTGACCACCAAATTTATCTTCCATTATTGGAGTTACACTTGCACCACAAATTTGAGTAATACTACTATATGTTTGCCATTCTTCTGGCTTTTCGCTTATTCTTTGGTCATCTTGTATCACTTCTTGTTTTTCATTTTTTTGTTCCTCCTCCACCACCCCATCCTGAGGTTCTTGACGGCTCACTTCAACAGGCATATCATATATTGCCTCATGAGAACCGTGTTTGTTTGTATCTTTTTCGTACACCAAACTCATACCGCACCTCAAAACCTTTCCTATCTTGCTTGTACCACCTGTGACAGTAAACTCAACTGCGGCTTCAGTAAAATTGCAGTTACTAGAGTTCCCATCTTCAAGACACCTGATGGTATGTGGGCAACTAATGTAGACTATAAAAACATGATTGCATTGAATCGTCTCTCCTTCTCTTGTCCAACTTCCTACTGGGCAAGTAAAAGGAGTCCAAGATTTTGCATTAGCTGTTATTGTAAAGGTCCATGCCACTGACAAGCCACTGATTTGATCTTTGACACCAGGAAATGAGACAACAGCACATAGAGCTATCCAAGAGAGGCTTTTCTCATGCCAATGTGGGGGCAGGCTGAGTTTCAAGAAAGATCCAACTCCGTCATGACAAAACCACGAAGGCACCTCAGATCCAGGGAAGCATGTGCTGAACAAAGACTCTGAACTAAGACCCTGCAATATTATAGAAAATGATATCATCTCGGGCAATTGTCTAAAATGGATACTTTCGAAAATTTATTTCCAAACGGAGATACAGAGAGCCACATGAACGTAGAGTTGGATATAGAGAGGTACCTTATTATAGTGTTTACGAGCATCTGATAGTAACTGGCATTTTCTTCGAGCATACGATGCCATTTCGTCCATTGCAGCTTGCTCCAGGTTACCACAGTTGGTGAAATTGAAAATGCAATGGTTCTGCACGGTCCGGAAGATACGGGCCAGCGGTTTTGCAACAGTCTTCAGTGAGCTGCATCCGTCTGCACCTAAGTACTGAAGATTTGGTGGTAACTCTGGAATAGATGTAAGACTCGTACAATACTTCAAATCCAGCCGTGTTAATCGAGAAAGTTGATTGATGTCAGCTGGAAGGCAGCTGATCTGATCATTTCTGCTTAAGCATAAGTACTGCACTGAGGGTAACTTCGGCATTGTTTTTATGGATGTCCCATCCAGAAGTAAAAATTTTAAAGAACTTATGTTGACTTCTGGAAAATGCTTGAGCTCCGAACAACCAGAGAGCACCAGTTTTTGAAGAGCTCTCAGTTCACCAACACAGATCGGTATATTCTTCAGCGATTTGCAGTTTTTCATATTCAATAAGATAAGTTGCTGGAGGTTCTTCACGTTGTCAGGAAGTTCACTTATTGCTGTTCCATCCAAATATAAAGACTCAAGATTTTTCGGAATCAATGGAAATTCCTTGAAGTTTGAGCAGCCGCTAAGGGTGAGAGTTTTTAGAAATATCAAATTCACATCTCCAAGAGATTCAAGACTTGTGCACCCTTCAAGGTTCAATGCTTGAAGATTTTTAGCTTTTGATAATCCTGACAAGCTGCTCAAGTTCCTTGAGTGATTGAGATCCACCCACTTTAAAACTGGTGTCTTCTGTGAAAACAAAACATTTAGCCAACAATCACAAAAACTATATAGCCAGGTTAGTATTTACATCAAAAAGGCTACAAGAAACACACCTGGTCACCCTCCCAAAGCTGTTTGATGTCGCTGTAGGGTAGTTTAAGGTCGACGAGTTTACTCGGGTCAAAATGTTTTGGAAGTTCCTCCAATGGGAATTTGAGCCAGTGTAGGCATCGAATCTCTTTCAATGGTAGCTCAAGATCATCAGGGAGGTTAATCTTATTCTGAGTTTTACATTCCTGAGGACAATGAGAATCGTAGAACTTGAGATACCGGAGATTAATCATGAGGTTTAAGTGATCTTTGTCTAAGATCGTTTCGCCCTTCACTTCAGACAAATCCAGGAAAATACCTCTAACACTGGGAGCTCTCTGGTAATGAATAAGAACAATAACCAAAACGTTATTAGCCAAAAGAATTTTTTTTTTAATTTGATCAATAAAATTCAAGAACTTTAATCTCACCATATTGTTCTGCAATACATTAATTTCGCCTTCCTTGATTATGTCTTGATGGCGCCACAACCTTCGTCCTCTGCTACCACCTTGAGAGTACGTTTTAGGATCAAGGTCTGTCGAAAATGTAAATAACAGATCATGCATTTCCACTCGGCCGTCACAAATATTAATCAGGAACTTATTCGTGAGAACTTTGACTGCTTCAGATGAATCCAGTAAACTTTCTACGTAATCCAAATCCTGCGATCTGAAACATGCAATGTCGTGAAATGCTTCTTTCTGCTCTGGACTCAGTTTGTCATAACTCACTTGTAAGACACTTCCAATATAAGAGATGGGACTTTGAGCAAGTTTCATTAGTTGCGAATTCCAAATCTCTTTCTTTTTCCCACGGAGATCTCCACCCAATATTTTGAGAGCTAGTGGATGCCCTTTTGCATAATGAACGAACTCTTGTGACAGCTTGATGAAATCTTCGGGAGGATTGTCTTGATCAAAGGCATGATAGCTAAAAAGATTCAAGCCATCTTGGTGGTTAAGTTTCTGGACAACGTAAGGATCATCATCTTCAACAAGATCCTTTAATAAGGACATGTCATTTGTTGCAATGACAATCCTGCTCCCTGGACAAATCCAGTCTCGACTCCCGAGAAGAGCGTTTATCTCTTCGCTTTTACTAACATCGTCAAGAATCACAAAAACTCTTCGTTTGAGCAGTTCACTCTTATACTTTTCGAATGGGTCTTCCACATTGGTTAAGTCTGACTCATTCAACGCTAGTAACTTTTGTACAAGCAATTTGGGCAAGATATCGAATTCTTTCCACTCCCAGGCCTTTGACTTTTCACGGATTTGATCAATTAATGCGCGCTTCATAAAATTCTTCTCCAACTTATTAAAGAGCTCTTTCAGCAGTGTGGTTTTACCGATTCCAGGCATCCCAACAACTCCGATGATGCGAGTATTTTTCTTGTCTGTAAGATCCAACTTCTTTTCCAATTCCTTTAGCCGTTGTTTGATTCCAAAAGTTTTGTCCTTTTGTGGGCTGGAGGAAGTTGAAGAGTTGCTTTTCTCTGTAGTCTCCACAGAGGCAATTTGGCTTCCCTCCGATGGAAAATCCTTCAGCTTTTTCCAAACATCCCTCACAGTATTTTTTATTACTTCGCTCTCATCGCTGTAATAAGAATGAGGAAAATAGTTATGACTTATGAGATCATGACCATCAGCTTTAGATAAAAATTTCAACCATTTGAGCAAAAGCAGTTACCTTTTATCATCCAGAACGGTGCCCATTATCAAAGAAATCGCCATAAAAGCTTCCTTCCACATCTTCCTCCTCTCATCACCCTTAGCCATAAGCCTGAATGCATCACCAAATTCCCCCTTCAAATATCTCACCGTGGCTGGGTCCACATTGTAGAAGATGGGAATCACCTTAAGTGTTCCTTTATCCATACAATCCTTGATCATCGCCAGCTCTCTCACGCACCACTTTGACCCTGTGTACTTCCCAGAGAAGATAGCCACTGCGACTCTTGACTCCTTAATCCTCTCTATTAGTATTTCTATTGGTTCGCCTCTGTCTTCGTGGTTGTCGATGAAGACGTTAATCTTATTACCATCCAAGGCCGTGACGAGATGGCTGACGAATCGATTGCGTAACTCCACTCCACGGAAATTGATAAACACTTGATGTTGCGGTGGCCGTTCTTCAACGGTGGAGCATCCCGCCATGACGGAAAAAAAAAATCTTTTTCGGGTCTGGTTGGGTTGTTTGGAGAAAATTCCAAGTTGTCCTGCTACTATGTTTTTTTTCTTTTTGTTCAATCCTGCTGGCTGCTACTATCTTTAAAGAATGACATAATCTGTTTTTTTTTTAAATGCTTTTTACTCGGCAATAATTACAAGACAATGTTAAATAATTAAGAAAAAAAAGATTTTCTTAAAAAAGCATAAAATTAATCCGATTGGTGATTGAATTATAATTTCTTCTTTGGAATATACAAATTTAGATGTAAAACTAAATAAATTTAGATATACAAAGTTGTAAGACTTAATAAAATTTAGATATACAACTTCATACAAAAGAAAAACACAAGGGTAATTTTTATAAATAATAATAAATGAAGTTTTTGTCCATAAATAGTATTTTTTTTTGACAAAATAGTATTTTTACTAAATATTATTTTTCTTATATAGATCAAAATCTCCTAAACTCATTTTTTGAAAGTTTAAGATTTAAAATTTAGGGTTTAAAATTCTAAATTCTAAAACGTAAACTATAAATTATACCTTTCATCTCAAACAAATTATATTCTAAATTGTATATTACTTAACCCAAACAAAAAAATTAAAATTTTATTTTTTAAAGAAATGCTATTTAAAAGAGTGTTATTTGTGGAATAAAATTTTTAACTAATGTTATTTAAGAAACAGCTAAATTTACTTGAAAAGAAACGTCGACTTTTTTTTTTTCCTTTTCAAGTTGACAAGTATACACAATTAAAGAAATGTTATCTCTGCAAAATTTCTAAGTTATCTCTCCGACTATCGTCTAAAATTCTAAAAATATTTTTTGTAGAGTCTGAAAATAAGTAATAAAAAAGTAAAATTTCTCTTTTACTAAAAATATATAAAAGTAATGAAAAGGTAAAAGAGATCCATGAAAACATTATCTACATGTTTTTTATTATTTATAATTAAAAATTTTAAAATTTTAAAATATTAAAAATTTAATTATATAATTAATATATTAAAATATCAATTTTGTTTTTGTTGCAGAGTCTATCAGTCTCATTCATTGTGGTTGTCCTAAGTCTCAAGTCCTGATTTGGTTTCTCTTTCTACCTTCTCATTCATGTATTTTATTACTATTATGTTAATACCAGTTGGTCAAGAGTCTCAAAGACAATAATGGCATTGCCAGCTCTTGATGATAGGACACGTGAGAGAGACGGGGTGGCGCAATTTCTTACATATAATTGTAAGGGCTTTTGCTATATAATTTTTTTTTTGTGGTCTAAATTTCATCAAGAAACGGACGAAATTACTGGATATTTTCGGAAACAAAAGAGAGTAAGAGCATTCTTAAAATTATCTAAAATATATTAAAATTAATAAGTTATAATAATATAATTAAATTTAAAAGAACTTTTTTTTAAACCACTCATTTAATAACATCTGTCATCTAAGTCTCTCAATATAAGAATAGTTACAATGGTCTAGTTTTTAAAACAGTTGAATATATTATAGTAGTGTGTTGATAAAATATAAAAGATGAGGTGGCAAGTTGTCTATTGAAATATTTCATGAAAAGCAAAATTGGTAGATTTAAATGATGAGGTATCAAGATTTAATTAGACCTATAAAAAAAATTTCTTTTTATTATTTTTTTTTCTTCCATCGTTTAATTATTTTCTTATCAATTGACATTATTTTATTTTGTTTCTTTCAGCACCGAATTATCTTTTCATCAAACATTTATATAGATATAGACATATGTTATTAGGTAATTAGTTGTACATATTTCTTTTGTTTTTTTTTCTGTCACAAATCTTTAATATCAATTATTTTTTTATAATAACTATAACTAAGTAAATATAATTTTTATATCAAAATTTTTATTTTTCATACTCTATAAATAGAGACTTGCTTCATTTATTTTGGACCCACAAAAAAAACTCATATTTTTTAACTATTCGTATTATATCCAAACTTTCTTTTAAAATATCTTTTTTAAAAATAAATCCAAATAATAATCCTTTCAACATCCAAAATTATTCTAATTACCCTTTTAACTATCAAAATCCCAACAATTATCAGTTCCAAGATCAATCTCCCAACCAACCTCAATATATACCAAATTATGGTTATCCACCAAAAATTTTCATGCCGTCAGTTGTTCCAAGCTATCGTCCATATTATGGATCGATGATGTCATATTCATCTCAAACACCCTCTTATACTGTTTTCCTGAGTTTTCTACTCAAATGGCTCTTGGTGGTACGCGCGATGTTCATAATGATAATTTCTGTTTTTTTTGTTTATTTGCAAAGAAAATATTTAAATAAAAACGAAAAAAATATATTATTTAATTATTTAATTAATTTTAGTTTCATTTAATATTAGTTATGATTAATATTAGTTGTGATTAATATTATGTAATCACAAAAATATAAACATAAATAAAATGAAAAATGTAAAATATAAATGGTGGGGATAAAGTGTTGTAAAAGTTTTTAAACAAAACTATTGTAGAAAAGAAAATTAGATAAGTGTCAAATTTTAATATGGAAGAGAGAAGATGATGTGGAGTGTTAAAAAGAAGAAAAATAGTGTTATAACTTTTATACCATTATACATAGTCTAAGAGAAACGGTTCTCTAGTCTCTTAATCTCTCTTTACTTTTTATTCTGTTTTGTTTTATTAATTGCTAACATACTTGCTTAGAAATTCCCACTGTGGGTACTCTAACACCACTGTAATACGAAAAAACTATACTAAAAACCTACAATTTTAAATTACAAAGAAATTATGAATCGAGGTCCGTAAACTTTTTAGTCCTGAAATTATAATACAACTGCCACTCAATTCTTTTTATTTCCTAGCGTCAAACGACACTCAATTTTTAGATTTTTTCAATCGAATTAATGACACTTGGTAAAACCTTACACTTACAAATTAAATTTGTCAAAAAAACTTTTCCTAAATGATTAAAGTATGTTAGCAGCTAACAAAACTTCTTACAACAAATCTAGAATACCTCTCAAATAGGTTAATCCTAGATTTCAAACCCGACAAGAACTAATCAAGCCACGGTAAAGAAACTTCATAATTTTGCCAGAAACACCAACGTCAAAAACCACAACAAAATGACACCTCGGTAGAAGTCTTTGATCTAACCAGACCCTGATCATGTCTTCTCAAGATCAAACGTGTTTCTTTCTATTTTTTTTTGTTTTCTCTCTGCATTTGAATCTTGATGATGATTCAAGAATGTTTATAATAAGGTTGTCACTTGCTGGAACCAATAGTATTCTAAAGCTCGTGCAACATATGAAGCTCAACTTTTACTCGGGGATTATTGCATCGTCCATTCACAAATCGGAGAAGCTTGTTGCTGTGAACGTTGGACAGGATACAAGGATATTGACACAGAAGAGTCTTGAGCCGTCTGGTGTTGTCCTGAGTGCCGCAACGTCTCTGTGGCGACTAGTGAATCAGCAGAGACTTTGAGTTTCTCTGTGATGGTAAATGTAGAAACAAGTGGGATATTTTGTCTAATGGTGCTTCAATGGAAAACATGCTTCTCGTCCCATAAGGTCAACGCAAAGGAAGCTATGTCTCTCTTCTTCGTGCTGCTGTGAGGTAAGAGACATGAGAGTGTTATTGATACTTGAATTTATCTTAGATGAGCAAAATCACTATTCGCAATGAGATTTAGTGTAGGGATTCTGTGAACATATCATACCTGAAATTAATGCATCATTTATCATTAGAGTTTACAAAGAGATTTAGAATTCTATGATTTAAGTATAGTTATCGTTGCAGCAAGAGTTGAATGATCATATCATTGTTGTATGAGTTTAAGAACCGGTCATAAATGAATCCTAAATCAAATTTGCCTAGATCATAATTCAGAGTTACATGAATTGAATTCCCTAACTCTAGCTCGTTTTCATATCTACTACACTATTAAAAAAGAGTCAATCTAAAGAGTGTTACCAAACATTCATATTAAAAAAAAAAATTAGGATTAATGTTATATTTGTATCTAAACAAATTAAAGCATCAATATTATGGAAACTAACATTAGTTTTTATTTATCTAAAATCTATCTACCTAGTTTAAATCAATGTATTAGAACAATAATTATAATTCACATTTCACTTATATTTGATTTGCTTTTCAAATTATTTAGAATTATTATATAATGTATTTAATTGATAAAAGTTTTTTTTCTTCTGAAGTTGTGATTCAAATCTATTTGTTTGGGAAAATTACATATCCATTTTTAAATAAAATATGTTTTAAAAATAAACATATATTACTCAACCAATAAAGAAAAGCTAGTGTTCAACATCCCATATCAATAGAAGTGAAAATCAGACCTTTAAGATCATGAGTTGTGTCTACGTAGATCTATCATGGGGTAAAATTATGTTATGTCCATTAAAAAGCAGATTATATCGATAATTCAATAGTGGACCGTAAACTTAGAAGTCCTTGTCCTCGAATTAGTAGATCGATTCTCAGACTACCAACTTTTAATAAAGTTAAATAAGTGATATATATATATATATATATTAATAAATTTATATAGTTGATAAAATATAATATGTGATATATTTAAAAATTTAAGTTTATACATATAAACTTAGAATATTTACAAATAATAATATTATAAATATTTTTTTCAAAAAAGTATTTAATTTAAATTCTTAATTAAAACTACGGGCCGGTATGCTAACCTATTGGATAAAGCAGGGGAGACTTCGATATAAGAATGATTTATAAAATATTAAAGTGGGTATATAAGTTAAACATTCAACAACACTAACACTTAGAATAGTATTTACAAAAAGAGAATATTTAAAAAAATTCTTTAAAAAGTTATCAATTTAAAATTTTAAAAATATTTAGATTATTTTAAATTATAAAAATTAAAATCAGGGGCCAGTTTGCTAACCCGTTGGATATAGTAGAAAAAAATTTGACATAAGAACGATTTATAAAATATTGAAATGAGTATATACGATAAACAATCAACAACGCTAACACTTAGAGTATATAAAAAAAGAGAATATTAAAATATTTCTTTTAAAAGTTGTTAATTTAAAAATATTTAAATTATATAAAATTATAAAAACTAAAACTGTATGCCGGTGTGCTAACCCTTTGAATATACCAGGACATACATTGACATAAGAGCGATTTATAAAATATTAAAATGGATATATACGTTAAACAATCAACAGCACTAATACTTATAATATTAAAAATAAATTATTTAAATGATTTCTTTTAAAAAATTGTTATTTAAATTTTTTAAAATATTTAAATTATTTAAAATTAGAAAAATTAAAACTGCGAGCCGGTATGCTAACCTGTTGGATATATCAAGGCGTATTTTGACATAAGAATGATTTATAAAATATTAAAATAGATATATACGTTAAACAATCAATAATACTAACACTTAATAATTTAATGAAGTTAAAATATTTGTTATTATGATTAAGAAAATATTAACCCGCAATGTACTGTGGGTATAAACTCTAGTCGAATTTACAACTAACCTTGCTTCCATTTAATCATTATTGCATTGTTTTTACTTTTATTCCTTTTGTTGTTTAGTTTTAATCAAAACTGAAAGATATATTGTGTGAGTCCAAAATCCTTATGAATTCGATCCTTAAGTATTACATTGATGTTTTAATTTGAAAAATAACTGTAAGGATAAATTTGAGTATATCATACATCATTTAATATACAGATGTACACCGTATATGTGTACACCGTTCCATAATTATAGGTGTACATCATTCTATACAAATATACAATATTTTATACAAGTGTACATCATTATATATATATATATATATATATATATCATTCTATATAGGTGTACTGTGTACATGTTATTTTTTTGGACAATTCTCATAAATAACACTAAATGAAGTTTTTATTCCACAAATAGCATTCTTTTTTTTTTGGACAAAAATAACATTTTTACTAAACATTATTTTCTTTATATAGCACAAAATCTCCTAAACTCATCATTTTAGGGTTTAGGATTTAGAGTTTAGGGTTTAAAAACCCGAAACTCTAAACTCTAAACCCTAAATTATACCTTCCACCCCAAACAAACTATACCCTAAATTGTACATTACTTAACCCAAACAAAAATTTTTAAAAATTTGTCTTTTATAAAAATGTTATTTTTGTCCAAAAAAAAATACTGCTATTTGTGGAACAAAAGCTTCAACTAATGCTATTAGAGAGAATTTCTCTAATTTTTTTTTAAGTTGGTCTCCACTTTCTCTCTATATACATACTTATTCATCTCACTTTTTCTTTGTATCACCTGTTACATCATTATCATTAGAAATATTTGATTTAATCATAATTTGATGATTCTTAGTCAGATTATCTCACAGTAAATGCGATTACGATGAACAAATTCTTCAAACATCAACTCCACGATGAAAATTCTACTCAACAAGCAGTTCTACATGTACAACATCCCCATTATAGATATATTCTCTCCGCAACACTCAGATTTAAGAATGACGGTTATGTATGTATGACATCCTTATGATGGATAAACTCTCCCCAAAACACATGAGACCATGACACACGACTCTATATGCAACACTCAGTAATTTCTGAAAAGCTTTGCATCCTTTAATCTGCAAAAAACTGCGCTCTCTTGGCTTCGAATCCTAGATATAGTGTAGAAACTTTTAAACCCTTAACCAATATCAATGGTACTTCCACTTCCTTTTTCTTTCTAACAAATTTTTGTTTTTGTCATTTTGTCATATTATCTGCTTTTTTTAAACTACCATAAAATCCACAATTTTCTAAAATTTAAACTGAAAACTACATTATCTCCCAATAAAAAACTTAAAAATTACCTATTTTACTAGTATACTCTATTTAAACAAAAAAAAACCATCAAGTGCAAAAGAGACTGATCAACACTATAATAAAACAATGTGTGTCTCTTGAGATGACACATCAACCTTTTTATGTATTGTGATGTTGACATGTCATTAAATAAAAAAACTTGAACTTCTAATCAAATTATTTTTAATATACATAAGTAAATACATCAGATTTTTGGAACATTATGAAGATGCGACATCAATTAATAAAAAAACTCTGTAAGCCAATCAAATTATTTTGATTATACTCATAAGATAATAATCATCATATTTATTTGGACAATTCTCATAAATAGCACTAAATGAAGTTTTTTGTTCCATAAATAACATTTTTCTTTTTAGATAAAAATAACATTTTTACTAAATATTATTCTTTTTATATAACACAAAATCTCCTAAGCTCATCTTTTTAGGATTTAGGATTTAGACTTTAGGGTTTAAAAATCTGAAATTCTAAGTCCTAAACCCTAAATTATACCTTCCACCCAAAACAAACTATATTTTAAATTGTATATTACTTAACCCAAACAAAATTTTCAAAATTTTATTTTTTATAAAAATGATATTTTTATCCAAAAAAAAAAAATGTGTCAGAAACTTCAAATGGTGTCAGAAACTATACCTTAAATGTTTGTGAAACAAAAATTTCAACTAATGCTATTTAAGAAAAAATTTCTATTTACTTTTCATCATGAATAAATTAAGAGAATTTGTCAGAAATACCACTTTGGACATACCACTATTCAATAATACCATTCCTTTTGATTAGTTTTAAAAATACCACTAAAGAACATATCATTTTACACAATTACCTTGAATGAAGGTGATATTATTTTCATCGTCATCGTAAACTTCTCTTTGCCGTCATGGTCGTCGTTGCCCTCCCGCTTTCATCATCCTCTTCGTCAATTTCCAGATCTGTCGTTGCTCTCCCTCACCATCGCTTTCATCATCCTCTTCGTCAATTTCCAGATCCAACAGTGGATACATTGGTCCTATCTTGCCACCACCATCAGAGATGGAATTAGATGAGGGCTTTGGCTCGTAGAGAATGGAGAAGGTTAGATTTACAGAAAAATATGATCTTGATTGCTTTAGATCTTCCTCCACTAGCGGTTTTTTTTGGAAAACTCTACTTTTGCCTGAGAAAATGGCTTATGTGGATCAATTTAGTTTAGAAAACTGTGAATCTCTTCACTAATCTGAGAATTTTGATTCATGGTTTTGTCAATTGAAGTTGTCTACTCTTACTGAAACTCGGTTACCAAATCCCTATTTCAGTTTAATTTCGCCTGATTCATCTTCTCCTCATTTACCAAAATTCAATGTCATTTCAGTTTTACTTTTACATAGCCGCTTGTTGATTTGCTAATAAACCTATGATCTTACATCATCTACTATGGTATTTGATCTTGTAAATTCTGAATTTTCTGGTTAGTGTCATGGTCTTATTCAGATTGTTTTGCGTACTAGTACCAAGCTTCCCCAATAATTAAGAAACAATTCACTTTTTTCATGGATTCGCTAGCTCCCAAGTCATGAACTTTAGTGCCTCACAAGTCAAATGTACGTCTTTTATTACGTTAATCCGTGTTTCCATCTTCAAGTCTCTGGGAATTAGATTTCTTTGAGTTCTGCAATCGAAGAAAAACAAATTTAAACTTGCTCTAATGTAATGGAGTTCGATGTGATCTGAAAAAATAAAGGAATTTTAAGTGTCTGGGTTAGCTATCATTTGTTCTCTTTTCATCTTTCTATTGATAAAGCTTAACTCGATCTTGCTTCAAAACATGTAGAGGCCACTCCAAAGGCTGTTCTGAAGCTCGTGAATGTTGAGGGCTTGACCATGTATAATGTAAAAAGCCACTTGCAGGTACTAAATCAGTTTGAGTTTGACTAAGTTTACAAGAATATCTCTGAAAATCATGAATGTGCAGAAGTATAGACTAACCAAGTATATGCTAGAGGAAAACAGAAGGTGAAGCTTCCAACTTCTTATTGTGATTCCACAGATTCTCTGTTCGTTCATATTTGTTCTCTGTTTCTTCATAATTCATATCAAGTGTTAGTTTATTTCCTGGCTATGCAGGAGATATAAAAAGTAGAAGACTTCCTGGTTCACATGTCTCTTAGACTCACTAGGTAACAAAAGCATATTCATCTTAGTAGCAACTGATATGCACTTAAGTAAGCCAGCCTTGACTCTTAGCTGATGGATGAATAGAGTATCAGTACATAAGCTAGCAAAATGTATTGCATTTGAATCTAGGAGATTGTCATATTTCATTTTTTTTAAAATGGGAATCAGACAACAATGTTTGTTCTGGATTAAACTAACAGATGAAGAGCTGGTGTTTAATTGACACAGGTGTACCTGCTGTCAAGCGAGGAAGTATTAGCATTGGAGTAGATAATGGACACAGTGAACACTGCTCTAAGCGAGGAAGCACTACTGAAAAGCCTGAAGTCAAGTGGGAATGGGAATTTTATGCAATGATCATGTGAATTGACACCAATCATACCATTTCACATGAATTCATATTGAGATTCCTCTTTTTGTAGGGTTCTCTCTCTATATTTTTGACTTAAATAGTTTTATAAAGAACCTTAAAAAATTTAATTTTAAAGACCATAGTTATGTTTTTATAAATAGATTCTACAAACTCCTTTATAAAAACCTTATTACATCTTTCTTAAAACCTTATAAAATTAATTTTATAGACTTTGTTATGTTGTTAAACCATTTAGAAAAACTATTTAGATCCAATGGTAAGTAATCAAATGTTTTAGAACTCTCCTTATAAGTCCTTATAAACCAATCAATAGTTTTATAAGTTACATTATAAAACCTTATATTGCCTTTATAGAAACCTTATAATGCATTTATAAAAACCTTATAAAAATTATGAGATTTTTTATAAAGACATTATAAGGTTTTTAAACTATTTAGATTCAATGATAAGTAATCAAATGTTTTATAACTCTCTCCTATAAACCCTTGTAAACCAATCATTGTTTTTATAAGTTACATTATAAAACCTTATAATGCTTTTATAAAAATCTTATAATGCATTTATAAAAAGCTTATAATGCCTTTACAAAAACTATTTAGATTCAATGGTAAGTAATCAAATGTTTTAGAACTCTCCTTATAAATCAATCATTACTTTATAAGTTACATTATAAAACCTTATAATGTCTTTATAAAAACTTTATAAAAACTTTATAAAAATCAAATTTAAAGACATTATTAAGTTTTTTAACCATTTAGGTTCAATGGTAAATAATCGTTTAATAAAAAAATATTTTATAACTCTCCTTATAAACCCTTATAAACCAATCAATAGTTTTATAAGTTACATTATAAAAGCTTATAATGCCTTTATAAAATCCTAATGCCTTTATAAAAAGCTTATAAGTCTTTTATAGAAACCTTATAAAACTTTAAGATCTCTTATAAAGATATTATAAGGTTTTTAAACCATTTAGATTCAATGGTAAGTAACTAAATGTTTTTATAAGTCTCCTTATAAACCAATCATTGTTTTATAAGTTACTATAAATTTTTATAATGCCTTTATAAAAACCTTATAATGCATTTATAAAAAACTTATAGTGCCTTTATAAAAACTATTTAGATTCAATGGTAAGTAATCAAATATTTTAGAACTCTCCTTATAACCCAATCATTAGTTTTATAAGTTACATTATAAAACTTTATAATGTCTTTATAAAAACTTTATAAAAATCGAATTTAAAGACCATTATTAAGTTTTTAAACCATTTAGGTTCAATGGTAAGCAATCATTTAACAAAACAATGTTTTATAACTCTCCTTATAAATCCTTATAAACCAATCAATAGTTTTATAAATTACATTATAAAACTTTATAATGCCTTTATAAAAAAATTTATAATGCATTTATAAAAACCTTATAAAAATTATAAGATTTTTTTATAAAGACACTATAAGGTTTTAAAACCATTTAGATCCAATGGTAAGTAATCAAATGTTTGATAACTCTCCCCTATAAACCCTTATAAACCAATCATTGTTTTTATAAGTTACATTATAAAACTTTATAATGTCTTTATAAAAACCTTATAATGCATTTATAAAAACCTTATAATGCATTAACTATTTAGATTCAATGGTAAGTAATCAAGTGTTTTAGAACTCTCCTTATAAACCAATCATTAGTTTTATAAGTTACATTATAAAACCTTATGATGCCTTTATAAAAACTTTATAAAAATCAAATTTAAAGACCATTATTAAAGTATTAAACCATTTAAATTCAATGGTAAGTAATCGTTTAACAAAAAATGTTTTATAACTCTCCTTATAAACCCGTATAAACTAATCAATAGCTTTATAAATTACATTATAAAACCTTATAATGCCTTTATAAAAACCTGATAATGCATTTATAAAAAGCTTATAAATCTTTTATAAAAACCTTACAAAAATTATAAGATCTTTTATAAAGACATTATAAGGTTTTTAAACCATTTAGATTCAATGGTAAGTAATCAAATATTTTATAACTCTCCTTATGTTAGATATGACTTAAATAGATTGGGCCCATAATGTTAGGCCCAATCCGTTGAGGTTAATCAAGGTTATGTTGGACCCATATTAGGTCCAATCCACTGAGGATTATTTAGGGTTTACTATTAATACTCTCTTAACCTTTGCCTACAATGTATTCCAAAAATCTGTATTATCTCCAGTAATAAACTATGCCTCTTTTCCTGTGGACGTAGCCAACAAGATCATTGGTGAACCACGTAAATCTGTGTCCTGTTCTTTATGTTTTCTGTTATCTTGCTCACATTCGTTATAACAAACTGGTATCAGAGCTCAAGGTTCTGGGAATTTCCGCATCTGTAATCTGGTGAGAAGATGTTTGCTATGAACGTGAAGATTGACAAGTTTTATGGGAGGAGCAGTTTTGGTCTGTGGCAGATCAAGATGAAAGCTTTGTTAAAACAACAAAGTTTATGGGCGGCGCTGTCGAAAGACAAGGGAGGCGATGCTGCTGAGATGGCTACTCTTGAAGAGAAGGCACACACAACAATCTTGTTGTGTCTTGAAGATGAAGTCATCATTGAAGTTTCTGATCAGACGACTGTTACCGGTCTGTGGAAAAAGTTAGAGAGTTTGTACATGACAAAATCTCTACAGAAAAAATTGCTTTTAAAACGGCGCCTGTTTGCATTAAGGATGCAGCCAGATACGCGACTCAAAGATCATTTAGATCAGTTAAACTCAGTATTACTAGATTTGCGTAATATTGATGTTAAGGTTAAAGATGAAGATGCTGCTTTACTTCTATTGGTATCTCTACCACAATCATATGAGAATTTTGTGCAGTCATTCATTGTCAATAAAGATAAAGTTACTTTGGAAGAAGTTATATTTGCTCTTCACAGTATGGAGTTGCATCGTCAGGCAGCTGATACAACTACAGATAATCAGGTCGTTGGTCTAGTAGCCAGTGGCAGCAACGGGGTGAAACATAGTAATAACAGAAAAAAAAGGCGGTCTTCTAAGGGTCTTAAACTAGATGATATATGTAATTACTGTAAGGAGAAAGGACATTGAAAGTTTGAATGCCATAAGAAGAAACAACCTGGTTCTGCTGCTGTAGCAGAAGATGACATCAAATCTAAACATGGCGTTGCTTTGGTTATTGGTGGAGACACAGAAGCCTTTGATGTGTGGGTTCTTGATACAGGAGCTTCGTGTCATATGTGTCCAAGGAGAGAGTGGTTTTCAACCTATACAGTTGTAGATGGTGGCAACATTAAGATGACCAATAGCTCGGTGAACAAGGTTGCAGGAATTGGCTCAATCAAGATAAGGACACATGATGGTAGATTTGTTACATTGAATGATGTCAGACATGTTCCGCCAATGGAGAACAATTTGATATCTGTGAGCCTGTTTGATAGTAGAGGGTTTTAATATTCTGGTGGAGACTAAGTTCTAAAAGTCTGTCAAGGCCCTGATGTGATTCTGAAGGGTGTCATGCGTGGTACATTGTATATTCTACAAGGGTCCATAATTTCAGGTTCAGTGAATGTTGCATCTCCAGAGATTCACAAGGAGGATATGACTAAGTTATGGCATATGAGACTTGGGCATATGAGTGAGAGGGGGATGCAAATTCTATCAAAGGAAAATATTCTATGTGGCCATGAGGTGAAGAGTCTGGAATTTTGTGAACATTGCGTGTTTGGAAAGCTTCATCGTAGTAATTTTACTAAGGATGTTCATATAACCAAAGACACATTAGATTATATCCACTATGATTGTTGGGGTCCAGCTCAGGTTGATTCTTTGGGAAGTCATATATATTTTGTGTCTTTTATTGATGATTATTCAAGAAAGATGTGGGTGATCATGTTAAAGCACAAAAGTGAAGCTTTCAAGAAACTTAAGGGAGTGGAAAATACTGGTGGAAAATCAAAAAGAAAGAAGATCAAGAGGCTGCGGACAGACAATGGTCTAGAATTTTGTTCATCAGAGTTCAGCCAGTTATGTAAGGATCAAAGGGTTGCTCGACATCACATAGTCAGGAATACACCACAGCAAAATGGTGTAGCTGAACGGATGAATCAAACACTGTTGGAGAGAGCAATGTGTATGCTCTCAAATGCTAGGTTAGAAAGAAAGTTCCGGGTAGAAGCAGTAAGTACAGCTTACTACTTAATCAACCATGGACCGCACACTAGTATCAAGTGCAAGATACTTGCAGAAGGTGTGGTCAGGCAAATCTGTTACTCTCATCTTAAGGTTTTTGGTTGCACAGTTTACTATCATGTCAGTGAAGAAAAATTAGAATCAAAAGCAAGGAAGAGAGTATTTGTGGGCTACGGAGATGGAGTAAAGGGATACAAGATCTTATCTCCATCAGATAATAGAGTGATTTTGAGCAGGAACGTGGTCTTTGATGAAAGTTTTATGCTCAGATACTATACAAGATCTAAAGAAGAGAACTGTAGTTTTGACAAACCGGTGGAGCTGCAGAACAATCATCAAAGAGGTGATCAGCAGGAACACAATCAGAGTCAAGACCCACATGTTGCTGATGGTCTAACAGAAAATCAACAGCCTGATGTTACACCATCAGAAACAATAGTACCTCGTAGTATTGCGCAAGATAGAGTAAGAAGAGTTGGAATAGGATCACCTCAAAGATATGGTTATGAGGATATGGCAGGGTATGCATTGCATGTTGCTGAAGAGGTGGACACGCATGAGCCATCCACTTGTAGAGAAGCTATCTCAGGATTTGAGGCTGAAAAATGGTTTGCTGTAATGGGAGATGAGATGAAATCTCAGCAAAAGAATAATACTTGGAATATGGTCACACAACCACAAGGGAGAAAGATTGTTACTTGTAAATGAATTTTCAAGAAAAATGAAGGGATATCAATGGCAGAAAGAGTTAAGTATAAGGCTCGAGTTGTTGCTAGAGGTTTTAGTCAGAGGGAAGGCGTAAACTACAATGAGATTTTCTCACCAGTGGTCAGACACACGTCCATTAGAGCGCTGTTAGCAATAGTGGCGCATCAAGATCTGGAACTTGAGAAGCTGGATGTGAAAACTGCATTTCTTCATGGTGAGTTAGAAGAGGAAATATATATGACTCAACCAGATGGTTTTCAGGTACCTGGTAAGGAAAATCACGTGTGCATGTTGAACAAGTCTCTGTATGGACTTAAGAAGTCTCCCAGACAGTGGTATAAGATGTTTGACATCTATATGATGAAGCTAGGTTACATCAGATGTCTGTATGATTGTTATGTTTACTATAATAAGCTGAAAGATGAATCATACATTTATCTGTTGTTGTATGTGGATGACATGCTGATAGCTGCCAAACAGATATGTGATGCTCAGAAATTAAAAAATTTGCTGAGTGCTAAGTTTGAGATGCAGCGAAAAAGATTATGGGAATGGAAATTCTGAGAGACAAAACTCATAAGAAGCTTTTCTTGTCACAGAAAAGTTACATTCAGAAGGTTTTGGATAGGTTTGGAATGTCGTCCTCAAAGCCTGTTGATACACCAAGTGCTATAAATCTTCATCTAACTTTGTGTATCTCTCAGTCTGAAGATGAAAAAAATATATGTCTCGGGTTCCTTATGCAAGCACTGTAGGAAGTCTGATGTATGCAGTGGTTTGTACAAGGCCATATATTGCACATGCAGTTAGTGTTGTTAGCAGGTTTATGAGACAACCAGAAAAAGAACATTGGCTTGCGGTGAAGAGAATCTTCAGGTACCTGAGAGGTACGTCTGATGTTGATCTCATATATGGAGGTGATGTTCCGTGTCTGGTAAGAGGCTATTCTGATTCTGACTATGCGGGTGATGTAGACAACAGAAGGTCGATGACTAGTTATGTATTCACTTTGGATAACTCTGTGATTAGCTGGAAAGCAACACTGTAGCCAACTGTGATGTTGTCAACTACTGAAGCAGAGTACATGGTTTTGACAGAAGCTGCTAAGGAGGGTATCTGGTTAAAATGAATGATCAGCGATCTGGGTTTGCATCATGATCATGTTACAGTATATTGTGACAGTTTGAGTGCGATCTGTTTAGCCAAGGATCAGGTTCATCATGAGAGGACCAAGCATATTGATGTGAGATATCATTTTCTGAGAAATGAAAAGAGGATTCAAGTGAAGAAGGTAGGGAGTGCTGATAACCCTGCAAATATTTTCACTAAGCCGGTTCCTGATAGCAAGTTTAAACATTGTTTGGACTTGCTGAATATCTCAAGCTGTTAGTCGCCCTGAAGGGCGAGCATGCCCTTGATAAGGAATAAGACCTTTGTTGAGGCATCAGGCTCCTGACGGAGCATCAGGTCCCTTGGGGGGGGGGGACATCAGGCTCCAGGTGAACCATCAGGATCTTGACGGAGTATCAGGTCTGTGGATGGACATCAGGCTCCAGGTGGAGCAACAAGTTACTCATATAGCATCTAGTCCAAGGAAGTGCATTCTGGCTTCTGATGAAGCATCTGGTCTTAGAGAAGTGTTTTGGTTCTTTGATAGAACATCTAGTCCCAGTGCGGCATTCTGGCTCGACAGAGCATCTTACTTCTGAAGACACTATGGGTTGTGAGGGAACATATGGGTCTTATTAGGGAATTCTGGCTCGACGGAGCATCATGCTGCTGAAAGAGTAGCAAGTTCCTGATGGAACAGTTGGCCAAGGGAGACATTCTGGCTCAGCAAAGTATATGGCTTGACTTACCAGTTGACTTGAGAAGCATATGGTCCGCTAATAGGACATCTGAGAAAAAAGGAGAAAAAGTCTAGTATGTTTGTTTGCAACATAAGTTTACAACAGTCTGTTGCTGAAATCTGGTACATCTGTCTGATGGAGAAGTTTGGTACATCTGTTTTTTTTTGGGAGGATTCAAGTCAATGTGGAGATTTGTTAGATATGACTTGAATAGATTGGGTCCATAATATTAGGCTCAATCCGTTGAGGTTAATCAGGCTTATGTTGGGCCCATATTAGACCCAATCCGCTGAGGAATTTAGGGCTCTGTTAATTAAGGTTTACTATTAATATTCTCTTAACTCTAGCCTCCAATATATTCCAAAAATCTGTATTATCTCTAGTAATAAACTCTGCCTCTTTTCCCATGGACGAAGTGAACCACGTAAATCTGTGTCTTGTTCTTTACGTTTTTTGTTATCTTGCTCACATCCGTTATAACAGCTTATAAACCCTTATATAAGCCAATCATTGTTTTTGTAAGTTACAATAATCACATGGATAGAGATGCTTGCAGAATGGATTCATTGAAACATAATTGGATCATAGGCCTTTCAGCTGAATTATACATGTAACCAATAAAGAAAATAAAATAAAAGCTCTGGTTTTAATTGTATAAAGAGTATGTTTAATTATTTACAACAAAACAGAGCGATGGTTGTGTGTCCAAAACAAAGGTGGTGTAAAACTTCAGTTTACAATGACAAGGTGAGTCACTCGCACACAAAGCATAAAACCATTTTCGCAATGTTCGTCACCTACCTATTCATTGCAGTTAGAGGAAAATGCAGTTCCTCATCGCTCGTATATCCTTTTCTTTGTATCTAGACACATTCCTTGACATTCTAGAGATGTCTCCTACCTCTGAAACTTCCTCTGCTACATTGATTGATGATGGAAGAATGTATAAAACATGTGTAGTTGAATAAGAAAGCCATGAAGGTTAACCAAAATAGCACAGAACCAGCACAAGCTTAAGAAACAACTCATTGCTAATTTCCTTGACCAACTGCTGATCTGTTTTGACTCTATGAGTGATACCCACTCAAAGACTTGCTCACTAACAAATTGAAAAAACATTTTAACAACTGGGAGACTCACCTGTTAACAAATCCGCCAAGCAACTAAGTTACTTTCACACCGCAATGTTTACAAAAAGTATGATAAACAGAGCAAACACCACTCACATCTCTTCCAGGAGAGCTCCTCTGATATCCCACATTGGTTCAGCAATATTTTTCTTTGTCAAGACCTCTGCAATAAAAAAACGTAACTAGCTTTAAACTGTGCTCATCCAGTAGAAATATTACACTACCCTTACCTACAATGGTTTCTTCATTCAAACATTCAAAAATCACTGTCCCTTTAATCCATTCCATCATGCAAGCTTGTCTTCGAGTCTAATAATAGGAAACTGTTTCTTAATATACATGAACCAAATGCCTATTTTCACCCATCTTCTCCCTTTTTGTAATTGTTTCTGTTTTCAAGCACAACTACTAAAGCTAATAACTTTGATAATCACAGCAGATTCCTAATTTGAGCTCAAGGAAAAAAAAAGATATAAGAACTTGAACTTGTGTGTTTGAGTTTTCTCCAAGCGTCAAGTCCACCAGTCAACTGGCCAAACATCTATGTCCTCACTTGTCTCCTTCTATATCTTCCATGGCCAATTGTCTTCGATCTCACCCAACTACATATTTATCTCTAGTCAACATAGACATTACAGAGAACACTAAATAACCCAAAATCTAATAAATCAGACCCTTTGATAGAAAACTGGAAAAAAATAAATTTGATAACTTTTTCTGATCAATTCAAATCAAAATTACAAAGAAAGTGAAGGGTTGAAGAAATTAGATTAAGATAAGCTGACCAAATCAAAACAATTTTCTCCAATCTCACTAATCAGCTCACAGACACACAAAGAGACTCATCAACTTCTTAATTTTAGGGTTTATCATCTGCTTCTTCTTCTCTCTTTCCTCCTATTCTCTCTGTGGGGAATCGACATCGATTATGGAAAATTTTTGAGCAAGTCTGGCTAGATTTTTGTTCATCGTCTTCTTCACGTCTGTTTTTTTTTTTCGGGCAAGATTTAATTTTTTCTTTCAACAGTTAATTCTTAATTCACAAAATTTTCCTATTATTGCTTGAATGTTTTAAATTTTTTTATAGAGTTTAAAAATGTATTTGTACATATAATATTTGAACTTTCCTATAAAAACAATATTTCTTAGTAAAATATAAATCATTAACCATTTTTGAATGGTTTTGTTAATAATTTTATTTTACTATATTAAAAAAAAATCACCTGATATAGTAATATATTATTAAAGCAGAGGAAATAGAATTAAAAATACAAAAAAAAAAAAATCCGAGGCCCCGGGTATTTTATTTAGTTTTTCCAAATGTTTTTCCTTTAAAAATTATTTGGAAATGATGGGTAATGAATCCCACTTGCGATAAACCAGATAGATCTTCATGAAAGCGCTCGGCTACCACAAAAAGAAATAAACAAAAAACAGTAGCTTCCTTCTGGCTGCAGAGGTATGAAATCATGACCGAAAGTGAGCAAATCGTGTACATCAGCTGCGTAAAAGATGTACGGTACTCCTTTATCAGCCACCTCTCCGAAGCTCTCCGCCGAAAAGGCATAAATGATTTGTTCATCGATAGCGACGATCTGCTTTCTGAGGAGGCCCAGGCAGAGGTCGAGAGAGCTAGGGTTGCAGTGATGGTTTTACCTGGAAACCGTACGGTATTCATTGACAAGCTCGTGAAGGTTTTGGAGTGCCAGAAGAACGAAGATCAGGTGGTGGTTCCGGTGTTGTACGGCGTCGGGACATCAGAGGCTGAATGGCTTAGAGCGCTGGATTCCAAGGGCTTATCATCAGTCCACCATTCCAGGTATTCATTAGGTTATTTTGCTATCTTTGTCTTCTCGCAATTCACATCGTTTTACTAAATTAGGCTGTCACTTACCAACAAAATTAGGGATCTCAAGTCATTTAATTGCGTTTGCTAACCAAGTTACAACCTGAATTTGATTTTAGAGAGAATTGGGTATAACAGATTTCAAGGTAAAAGTTGAGAGATTTGATTATTTGTTAGTTGAAGTTGTACATAGTGTAAAACAAAATAAAGTAGGTCAATTCAAATTTTATTTTTTTGTGAACCATCCGATGCAGTCTTGCTCCCTTAGGTTGTAACTTGAAGCTATGATATCAATTTGTAAGGATTTAAAAATCACTATTTTGCCTACCAGCCTACCATATCCGACCTTACTTTTCTTGGATCACTGGAATCTTGTGATGGTTTTATAGAACTTTCTACTGCTTTTGAAGTCTAGTGTTTTCTTTATAACTCGAAATCTTCTGCTTCACTTTGAAATTCTTCTCGTTCTTTAATCCGGTGAAACCCTCTGCCTGATTCACTGTATTGTCCACACTTACTCGAATAGATGCATCATGCATGACAGAAGGCACTAAGAATCAACATTGTAAATATTAAACCTTGAAAAGTTGAGGAATTTGGTGTAGTAAATTTCAAGGAAAAAGTTGAGGGATTTGATTGTTTACGTTTTGAAGTTTTAACCCATCTTTCCATTGCTAGTGTAGTGTTCCTAAAGTACATGTTTTTATAACTTGAGCTAATATGGCGCAGGGACGATTGTACTGACTCCCAACTTGTAAAAGAGATTACTAAAGATGTGGGTGAGAAGCTCTTTTATATGGAACGAATTGGAATCGACTCGAAGCTGCTGGAGATAGAAAGCATGGTTCACAAGCAAACGTTTGGTGTCCGTTGTGTTGGAATTTGGGGTATGCCTGGCATAGGCAAGACGACACTTGCTAAAGCCGTCTTTAACCAAATGTCCGGCGACTTTGATGTTTATTGTTTTATCGATGACTATGACAGAGTTATTCGTGAGAAGGGCCTTTATCGTTTGTTGGAGGAACAATTTTCAAAAGAGAAGTGTGGTGCTGGCGGTTCCATTACGAAACTGAGCTTGCTTAGCAACAAATTAAACAATAAGAGGGTTCTTGTTGTTCTTGATGACGTGCGCAATCATTTGATGGCAGAACCTTTACTTGGAGGGTTTGACTGGTTAGGTCCCCAAAGCCTTATCATCATAGCCTCTAGAGATAAACAAGTGTTTCGTCTTTGCCGAGTCATCAATCATGTATATGAGGTTCAGGGTTTAAATGCAAAAGAGGCTCTCCAACTCTTCTTGCTGTCTGCGTCTATTAGGGATAAGGAAGAGCAGAATCTTCATCACGAGCTGTCAATGAAGGTGATTGAATATGCTAATGGAAACCCATTAGCTCTCAATATTTATGGTAGAGAGCTGGAAAGTAAGAAAAAACTGTCAGAAAAGGTGACCACATTCCTCGAACTCAAGCGACGTCCTCCGTCTAAGATTTTTGATGCATTCAAGAGCAGCTATGACACACTCGATGACTGCGAAAAGAACATTTTTCTGGACATAGCTTGTTTCTTCAGTGGAGAAAATGTTGACTATGTGACGCAGCTGATTGAGGGTTGTGGTTTCTTTCCACATGTTGGAATTGATGTTCTTGTTGGGAAGTCTCTGGTGACTGTTTCAGAAAACCGTGTGTGGATGCATAATTTGATCCAGGACGTTGGCCGAGAAATAATAAATAAAGAAACGGTTCAGATAGAGAGAGGCAGCAGATTGTGGGAACCTTCGAGCATCAAAGATTTATTAGAACACAAAGCAAATGTAGATCCAAAAACAACCATTAAACATGCTCAGGTCTCTTATATTTTGATGGTTTCATATTTAGCATACTAAATGAGCTAACGTCATTAATATATTTAGTTCCAATATTCTTTCAGGGCACAGAAGAGATCCAAGGCATATTTCTGGACACATCAAACTTAAGTTTTGATATCAAGACTACTGCATTTGAGAATATGTTGAACCTTAGACTGCTGAAGATTTATTGTTCCAATCCTGAAATCCATCCTGTAATCAGTTTCCATAATGGCTCTCTCCATTCTCTTCCTAATGAGCTAAGACTCCTCCATTGGGAGAACTATCCTGCGAAAGATTTGCCTCAAAATTTTGATCCTAGGAACCTTGTTGAAATCAACATGCCATACAGTCAACTTGAGACACTTTTGAGGGGAACCAAGGTAAGCAAACTTTGATATGCATCTTTCACCCTTATCAATACTAGACTAGACAGACTTTTTGTTATTCATCTGGCTTTTTTTTTTCCCTCAGAATTTGGAGATGTTGAGGACGATCAGGCTTCGTCATTCCCCGAAACTAGTTGATGTTGACGTTCTCTTAAAAGCAAAAAATCTTGAGGTAATTGATCTCCAAGGTTGTACAAGACTGCAGAGTTTCCCAGCCACAGGTCAATTGCTGCATCTGCGAGTTGTAAATCTCTCAGGTTGCAGAGCGATCAAAAGTTTCCCAGAGATTCCCCCAAATATTGAGACACTGCATCTCCAAGGTACTGGCATAAGAAAGCTACCAATTGTTAAGCCCAATGGTGGAGAGATTGTGAGTCTTTCAGAATTCCAAGGTCTTTCAGATGCTTTGAAACTTGAGCGTTTGACAAGTCTTCAGAAATCTAGCTCATCTAATCAAGATCTTGGCAAGCTTATTTGCTTGGAGCTGAAAGATTGTTCTCTTTTGCGAAGTCTGCCAAACATGGTCAGTTTAGAATTACTCAAAGTTCTTGATCTTTCTGGTTGCTCAGAGCTCAAGACTATTCAGGGTTTCCCACGGAACCTGAAAGAGTTATGTATTGCTGGCACTGCAGTAAGAAAAGTGCCACAACTTCCTCAAAGTCTAGAACTCTTTAATGCACATGGTTGTCTCTCTCTCAAATCAATTCGTTTGGACTCCAAGAAACTTCCTATGCATTACACATTCAGTAATTGTTTTAAACTATCTCCTTCCATGCTTAGCAACTTTTTAGTAGAATCGCTGGCTAATGCAAAGCACATACCAAGAGAGCGTCAGCAGGTAATATTACTTGTCTCAGTACCTCCCAATCCTTTCACTACTTCTTTATCTTCTCTTAATATCAATGCATGATACTTACACCCAGCCACGTCAATCTGATATCATATCTAACTTATTTTCATTATTGCAACAGGAACTCAACAGAGCTCTGGCTTTCAGCTTCTGTTCGCCATCACACGTGGATCAAAGTTCCACACTTTGTCTGCAACCAGGATATTCTGTAATGACACGACTAAATCCTTCTTGGAGGAACGCGAGTGTGGGCTTTGCTATGCTGGTGGAAGTCGCATTTTCTGAGGATTACTGTGATGCTACTGGTTTTGGCATTAGATGTGTTTGCAGATGGAGAAACAAGGAAGGACACTCTCAGAGGATAGAACGAAATTTGCAATGCTGGGCTCCAGGGAAAGCTGTCCCAAAGGTTCGGAAAGATCATATATTTGTCTTCGTTGATGTCAACATGCGTCCAAGTACTGATGAAGGAAATGGCCCCAATATCTGGGCTGATTTAGTAGTGTTTGAATTCTTTCCCCTAGATGATAGTTGCAAAGTAACAGGATGTGGAGTCCGTGTAATAAATGCTGCAATTGGCAATACAAGTATTAAGGATATATCACCAGTTTTATCCTTGGATCCGACGGAAAGTTCGGGTGATGAAGTTGAAAGAGTTTTGAGAGTCAGCTATGATGGTTTACTGTTGATGAATAAAGTTCTGTTTCTTCACATAGCGTGTTTGTTCAATGACGAGGATGTTGATTTGGTGGCACCGCTTATTGCCAGAAATATTGACTTGGATGTTAACTCTGGGCTCAAGGTCTTAGCCGATAGGTCTCTCATATGTGCATCATCCAATGGGGAAATAGGGATGCATTGCTTGCTACGGAAAATGGGTAAAGAAATCCTCCATACAAAATCCATGCTGCCCTACATGCCGAAAAAGTAAGTTCTCTATTTACAAAAAGTTCATATAAACCAGTAGACTTGTCTGTGTTTTCTCGTCATTGGGATAGTACATAATTTAGTACATGAACTTGTCCATTCTGCAATCAGAATCCATGCTGCCTAATAGCTCGAAGAAGATAATATATGTATCAAATAACTTTTTAAGTGAAATTTTAAAACTAAAAACAAAATCTAAAATTTAAAACTAATTTTTTTTTCTGAAACTAAACAAGGAAAATGTTCAATGGACTCGACTCTCATTTCCAGACATTTGTTCGTTTCATTTTCAGAATATAAAATTCAGTCTTACATTCGAGCACTAATTCGTCCCTCTAAATTGTCTTCCCCGCAGATCTGTTCCACCTAACCCCATGGAGGATTCTTCAAAGTAAGCATTACGATTATTTTCTTTTTTTTTTATCAATTCTTGAAATCTTGTTCTTTGAACGTTGACTAAATTCGAAGCTTTCCTTGTTTCCAGAAAGGGTTTAGCGCTTGGGAACCTTGTGTTGAGCTCCGGTCTCTTACAGTGCTTGTGGAGTAAGATCTCTGAATCACCTCCGAATCCAGATTCATCATTTAAATTCAAGACTTACCATGAACCGAAATACACACTTGTGGTTTTTGACGCACAATCAATATACATACATAGCTCTGCGTCTACTCTTCTTGAGTCAAAATCTATAAATCCGTTTCCCTTCCTCTTCTCCGAAAAGATTCCCTCATTCTCTGTTCACGCATCTGCTTTTAGTCTTTTTACCTCTGCCTATGAAAGTCTCACTGACCTTAAATCAAAGGTAATTAAATTTCACTCAATAGCTTTTGATATTCTCTTTTGTTTAGAATTTTCTCGTTTTTGAGTCGACAAATTTATGAAACAGTTTGACCAAATCAGCATATTAATAGATAAGTGTTTGCTTAAACATATTTATCTGGAAACTTCAGAATCTTAAAAGTTAGTGTGTCTACATAATAATATCTGTTTTGCAATTTCAGTTAATAGCTTTTCATACTCTGTTCGAAATTTTTAATCTAGTTTACCCTTAGTTGTCAAAATTCCAAAAACAAATCTGAAAAAGTTATCTGTCTTGTAGTTGCGTGAATTGCTCAGGTCTAAAAAACCGGTGATCATCACTGGAGCTGCTTTAGGAGGATCTGTCGCATCTCTCTTTACGCTGTGGTTACTAGAAACTATCTATCCAAGACTAAAACGCCCCTTGTGCATCACATTTGGCTCGCCTTTGGTCGGAGACGCTTCTCTGCAACAGATTATAGGGACTTCCGTGAGGAATTCATGTTTCCTTCATGTGGCTGATGCAGCAGAAACTTGCATCAAGTCGGATTTCTTTAAGCCTTTTGGCACGTACTTGATCTGTTTTGATTCCGAGTGTATATGCATCGAGGACCCGGAGGTGGTCATTGAGTTGCTAAACGGTAATGTTGATGTTGTAGTAGACTACGGTGAGGTTCTACATCGCTTGGGCCAATCGGTGTTGTACATGACTGATTCAAAATTGATTCCTCATGATGTTATCAAACGAATGAAAGAATGCACAGAAAAACCGAAGTTTGATCTCCATAAGAAGTTAAAAGACGTGAAGATATCGATGGGGTATATAGAGTGGTACATAAAGAAGTGCAAGAAGAAGAAGATCGGTTACTACGATGGGTTCAAGACCGAAACCTTTTTTCAGGAATTTGAAAATTCCTTTTTCAGAAGCATAAGGAAGCACAAAATAAATCTAAATGATTACTGGAAATCAGTGGTTGAAGAAGTAGAAAAGAAGCCTAGGAGCGATACATTGGAGAGGTATATATTCTCCGGGAACAGTTACAGGAAGATGATGGAACCACTGGATATCGCTGAATATTATTTAGATGGCAGGAAAGAATATCGAACCTTGGGAAGGTCTCACCACTATGTTATGCTAGAGAAATGGTTTGCAAGCGAACAGATGTGGGTCTCTAGAGACCAAAACAGAGATTTGAGTGATCTTTTAACGTTTGATTCTTGTTTCTGGGCTGAAGTTGAGGAATCTTTGATTGTAATAAGTTTGCTGAAAACAACCGTGGGGGTGAGAGATAGAGAGCTATTGACCAGACATCTCGTGAGGTTTGAGGAATACGTGTGGAGGATGATCCAAGAACGTGAGGTTTCGCCGGAGATTTTCTTGGAGAAAAGCTGTTTCATGGGGTGGTGGAAGGAGTACAAAGCGATCAAAGGCGATCATTCTCCACCTTCAAATTTCACCGAGTACATGAACACTGGGAAGTATGAGCTTTATGGTCAGCCTATAATGTAAATAAGCTATTAATTTATTTACATATCAAGTTAATAATGCCTTTTGACTTAGAGTCCAAAGAAGTACATTACTAATGGATATAAAAAGATATAGGCCACTACTTCTACTAATTGATTTTGAACTTGAAACTAATGATATAAAACTTAGAATATCAAATGACTTTGACACAAAATCATGCAAAGTTTGTTACCTTGATATCACCCTCACCACAAAAGTTAATTGAAAAGTCAAGTCTTTGCACGAAAAAAAAGAAGGTAATAGGGTCATCAATGGCATACATTCGACCAAATAGATCCTAGTCATGTTTCTTGTCTATTTTCTTGCATCTTGGTTCTTGGATCCATATTACGCTTTTAGAGTTTATCTAATTTTGGTAGACCATTATTCTAACATAAAACTGGTGTATATGCAGCGATGAAGCCGTTGAAGTCGCTGTATTGAATAAAGTTTGCTGGTTAGATGTGTCAGGAAAGTTCGATACAAAAAATCTGCGCTCGGGGACAAAGTACGAGGTGGTTTTCGTGGTGAAGTTAGAGGATACTGCTTATGGATGGGACTGGGAGCCGGTTAAGCTGAAGCTAGTCGTCCCCAGCGGTAGTGAGACACCGCAAGAGCGTAGTGTGAGCTTTGTGGAGTACATTGGGAAGCAATGGGTAGATATTCCGGTGGGAGAGTTCAAGATATCGAAGGAAAACGTCGGAGAGATTAGTTTCTCATTGTATGAGCATGAAGCCAATACGTGGAGGTCAGGGCTTATAATCAAAGGCGTTGTTATTCGTCCTAAATAGTAAATGCCAAGTCTAATGCATTTGCATATGTATTACTATCTTTCTTTTTTTTTGTATTAATTTCATTCCTCGCTGATGATTATACGAAACGTCTATTACTTATGTACTACATGTTTATATTGGTTCTCTGATAATAAGTTATCAAGCAACATTCCTTCATCTATCAAAAGTTGTCAGAGCTTGGAGAAGCTAAACATGGCTAGAAATAATCTGTTTGGACCAATTTCGGATCTTTCATTCAACAATCTTGAAGAATGGATCCCAAGTGATGGGATTTTCAAGGATAGTTCTAGATCTTTTATGGAGGGAAATACGAAGCTATGCACCCACACGACTTGTTGAAAAACTCGAAAGCACGGAAAGATTTTGAAAGCAAGCATTATTACTTGTGTGGTAGGTGTGTTTGCGATATGCATGATAACTTTCTTGATTTTAAAAAAGAAAATCAACAAAGTCTATACCATCTACATCAACAAGTTCACTCCTCAAGGAACCGTTCATGAATGTCTCATATGATAAGCTCAGGAGAGCTACTAATAATTTCAACCCTAGAAATCTTCTAGGCATTGTAAGGCATAGGAATCTTTTGAAACTAATAATAACTTCTTGCTCAAGCATAGACTTCAAAAAACTGAGTTTCTAGATTTGGTGTATGAGTTTTTGAGCAAAGGAAGCTTAGAAGAATGGATCAAAGGGAGGAAGATAAACTCTGATGGGAGTGTTGGGTTAAGTCTTGAAGAAAGAGTGAATATAGCCATTGACATTGCATCTGTATTGGATTATTTGCACAATGATTGTGAGGTTCCAGACTTCCAGTGGTTCATTGCGATCTTAAGCGATGCAATATTCTTCTAAACGAAGAAATGGTTGCAAAAATTGGAGATTGTGCTGGCTCGCGTGTTGTTCAATGCATCTGATGATGTTCATCAATCATCACGCTTCTATAAGCTCTACACAAGTCTTGAAAGGCTCCATTGGTTATATTCCTCCAGGTAAGTTCTAATGTCTAAAGGCTTGATTGGTTCTCCCGCTCCCGCCCGCAAATGCAGTCGGTGGTAGCAGTTTTTAACATTTTACAAAATCACAAAATCTGTTTTATACCGCTTCAGACCGGTCAAAACCGCTTAATTCCAAAAACTCCTATCCGCAAGCGTTTGCGGCTAGTTAAAAAATAATCAAAATCTAAATAAACTTAGGACTTTATCTAATCATTAACAAAGTGAAGCTCAGCCTAATACATATCACAGTTTTTGTGGAAAAATATTTTCTTCTTTTGACATGATAATAGATTTGACTATATTTTGTTTTAGTTGTATTTAAACATGTCTACTGTACAAAAATTTCTAATTTATTAGATAAAAATTAAATTGTTTAACTATAATTTTATATTTCAGCCAATTAGATTGTTAAAGAAGATGACTTGTGCACTATTTCAATGGATGATTATGGAGAAACAAATAGATGGCAAAGAAAAAAGAATTCTAAGTGATCCTCATAAAGAAAATCTACTTAAGAATATTACAATCAGTTTGGAACTGATTTGATCTGACCTCAAATAAAAAATTGTTTGGAAATGTTGAAGAAACTCTATCATATGTATAGAGTCAATCTGGAAGATGAGTTACTATTTGATACACTTTTTGGTTCTCAATGCATGAAGTAATTAACATTTTATTATGAAATATATTTTTTTGAATAACTATTTAGTGCTTTATTGTTTTTTATTTTTAAATCATGATGAAATTTTTGTTATTTTATAATAATAGTATGGTTTTGGTGTTTTTATAGTATTATTTTATATCATATTTATTTTGTTTAACAAATATTGTATTTGCTGGTTAACCAATCATAAATTACCTGCAAGCGCTCACGTTTTTAACCGCAAAATTAATCGTTCAAATCGCTTAATAACGCTTCTAACCGCAATTGTTCGCTTCCACAAACTCTCGCACCTGTATCCACATCCGTAACGTCTAAACCAGCTGAGCCCTAAATAGTAAATATAATAAGTAACTTACCTTCTTTTTTTTGGTCAACAATAAGTAACTTACTATGTCTATATTAGGATATTAATTATTTTCCTATATTTTATTTTCTGGTAAATCAATTTAATGTTAATTTTGAATTTACATCATTGCTGTAGGCATGTTTACCATTTTGAGGGTGAATTTTTGAGTTGGATTATTTCAATTTACAAGTAGAAGGTCATCTTAATTTATGTTATTTTCAGGATTATGATTATGTTATTTTTTTTGGTCAAACTATGATTATGTTATTTTTTTTGGTCAAACTATGATTATGTTATCTCTACTTTGTATTTTGAACAGATTTGAAAACAAACTTGTTTTTGGTAAACTGTCACATGCATCTTCGAATCAGCTTGGGTTATAACGTTTCGATTTTTGTAAACATAACATTTTAACATAAAAAGCTTCACGACTTGATATGAACAAGTCAATCTCTTGTGATACTATTGAGATGTTTCGCAGTTTTTCAATAATGTGAATTGACATTTGGATTATATAATCTATGGAAAGACTCTGGAAAAGTCTTTACCAAAATTAAAAAAATCGTTGTAAAAAGTCAGTAGCATCTTTTTAGATTAAAATAAAATTCGAACTTGGCAGACAAGTAACTGTATTTAAATTATTTAGCACAATGTCGTAAATTGATTCTTAAATGATATATCTACTTTCCCTATATTAAAACTAGTCTGAATTTAATTTTAGAAATCCTGTTATATTTAAGAGCATAATTAGTGGGAATATATGAGGATAAACAAATTTTTAAAAAATGTAGAATGAAAATGAAATGGGATTTTTTGAGAATTTTTGAAAATAGCACAAAATTAATTTTTTGTGACACAAATAGCACACATTTTCAATTAGGACAAAATAACATTTTATCAAGGTAATTCTCATAAACAGCACAACTGAAGTTTTTTGTATTACAAATAATCCACATTTTCATTTAAAACAAAAATAATATTTTTATTAAAGAGTAATTTTCTTATATATCATAAATCTTCTAACATCATAGTTTTAGGGTTTAGGGTTTAGAAAGCCCTAAATCCTAAACTATACTTTATACACCTAAAAAATAAACAATAAATTCTAAAATATTTAACCCAAACTGAAAAAATAAATTATAGTCTTTTATAAATGCTATTTTTATTCTAATGAAAACGTGTGCTAAATTTCACAAAAACATATTTTTGTGCTATTTTAGGGAATATTTACTTTTACTAAATGTTAATTTTCTTATATAGCACAAATCTTTCAGGGAAATTCTCAACAGTAGTACATAACTAAAAGTAAAAAATAAAAAATAGCACACAATTCCATTCCAGACAAAAATTAATATTTTTATTAAAGGGTATAATGTTTTTTTGCAAAAATCTTCTGGCCTTATATTGTAAAAGTTTAAAATTTAGGGTTTAGGATTTTCTAAACGCTAAACCCTAAGCCCCTTATCATTTAAAATTATATTCTAAATTTTATAATACTTAACTCAAACAAAAAAAAATTAAATTTTTTTTATAAAAATATTAATATTGTCCTAATTAAAAACTTGTGTTAAATTTAATATAAAAACCTCTTTTAGTGCTATTTTAGAGAATTTTTCCATCTTTTAACCTCGGTTTATGGTTTTCTAAACCCTAAACCATACATCATATCTGTAAAAACTATCTTTTAAAAATAATTAACTCAAATAAAAAATAAATTGTTATTTTTTATAAAAATATTATTTTTGTTCTAAATAAAATATATGGTAAATTTATCACAAAAACCTCTTTTGGTACTGTTTTAAGAATTTCTCTTCATTTAATTAGTTTAATTTTTTTAAAAAAAATTATAGAATTCATTTATGTTAAAATATTAAGTACGCGTTCGGTCGTACACGTCTTGCAGAGTTAAAAGACATATTCAAACTACCACAAGTTGTTTTCTCTGATACGTAATTAATAAATTAGTACGCCAAAACAAGTTGAGAAACCCACAAGTTGAGCATATTATTTATTAATATTACTCTCCTATTTAAGTTGTAAAACGCTAGATAAAAAGTATGACTCAAGACATCCTTACAATCACGTAGAGCAAACAACAATTGAAGACCAAATCCTTTTTTAATTTGCCTCCAAGAAAGCTCTGACATGGCTGCTTCTCCCTCTTCTTCTTCTCCTGTTGAGGCACCGATGAGCTCAACGCAACAGCAAGTGTTCATCAATTTCCGAGGGAAAGATGTTCGCAAGAAATTCGTCAAGTCTCTGGTGGATAAAATGAAAGCTGAAGGTATGAACGTCTTCATAGACGAGTTCGAGGTGAGAGGCGTGCCTCTAACTGATCTTTTTGTGAGGATCGAAAAGTCAAAGGTGGCGATTGTGATCTTCTCGAAAAATTACGGGGATTCTCACTGGTGCTTAGACGAGCTGGTCAAAATCAATGAATGTGTTAATAATCGCACTCTTATGGCGATTCCTGTCTTCTACAAGGTTGAAGTCTCCGACGTGAAAGATGCCGAGGGAGATTTTGGCATTCACTTCAGAGCTCTAAAGCGCAGTATAAGTGATACAGTATTAACTCAGAAATGGGAGAGAGCTATAGCGTCCGTGATAAAAACGCTTGGCATGGTGTTGGAAGTACGCAGGTTTGTCTTTTTGTTTTTTTTTTTTTTTTTTTGGGGGGGGAGGGGGCTAGGGGTGAACCCAGATCTTAAAACCGGAGTAATAATCTCCCAAATTAAGTGTACTTACTACCGGGTAACCCACCCGAAGTTGAATACTTTTTTTGTCAAACTTTTGGAAGTAAACTTATATTATTATATAAAAATACTATATCCAAATCAATTATTTAAAGCGTCAATTATAACCTTTTTTTTTTTTTTAAGTTATGGAACCGCTGGTTATAATCTAATTTCCATAAATTATAAAGAAAAGGTGGTTGATCCGTTGATTTCTTCTCATTCGCATTGTATGACAGTAAGACTTCGGATGTAAAATTCATAGACTCAATGATCGGGGAGATTAAGAAATCGCTGGAGCATATTGCAAATCAGAAAGGACAGCCCAGAGCGATTCAGATACAACAGCCCGAACAGATTCAGAGACCAAAATCTAAGGCAGTTCAGATACAACAGCCAGCCTCAGATCACCAGGGTTGCGTATTCAATGTCAGGGAACTCAAAATAAGCCATTCGTTTAATCCCAGATATTGGACCTTTGAGTCTATATCCGAGTCACCAAAGTAAGAGTTTTCTTACAAGTTCATAGTATATATATTACTCGTCTATACATATTGGAATTATTACTAATCATATTTAGTGAAACCTCTATAAATTAGTACCTCCCTAAATCACTATTTTTTTCCGGTTCCAAATTGATATTTTGATCTAAATATCACATTTATAAATTAACAGATACGATAAATTAATAAAACATAGTAAAATAATTTGGTTTTAATATTATTAGTTTATAAAGATTTTGTTGTATTATTAGTTATAATTTAGCGTTGCTCGTGATTTATGATTCCTAAATACTACAATGAAACCTCTATAAACAAATATATTGATAAATTAATTATTTTCTCCGGTTCTAAATTGATATTTTGATCCAAATATCATCTATATAAATTAATAAATAAATAAAATAGCGTAAAATACATTGTCTCGATATTATTAATTCATAGAGGTTTTAGTCTTTTACTGTAGTTAAAATCTAATGTTAATTTTCAACTATTTTGTTACAAGTTATAGATTTAGCAAATCTCTTTAAAATCTTATATTTTAAAAGTATAAATAAACAAAATTTAGGTAAATCGTTATTTGCAAATTCATATAAAGACCATGTATATTGACTTTAAAACATATTTAAAACCAGGTATAGATTTGAAAATGTTTTGAAATGCATGAACAAAAGACTCTTTTAAGGATGTAGTATGGTTTTTGGTTTTTAATTTTCCAAAAACTGTTTAACGATCCAATGCGAAAAGTGAATGCCCTAAAAAAAAAAAAAAAAGAATCTACATTTTATGAGTTTTTGCAAATTTCTAGACAAAAATTAAAAACGATTTTTTTGAGTTTTTGAGTTTAAAGGTGAGAATTGTTTTCTTTAAAAAATTTCATTTCAATTTTTTGCAAAATCTACAAACCAAAATCCAAAATGTATAGTCTAAAAACTACTTTAAAACTTTTAAACATTCATGACCTTAATATATATATGCACATCGTTGAGAGGTTAACAGGTTATTTTTTAAAAAGTTGGATAATATATGGTGGTATCGTTGATTTATAGTATAAGACTTGATCACCTGATGGTTTTATTATATTCAGCAGCACGTTCATTGAAGTTGCGAAGATGCAAGGAAATAATTATTATTTTGAGGTGTCTGGAAAGTTCGACACAAAAGAATTGAAATGGGGGACAAATTACGAGGTTGTGTTTGTGGTGAAAGTAGAGGATACAATGACTAAATGGAATGGTCCGGCAAAGGTGCAACTGATGGTACCCGATAAAGACCTGCAAGAGCGAGAAGTGGAATTTGTGGATCTCATAAGAAACGAGTGGATTGATATTCAGGCTGGAGTTTTCGAGGCACAGCCGCATAAAGAGAAGATCGCTTTCTATTTGTATCAGCACAATTCTAGCGAGAAGAAGAAGGGACTTCTGCTTAAAAGTGTTATAATTCGTCCGGTGGAGTAACTACTACAGTACTACTAAGTCAAATGTATGCACAAAACTACGTACAAGTTGATGATTGAGTCGATCTTTCTATATGTTGTGGCATTCGAATGACTGAATTTGTGTTTGTATTTGAATTTAAATAACATTGTTTTAACTTTGTATATATTGATAACTGTTTTTTTGTTCTCTGCATATATCTTAACATATTTATGCTTACCTTTTGCGACCAGATGAGGAGGCTCGCATTTTATACTAAAAATGAAAGGAAAAAAAAGGAGAGAAAAATAACCGACTCTCTTTTGCTAAAAAATTCTAATTATATTTGTCATTAGGTGAGTAGTTCAATTCTATTACTTAAAATTTAGTTACAACATTAAAATATATACTAAAACTCTTTATGTTTTATTTTATTTGTAATTTTAGGGTTTTCACAGTTTTTAAGAAAATAATTATTTTTTTTGTTTTATCCTTAATTAATGTTTATTTTATTTTATTTTGTTGGTAAAGAAAATAAAATATTAGAGAAAAAAATAGAAATTTTAGCAAATAAATACAAAACAACAATTATTTTCATATTTTGTAACAAATTTTTTTTTTTCTGTTTTACTCTTAATTAATGTTTATTTTATTTTATTAGTCAAGACATTAAAAACATTAGGGACAAAATTGAAAATTTTAACAAACATTTTTATTGAAAATATAAAATAACACTTATTTTGTAACAAAAAAAATCTAAAATTATAAGTTAAGTGAAACAGAAAGAGTATAATATAATTATATTAGTGAGATGCTCTTAGTAATCTAGTTGGGAATTTGAATTTCAGTTAATGTGTGCTCTGCGCTCACCTCAATGTGAGGAATTCTATCTCTCAACTTGGTTCCGTTACGTATGACGGTCCAGTACCATCCCTTTCAACTGATTCGATTCACTACTTGTATTGTCGTTTGCTTCTTTCATGAGTTTGTCTGTGCTATACCTGCTCTAAACTATATATCCAATTTCCATGTTGTCTTAGTTTCATCTTTCTCAGCTTTTATTTACTTATACTAAATCCTCTTGATATATTATAGTTTTTATGGGTTTTCAACCATGATATAAGTCTTGCTTTTAGAATCTTTTAGATATTTCTAGTCTTTTTTGAAGGTTTATATATGTTTTGGACTTAGTTGAAGACTTTAGAACATTTTGGAGCAAATCGAGAAGTTATACTGAAGAAACGAATTCGAAGAGCAATTATGGTGTTGGTATCGATTGACACCCCCCCCCCCCCCCCTTCCCCCCACTGGTATCGGTCGACACCACTGGCGAGCAAAAGTTTCAAACGAGTTTTAACAAGTTTTGGAGAATTGCATAACTGCCCTAAAGTTTTCTTTATTTACAATTGAGTCATTTTTGTATTTTTAGTTATAAACATGAGTTTAGATAATTGTTTAGACCGATGATTCTATTCTATGCTTTATTCATTGATAGCCACCTTTCAGAGCCAGGCCATACAAGATTTCTAAACTTTTTGTTTATTCTCTGATTTATTTTATGTTTTTTATTCTATTCATGATATTTGTTTCATACCATGTCTGAATAATCTGTTTGTTAGATTTAGGGTTTTACAAAGATTAAAGATGGTTTGTTGAATTGGGCATAAATTTGTTAGGGTAATCTCATAAGTTTTTCATATGGATTTGAATCAATACTAGTTATATATTAATCATCTGGAATTTAGATAATTAATAAACATGAGAGTGATATTGATTTCCCAAAATAATCCTAGATGAGCAAAATCATTATCCGCAAAGAGATTTGGTTTAGAGACTTAGTGAGCACATCAAACTTGAGTTTAATGCATGTCTTATTCTTTTGAATTTACAAAGAAATTTGGAATTTTAGGATCTAGGCATAGATAGTCTTTGCAGTGAGAGTTGATTGATTTGATATTTGTGTTTTGAGTTCCAAAACGGTTCTTAATTAAATCCCTAATTTATTTGCATGGTTCACAATTCTGATTTACATTATGGTATAGCGTTTTTCTCCAATTAAATTTACCTTATTCTTTTATTTGCTTTGTTTTGCCGTCTTTGAATAATAATCTATTCTTGTTTTGCTTAATTCAAAAACTAATAATCTTTTATGTGAACACTGAATACTACAATTGATTTTTTAATTTGAAAGAGTAGTTATAGGATTAATTTGAGCATATCATATCTCAACTTGTAAACTCTAAAAAGAAAATCCAAAAGATGAGTATATAATCCAAAAACAAAAAAAATTGAATTGCGGTCTGCACTTATTTCTTTCACTAAAGCATCCTAGTCATAATATTTATATTTTTGAAAAGTGAAAACCAATTGGAGTGAACAAAGCAGGTCTAGCTGTTAAAAGAGAAATTTTGTTTCGCATCTTCCGGCTAGCGTCCGGCTCATATTGGCAGAATTAGCTGGCTTATCTTCTTGTGGGGATGGCTCCCATATTCTCCTGACAATCATCTAAATATCTTGCTTTTCATCTCTGGCGAGTTATGCTACTTTTTTAGAATGTTTTTTTTTTGCTTTTTTTTTTGTCTCTTTCGATTTATTTTGGTTCGAATTCAGTTTCTCTTGCTTGATCTCTTACCTTAGATCTAGTTGTGTAATTTTCCAAGCCCTACTTCTGTAAATGGCTTAATTCGAGCTTCATGCTTACCATAAAGTTCTGTTGGTGCCTTTGGTTTGATTTCTTAGAAATTTAAGTTCTGAGGATACTTGGTTCAATAGAGCTTTTTTAGGTTTTAGTGGTGTTTCTTTCAAGGTAGAAGCCTCCAAATCTTAATATGATATGTTGGATGGGAAGATTTTGTTATTACATGTTCTCGAAGAAGAAGATATTGAAGCTCTGAAGCGAACATGTTGACTTCTTCATTCAAGAAGATTCCAGCGATTAGGAGTTCTTCTCAGGTGGAAAATCAACCGACATAATTGGCGGTTTCAAATTTCATTTTCATTTTGGTTTCAAATTCTTGCAATTGGATGCTGATAGAACCCAGTTCTTCTTTAGTGGATTATATATTTTTATTGCTTTGGGCTTTTGTACTATTCGATTTTTCTTATCTTATTAATAATAAAAAACATCATTCTTTAATTTCACGTTTTTGGCGGCATACCTTATTTTAAGAATTTTTTTCGAATTTATAGTTTTGACGTGAAAATGTCGTTTTCATCGAAATTATGATTTTACAGTTTTAGCAGAAAAAGTTATTTTGTGATTTTTTATCGAAATTGTGGTTTCACTGTTTTGGCAAAAAAACATTATTTTGCAATTTTCTATCAAATTATGACGATTCATGGTTTTGGCAAGAAAAAAACGCTATTTTGCGATCTAAGTCAAAAGTGTGATTTACGATTAAATGTTTTTTTGCCGAAAATATCATTTTAGTATTTTCAAAAAAAATCTTGGTTTTATGGTTATTTTTTTTTCAATATTAATATATTTATGGATTTAATATTATTTTTTAAAATATATTTAAGATTTAAAATTAAATAATGGATATTTTTGTCATTTTCTTATTAAAAACATTTAGTTGGAAATGAAATTTACATCAATTATGCAAATAAACAAATACTCATCAAAATATATCATCTAAATGATTAATCCAAAATGAAACAAAAATCATATAGATTAAGGAGATGGAGTATTTGGATGAAAGTAAACAAACATCCCCAAAGTGTAATGAAAAAAATAAAATTTGAAGACCAATCTGGTTCGAACCAAAGTGTACCAAACCGGTTCAAACGCCAAAAAGCAACAAAACAAAGAAGAAGCTGAGACACCAATTCTAACTTCATCCATAAAGAATCCGAAATGAGTCTTCTCTGTTCTGCCTCTACTCGCAGCTGCTGCATTTTTTGCTCCTCAAACAAGGTTCTCTCTTTCTCATTCTCTGTATATAGGATAGATATTGTTTAATACATGACAATGAGATTATATATTATTCGAAAGGAAAATGCAAGAGAAAAAGAATTTAAGTACCCAATTCCCGCAAAGCACAAAGATTTGCAATTTCTGATTAAGAAGTTTGCTCCGACGCTCACGGCGGTTCTACTTGCTGTTTCACCCATCTGTCACCCTCCAGGTAAACCCTAGTTTCCTCCGACCAAAATGATAGGCTCATCAAGTTGAGAGATATTATTGCACAATCACTCTTCTCTGTAAGGAATTTGTATGTTCAATGATTAGCATTGGTGAAGAACACTTGTCTCAGTCTCTGCTTGTGAAATTTAAGAGAATTTTGAGAAGATTATGTCTGAATTTGTTGTTTCATTCAAGAATGTTTCTTGTTGAAAATATGGAATCTGAATTCTAGTCTGAAATCCGGATTCTACAAGCAGAGAACACAAAAATTGAATCGAAATTTGTTAAAGATTGAAAACTTTATAAATGTGTTCATGAAAGGTTCTTGTATTTTTGTGATGTAGAATCTCTTGGGCAAACTTTGGATATACAAAGAGGAGCAACATTGTTTAATAGAGCTTGTATTGGGTGTCACGATACAGGTGGTAACATTATTCAACCTGTGAGTTATTTACAAACACTTAATGAAACCATTCTTGATTCTTTTCTCATGTCATCTTTCATTTCAATTGGAGTAAATAATCTCGTATCCTTCTCTCTTCCAGGGCGCAACGCTTTTCACAAGTGACCTCCAAAGGTAAAATAACCAATGCTCTACGCCCAAAGAGCTCTGTTTTGTGTTCATCTATTTAGATTTGAAATGGTTTGTTTGACTTTACAGAAATGGAGTTGATACTGAGGAAGAGATATTTCGTGTTACGTACTACGGAAAGGGAAGAATGCCGGTGAGATCTCTTTCAAGGGTTTCCTTGTTTAAACTGAGGATTCTCTTCCACTTAGCTAAATGATCTAAAGAGATATGTATCTGATGATTTACTTCAGGGATTTGGCGAGAAATGCACGCCGAGAGGACAATGCACCTTTGGACCGCGGTTGCAGGACGAAGAAATCAAGCTTCTTGCTGAATTTGTAAAGTCTCAAGCTGACCAAGGTTGGCCTAATGTATCTACCGACTAAGATAACAGTTCAATTTGGTTAATCAAGTAAGAGTTTGATATTCATTTGTATCTTACTATGTCTTAAACTCAGTAAATGGTATAAAATTATATGAGGTTTAGGAGGCTTCATAGCTACTTGTTACTTTTGACTATCTCTTGACAGTAACTATTCTCAATATATTTCATCTGACGAAAAATGCAGTGGCATATCTACTGTTGAACCCTCTGGTATGTTGTAAGTCTCATGTGTGAAACTGTGAGAGGAGCTACTAGTCTAAAGGCTTAAGCAAAAACAGGTTCTTGTATTAGGATCCGATCATATCAATCATGTTCCAGATATGTAAAAGACTTAGATGACAATCATTCTAACCCTAGAGTTTCCATCTCTGTACAAAGGTGTAATCGTGATTATCAATAATACTCACTCAATTCTATAACTCTGGTGAATTCTGGCCACACTTAATCTCTGGAACAGAATATGTCTTCTAATGCAGGGCCCAACAACACAAACCCAATATCAAATGAATCTGAGGCCCAACAATCAGCATCCACACCACTTACGGTCCAATCTGAAAACAGATCCCCAAATCCATCACCTTCACCAAATCACCACCAATCCAACTCTACCACAAATCCCAATCCTGTGACCTTATCAAACCAGACCCAAAACCAGACCCAAACTGATTCTACTGACCAAACAGACACACCATCATCATCTTCTACCTCTACACCTAACAATCAACCATCCCCTCCGCCATCTCCACCACCACAAATTCCTGAACCACAACCATAAATACAAAAACCAACTTCCGAATGCAAACCAGATCGAAAGATGGGATTGTCAAACCAAACACCAAATGTACTCTTCTTACAAGTTACATCCACTCGACCTCTCTCAGACACCAAACCAAGAACCGCGACATAGGCACTAGCAGATTAATGATGGAGAAATGCAATGGGTACAGAGTTCAATGCTCATGTCCAAATGCATACTTGGGATCTCGTACCTCCATCACCGGAACAAAATTTGGTTGGCAATCGATGGGTTTTCAGAAGCAAGTATCAAGTCGACGATACATTAGATCGCTACAAAGCGAGATTAGTCGCAAAGGGATACCACCAGCAACCGGGAATTGATTACAAAGAAACCTTCAGTCCGGTAATTAAATCAACAACTATTCGTATTGTTCTTGGTGTTGCGGTTTCTCGTGACTGTAAGATTCGGCAATTAGATGTGAACAACGCGTTTCTCCAAGGCACACTTACTGAAGATGTGTACATGCCTCAGCCTCAAGGATTTGTGGATAAGGATAGACCGGATTATGTTTTTCACCTCAAAAAGGCATTATATGGCCTCAAACAAGCTCCAAGAGCATGGTACCTTGAACTCAAAAACTATCTCCTGCATATTGAGTTCAAGAATTCACTCGCAGACACCTCCCTCTTCATTCTCCACCAAAGTAGCGACATCATCTATAGACTTATCTATGTTGATAACATTGTTGTCACAAGAAACAACAATACTCTTATCGAAAACACCATTAAGTCATTCTCGGAAAGATTTAAAATTAAAGACCTAGGACACTTGCCATATTTTCTTGGAATAGAAGTCAAAAGGGTATGGTATGGACTTCACTTATGTCAACAAAAGTACATATCTGGTCTCCTTGTGCGCACCAATATGACAACGGCAAAACGTGTAACAACACCGATGGTAATGTCACCAAGATTGACACTTCACTCTGGTACTCCTCTTCCGGAAGCAACTGAATATCGGACCTTGGTTGGTAGCTTGAAATATCTGTCATTTATATGACCTGACATCTCCTATGCTGTAAATCGCTCGTCACAATTTATGCACCTACCAACTACTGATCATCTTCAAGCTGCAAAGCGTGTGCTGCGATACTTGGCCGGAACAATGACTCATGGAGTGTTTCTAAGCCGCAACAACACTTGGTCTTTACACGGGTTTTCAGATGTTGATTGGACAGGTAACAACGATGATTACTTCTCCACAAACACATACATTGTCTATCTTGGCACCCAACCAATATCATGGAGCTCAAAGAAACAGACACCGTCGCTAGATCGTCAACCGAGACCGAATATCGATCTGTAGCAAACACCTCATCGAAAATCTGTTGGATACACTCACTCCTCGACGAGCTTGGTGTAAGCATCAATAAACCACCTGTTATATACTGTGATAATGTTGGTGCGACTTACTTGTGTGTCAATCCAATCTTCCACTCGAGAATGAGGCATGTCACACTCAACTACCACTTCATCCGGCAACAAGTTCAAACCGACGTCTTACGAATCAATTATGTCTCCACAAAAGATCAACTCGCGGATGCTCTGACAAAACCGTTACAACGGGCACAATTTCACAATCTCATTTCCAAGATTGGAGTTACTTACGCCCCTCCATCTTGAGGGGGCATTTTAGGATATGATCATATCAATCATGTCCAATTTATGTAAAGGATTTAGATGTCAATCATTCTAACCCTAGAATCCCCATCTATGTATAAAGGTGTAATCGTGATTATCAATAATACTCACTCAATTCTATAAACCTACATCTTGGATTCAAGATTCTCTGGCCCATTAATTTTATGATGGATTGGTGTTAACTATTATTTGTATTAGTTTTTATAGTATTCTAAAACCGAGTCTTGAGTCTTTTCATTAAGAACAAGATAATTTTTGGTTCTTTTGTGTATCTCGCAGGAAACTCAAGAGGTAAAGAACCCAAAAACTATAGGTCTTTTGTCTTTCCTGCTTTAGTTAAGATTGTCATCTCGAGAAGTCCTAATTCCTTTTTCTTGTAATTTTTGATCTCAAGCTTAACTAATACGAGAGTCTTTGACTTTTTCCAAAAAATACAAATTACTTTGTTGTTACGAAAACTTAGTTCAACATATACTATTAAGGAAAGGCTAGGGACTAACCCATTCAATGCAACGAATGAACCAAACAAATATACTAGTTACCAATTCCTTAGTTGCACTGAAAAAATAAAGGTTAAAGATGGGCCAACGATCTATTTTCACACTAGATATATTTTTAAAAATTATTTCTAATTTTATTAGGACATCTCCAATCACACTCTATAATTTTCTCTAAACTCTATCCTAGAGTGATTATGTTCCAACATATCTCTATATTTTAATCTAAAATAGAATAATTCTATTTGTTTTTCTATATATAGAGTAACTCTATTTTTTCCTCTATATTTCACACTACAGTTACATTAAAATAGAGTAACTTTAAAATAAAGTAGAACATTGAAGAGAAACTCTAATCTATTTTAAAGTTAAAAAATAAAAGAATACATTGAAAATAGTCTTAAAGATTTAAAATTAAAGTATCTTATACGATTATAACTAAACATATTTTTATATCCACATGAAATAAAAGTTTTATTCTTTAATATCCACATATTGAAAGTTCAAAATCAAAATCCACAGATTTCATTCTTTCTCGTGTGGAAATACACCCTTAAAAGACCCGTTCAAATTACTGCAAGTTGTTCTTGTTTATTGGCTAGTAAATTACGAACTAAATAGACAGCGTATCTTTCATTTTGTTAAACAATTGACAACATACTTATTAAACTACCTCAAGGATTCAACTATAACACGAATATTTGATAAGTGTTATTTTTTTTTTCGAGAAACAAAAAAAAAGATCATTACATCAATTTTACTACAACTTGCACTTCAAGGAAACATATCAACCCAAAGAAAATTTCAACAGGAAAATACATCAGAAATTTTTTCAAAGGATTTCCAACAAACTTTTGGCTATCAAAAAAATCTGTTGAAAATTTTAGTTTCATAATATTCAAACCTCGAAACCGGTTATGTTAGAAATTTCTGACGAATTGAACCATTTTTTTTGTCTTAAACATAGTAAATTTTTGAATAAATATATGTCAAAAATTGGTGATGGATTCAAACAGTTTTTTTTTTTTACCTCTTAAAAATTCGTCAATTTATGTTTTAGTATCGGATAGATTCATATGCCGAAACCCAAATTTTTTGTACCAAATTGAATTGCTGAGTCACCGCTATAAAGTACGTTTTTATTCTATATTTTTCATAACACAAAATTTAACAATAACAACCTTTTTTAGAATAAAAAATGAGGTACATATATTTGTGTTGGTGTTATAACCTCAATTTAATGTCAATATAACTATATTTGTATGTTTGCACAAAAACAAATATGGCCCTTTCATTAAAGAATCCCTATTATATATGTGTCATTTGACCAATTATCCCAAAACAATAATTGAAAAGTGTAAGTATAATTATATACTCTGAGACTTGGATAGTTGGATTATATAATTAAACGAGCACAATTTATAGTACAATTGCAACGACCCTTACTTTTGCTTGCTTCTTTTCCTTCTACAAATATAGATTGAGCAATAATGTATGTACCAAAAGTCGTTGTAGCCTTGCATTTAATTTGGATAATCTTTATCAAACAAAACGTAGATCGATTCTTATTTGATATATTTATTTAGTTGAAGACTAATCTTCAGGTCGAGATTATAGATCAAATATCTTCAGGTTCGATCTTTTAATAAAAACAACAAATATTTATAGATCGACCACCTTTATTTGATATATTTATTAGATTTAATATAAATAATGAATTCTTTTGAAAAATTATTTCTAAACGGAGATTCTTACTGCTTCAATAATTTTGACTCTATTTGAAAATGAATTTTTGATATGATTCATTTTATACAATGTTCATATTTATTTGGCTACCACGTATAATGAGACAGCTTTTACTAGAAAATAGAAATTAATTTTTTTCTTTTAGTGAAATTTGTCTAAGATAACCCCATTATTTTAAAAGAATAGTTGTAATAACTTTAAAAAAATGATTGCTAAAATGGCTTAGTTTAGAAATATAATTTTCTATAAAACTAATATTGTCTTTTCTAACTAATAAATAAATTATTACTTTCTCGGTTGGTTATTTGGGCAGAATTTGCCAAATAGTTGCTAGATTCTCACAGAGTATGTCAGTTTACCGAAACCCGTAATCTCCCTATATCCAAAATCACATTATGTAATATTAGTTTCATCTTAAACATCACTCAAACCGGCAACATCTAAAATTCGCCTAAAATTTTGGTCAACATGTCTTTTAAATCTGTCAAATATATGCAAAGTTTAGCAGAAATATGTAGAAAGTCTCAAAGATGCTCTCATACTTTGTAAAATATCTACAAAGTATATCAGATGCTAGTAGAGTGCTAATATTAAATATTAGCAGAATTTTCAAATTTTCTTTAAGGAAAAAATTCTCTCAAAGCTTTACATTTTTAATAAGTACTTAAGCTATTTTAAAAAGAAAACGAGTTATTGTTGCAGTTAAACCTTTTTCGTAAAAATAAAATATTTTTAGCTTATTATATGATCCAAATAACCCAAATACTTTTAGTCGAGGCATGTTGGTCAAAGTTATAAATCAATTGTTTTTATCTTCGTCACAACGAATTTTTATTTTTAGTTTTAAATCTCCAAGAATTTTACTCGTTTTAACTCGAGCGAAATAGTTTTTATTTTACAATATTTTTGATATAGAAGTCGAATGATATGGTTAAAGGAATAATTCAAGTTCGGGCAAGTTTTGGTTATGAAATTACAAAAAGTTGACAACTTCTTTAACCAAAAAAAAAACCTACGAGCCTTATAAAAACTCGTGAGATTTAGTGTCATTGTTCAAGACATCTTCACAACACACAAAGACTCAAACAACAATCATCAAAACTTTATTTTGCCTATCAAAAAAAGCTCTCCCATGTCTGTTCCTTCTTCTTCTTCTGGTATAAGACCGTTGGGGGCTCAGGTGTTCATGAGCTTCCGGGGAAAAGATGTACGCAAAGATCTCGTCAGCCTTCTCGGGGATGCCTTGAAAAGGAACAATATTAACGTTTACATAGACGCGAAAGAGGTAAGGGGTTTAGATCTACAACATATCTTGTTCGACAGGATCCAAGAGTCGAAGGTTGCACTGGCGATCTTATCGAATGAGTACACCGATTCAGAATGGTGTTTGGACGAGCTAGTGAAGATCATGGACTGCGTGAAGGAAGGCACGCTTCACGTGATCCCACTCTTCTACAAGCTAGATGTTTCGGACGTTAAGGGTCTAAATGGAACATTTGGAGAAAAATTCAGGCAGAAGATTGAAGAGTTTCAAAACGACGCGGTAAGAACCCAGAAATGGAAGGAAGCTTTGGGATTAGTTCCCTACAGGTTGGGCATATCAATGACAGGACTGAGGTATCTTCGATCTTTTGTGTTTTCTATCCTTTAATTTTGTTCTTAACCGGTGAACTGTATGGAAGCCTTAGTTGTACTGGATATATTAGACTATAACCACAAAGTTAAATATATGCTATTCCTTCTGTTTTTTTTAATCATATTTCTTAATTTTTATGCATAATTACCTTATAATTTCTTATTATATCCTTATTTAATTATTTTTATTTTCTTAATTAAAATTAATTATTCTATAAATGCAAGGTTAAAATTGTCAATTTTACAAAAATTTAAAAATCTGTGAAAATCCTAAAAATAGAATCTTTTAGAAAAGTTAAAAATGTTATTTCCCTTACTTTTTTTATGTTCTCGGTTCTGGCTGCTTTATTCCGTATGTTGTCAAATATATTATCGTTTACGTTTGAGGCAATATTATGACCAAATATTTGTAAAGATTGAATTCTGATTTAGCTTCTTGTAGACGGAACGTCGTATGTAAAAAGAAAAATATAGTTTATAAAATGATATCTCTCAGTACTCACTCATATTGAATGAATCACAGTGCAGAATCTATAAACGAAATCGTCGACAAGGTTAGGGAAACGCTGTCGTATAGCTCCAATACAATTGAAAACGCTGGTCAGAGACAGGCTTTCATGATCTCTGCAAAGAAACTCAAGATCAAGTGGTCAGAGCTGGCGAGCTGCTGGACCTTCATATCTGTTCATGATGAACCCAAGTAAGAGTTCTCCTAGTTTTTTGCATGTACTATTAAGTCTATTATTAGCTAGTGAAGCCACGTTCTTATACAAGGGAGTACTATGATTTATTTGTAGTGGGGAAGTCATTGAAGTCGTGAAGATGAATGAAGTTTGGTTTTTTCACGTGTCCGGATTTTTCCACACGAAAGATTTGACACCGGGGACAAGTTACGAGGTAGTGTTCGTGGTGAAAGTAGAGGATGGGATTTCCGGATGGGATAGCCCGGCGAAGTTAGTGCTGAATGTGCCTCATGGTAACGAGCCACAGGAGCAAGAATTGAGTTTTGATGGTTACATAAGGAACACGTGGGTTGAAATTCGCGCGGGAGTTTTCGTGGCGCCGATGGAAAGCAAGAAGATCACGTTCACCTTGGAACAACGTGAGACGGATGAGAGGAAGACGGGGCTCCAGATCAAAGGTGTTGCAATCCGTCCTACGCAGTAAGTTAAATGCACACACACTAGCTAATGAGTGGATATATCTATGTATATCGTTCTTCTAATGAATAAAGTTGATGATTCTTGTGATGTTGTATGTAATATGGTTGTGCTTTATGTTTTCGATTGAATTTGCGTTTGTATTTGAATTTGAAAAAGATTGTTTCAAATTTCTATTTATATTGGATTGGCTTGTTGTAATATTCCCTGGTGGGTCTTTTATATTTAAATGCTGTTTAGAAATAATTGTTCTCTTAAAAAACCTTTTAGCAAATTTTTGTTTATCTAGTTTGTATGGATATGTTTCCTTTTGAAGAAATTTTATGGCTAAATGAACTCATCATTGTCGAGTCAAGTGTGGATCTCAATATAATACCCCTACATACGTCTACTTCATCATATAGTGGTTCCCCATATGTAGACGAGATTAAATTTTGTTTTTTGTCCGAGCTTCGTATGTTTTTGAGCATTTCTCTTTAAATACCTAGTGGTATCGTCTATTGGTTAGCTTTGTTTCAAAAATATGTATTCTTTTCTTTTTAAAACTTTGATTAATGAGAATATTTGGCTTAGGCATCATCACTCATCTCGAACCCATAAATGATAGGTTCTGACAACAAAGCCGCTATTCTCATGAAAGGACTTAAGATATTGAAATTGGCGCCAACCCAATTTGTCATGAAAGGACTTAAGATATTGAAATTGGTTCACTTCATTCAGGATGAAATTTTAGTTAGCTATCGGACTTCACCTCTGGGAAGGACTAAACTTTATGTTTAGCTCTTATCATACTATATACTTCAGGGGGATGAGAGGACATGTGCCTATGGCAATGGACCGCAGTTGTAGAATGAAGAAATCAAGCTTCTAGCCAAAACGTATCTACTATGTCTAAAGCTCAACGGCATCAAATTAGACAAGGTTTAGGATGCTTCACTGCAATTTCTTTTGCTTCAAGATGTTCTCGAAATACAACAAAAATCATAGGTTCGTTTATAGTCCACCAACACATATCTGCTAATTACTTTTGACTATCTCTTGACATTAGCCATTACAAAATACCTTGACTATTCTCAATACCTTTCCTCTGGCGAAAAATGCAGTGGAAAAATAATAACGATATAACTGCCAGAGCAAGAAGTATACATAACATTTGCTCTTCATGGTTCTTGACAACCATCAGGCGAATCAGTTCGTTTTCTTTTCTTTGCATCTGACTCACCTAACTGCAAAGAAAAGCCAATCTCATCACCCGAGCTACTAGTCTTAAGCAAAGACAGGTTCTTGGATTCAAGATTCTTTGCTCCATTAATTCTCTGATGGAGTGGTGATCTGTTGTTGCTTGAACTTGGAATGAACTGATGTTCTTCGATCACGGCCGCTGATTCCAACACGTCTTCTATTTGGAACTCTGGATGAATGTTTGAGTCGTCTTCTTCTCTATGAACTTGCTTGATATTCAAGTTTATAGGCTCAAAGTTCTCACCCGTTTTACACCTCGACAGCTTGCTCACACCGGGAGATGATTCCACGACCGTGGAATCAACTGCAGCACACATAAGACCATGTCTTTGTTCTTGCACCGCGGCTGCACTAAGCAAAAAGAGACATTCAAGTAAACATAAAACTACTGCAAATAGAAGAATCTAAGAGATGATGACACAGACCTTGAAGACTCTCATTGGAAGTAATGAGATCAAGCTCAAGAAGGTTAAGAACTCTGCCAAGATCAACTCCACTAGTCCAATTCTCAGGTTGTTCACCAACTTTTAGCTTCAACCGTCCCCGATTAGCTGTTCCGCCCCAAATTATTCCAACAGGTCGCGGTTTCTCATCCTTATCTTCGCCCGAAGCCAACAGAATAAGACTTCCACTGTCACCTTCAAGATCAAAAGTCTGTTGGTTTTCACCAACAACAAGAAAATCTGTTAAGAAACAAATCCCTTTCTCGTCATTGTATTCCAACGCGTAAGCCATTATTGTCCCAGTGGTCAAACCAGAGCTTCTCCCAACTTTAACCACTTTTCTTCCTATGAGACTGTTAATTGGAGACTGTAGATCAGTAGCATGAATATCACCAATCTCACCAATCCCTTTAACAGTTGTGGTTACATTGTTCATATTAAAGTCTTCAGCAAATGGAATGAAAGCTCCATCAGCTCGAACAAATGTTTCTGCAGAAGCAAAACCGATAATGAGAATGTGCTATGCCATTAGACTACACTGTCGAAGTTATTATATACTTACCTGGGTTAGTTCCAGCGAAAATGCCATACCAAAGATCATCAGTAATGAACGAAGTTGCTCTTTCCACTGCACCTAAGTAAATTCCAGGTCCAAGGCTAGGTGGCAATGGATGAAACATCTTCTGGCTTGGATAATCTAAATCAACTGCAACATGCCGGTTTGTTAGAAAACCAACTTGTCTGATTCCTGTTTTACTCTTTACGATAGCTCCCAAAGTCCCATACGTCTCTTGACTAGCCACCTACAAAGAAGAGAGACATGGTCTGATAAATGTTTTGTAATAAGCATATATGCAAGTTTAATACAAAATTCACCTGTGAACCAGATCCAATAGAAGAACCACTGCCTCTAAGATCATCAACAAGCTCTGTGTACACTTGCTCTGTAGGCGTTTGCGCAGGTGCACCATAATATTGAAACTCAACAACATCTACATCACACCAAACTCCTCCAGGACCCTATCAAAAGTAAAAAACTTTAATGGCTAAAAGGATTCCAAAACAGAACATTGTTGAAATATCTTACCTCCAAGGCTGTAGGTAAACACTGAAGAGGATTAAGCCATTGTTTATGAACTTTCCGAGCAACAAAGACGAGAATAGCCGCAATATTCGTCAAAACGCCGCGTCGAATCCGAAACCCGATAGCTGTACCGAGGCTAAACCTCCTTAAGTTCTTACTATGAAAAGCTCTAATCATCATCAGTTCAAGCAATGTAGTAGCTTTCTTCCCAGTAGGTAAGCCATCAAAAGTTTCAGGCAAAACACCTTTTTGAAGATTTGCAAAATAGTTAGCTCTGTCTTCAGCTGAATCGTTTAATCTACTTGAAGTAGGCCAAGAGAAGTAAGCAGCAGCAGCAGCAGCACTTGTTTCAGGATGCTGACCGCCAGATGGAAACGGTTGAAGCGGTGATGATGAAGAAGCCATTTTTAAATGGTTGTAACCATTTTTATCCAAATCTAATGCAGATTCCACTGATTGTGATGAAATAGAGTGATGAAATCTAAGATCCAATCTTTTCCCTTCCATCATTAACCTTTCTATTATGAAGAAGATCAATCACCAACCTATACTAAAAATTGAATCATGTATCAATAGTATAATAAACTAAAAAATCAAATAGATTAAACAAGAATAAAGCTTATCAAAACCCTTTAGGCTAATCTAAAATAGATTAAAGTGACCAATAATCATCAAAAAAAGGGGAATAACACACTACAGTCTCAAAAAACCCAAATTTAGTTGAAGTATCTAAAAGGTTAGAGCTTTACTGGAAAATTATGTGAAAGATTGAAAATTATTATAAACCCAGAAAAGGAAACATGAAAAGAGGTTCAGAAATCGAGTGAAACAAGCAACGGAGTAATTCAATCAAAATCAAAAGAGAAACTTGGGAGTTTTGGGGTTATATTGAACAGAGAGTGAGAAAGAAGAGCTAACCGATCAGTAGTGTTAGATCTTTCTCATATTGTAGATATGAAAGTCTTGGAAATGATCGAATACATGAGATTTGGAGAAGAAGTGGTAGTAATAATAGAGAGGACCCAAGAACTTGGTTGAGCTTGAGAGTGGAGGACGAAGACTTTTTTTTTTTTTTACAAATAAAATTGGAGGAAACAGCGACTCTTTTGTTTGGTAATATATATTTTTAACCTTTTTTATTTATTTAAAACGTTATTTTGTATTCTTTTTTAATTGAGTTAGATATTTAATTAACGTATTATACATTACCGACAAAAGAAAAATTATTGTTTAAATAGTTAGAAATATGTAGAGCGAGCCAAATGAGTTCAAATCCGGATTAAAAAAATTAAAAATGTTGATAAAATTTAAAATACAAAAAATGGATTAACATATTTACTTTAAACGGATTTCTATATAACAGATAAAATCCATATATCATTCATCTCTCTCAAAACAAGATTTTGTTTATTATATATTATCTGAAAGAAAAAAGGTAAATCTTTTTATATTTCATTTATAATTCTTGAAAGAAGACATTCGTCTATAGCAGGACATCAAGAAACGGATAAAACATTTATCTTTAAAAAAAACGGATAAAACATTCAAAAGAAATTCGATAATGTTTCTTTCTTGTAAACTTATCTTCAAAATGGTGTGATCACACTCAAACGCCATTAATAGCTATCATGCTCACACTCTCTCTGCTTTTTCATCTTTAACACAGTAAGCATATCAATATCAAAACCTTTTATAAAGGAAGTCGAAGTGTTTCAAAATTTATGATAATCTCAAAACATACTATCACTTTTCAAGATGTAGAACATAACATTACACTTGCAACATGACAACACACACACAAGTATCGAATTTTAAACTGAAAATACAAAGACATGTTCCTTTCAAGGCTTTTTGTTTTAAGAACATGTGATAAAACATTGATCTTTGATGTTTGATTTTTCATGAGCTGAATCTGTTACGGTCATGAGACGAAGAGTAATCGATGTTCGGGCCGTGAGGGATGATCCCGAACGGGTTTATCGTAGGATGGCTTCCGTAGTAATGTTGCTTGATATGTTCCATGTTCACAGTGCTACTCATACCCTGGATTTGGTAGATATCTTTTACGTAGTTGAAGATATTCGGATACTCCCTTAAGAGTCTCTTGTTACATTTGAAGTGAACCGCGTAAACCTGTTGGAACCCCAAAAAAAGATGATGTCAAAAATCTCATGTGTTGGAAAAACAAAGAAGAAAAGCCAAATTCGAATACCTCATCAAATCTTATAAGAGTCACGAACAATCGTATATCTGCTTCGGTGAAAATCTTTCCACAAATGTATCTTTGTTTTCCAAGTATTTCCTCACATCTATCTATTGCTTCATATAACTCGTTCACTGCCTCATTGTAGGGTTCTTGTTTCCTAGCAAACCCACATTTATAAACACCATTGTTTATACCATTGAAAACCCATTCATTAGTCTCATTGATTGTGTCTCTAAGATGAGAAGGATAAAGGTCGAGTGACGGGTTTTTCGCAACACCATTGAACTCAGTGTTGAACATCCGGATTATCTCTGAACTCTCATTGTTAACTACAGTCTTAAGCTTCTTATCCCATAGTATCTAACATAACAACAACAACAACAACAACAAAAATTCAAGAAACAACACAATAGACATTCATAAGAGAGTTCACCAAAAGATCAAAGGACTTACAGGAACAGTGTATTTCCCCGCGTAGTTCGGGCTAGCGATCTCGTAAAGCTCTCTTACTGTTTTCGCACCATTAAGATGATCAGGCTCAGCTCCAGGGAGATCAGTATCTGAATCCGGGAAAATCCATCCTCTATGGTCATCAGTTTCTTTAGTTCTTCCCCATATTGTATGAACCGACTAATCGAAAAATCAAATAAAAACAGAAATGCTTCATGTAACAACAGTCTAATTAGATATGGAAGTCTGTGAGGTAGAGGATGGGTTTTGTTGTACTAACCGAGAAGCTGATTGCTTCATCAAGTCCTTTGATTTTTAAGTAAGAGAGACATCTACAAGCCCATGGACAAGCATAAGATATGTAAAGATGGTATCTTCCTGATTCAGCTGGAAACTGAGAATTAGGATCTTTTGAAACAACGTTTCTGAATGTTGATGCTGTTCTTTCAAATGCTCCAGATTCTGATGTCTCATCAATCCCAGACTTTGCCATTTTTTTGCTAATAATGAAAATTATATACAAAATCAAAAGATTCTTTTAGAAAAGTTCACATGATCAAACTCAATTTTCCCAAAGAAAGGAACTCAAAACAAATCCAAGGAGCACAATTTTACTTTTTCACGTCAGTAGAGTCAGTAAGTAACATAAACTTCAATGTTTATAGCCTTCAAATTTTGATTTCTTATAAATTTCACATAATCTATCTCAAAATTCCCAAAAGAAAGTATCACTAAAGAAACTCAATTTCCCTAAAGAAAGGAACAAAAACACAAATCAAAGTTTCAGAATTTGTGAGCACAATTTTACTTTTTATAGCCTCCAAATTTTGCTTTCTTGTAAATTTTCACATAATCAATTTTAATTCCCAAAAGAAAATATCACAAAACGAATCAGAAGATCAAAAAATCAGAACTTTCGAGCAGGGTTTCACTTTTTTTTCACGCAATTGGATCAATCAACACAGAAACCAGATCAAACCCGAAATTCATCTAGTATAAGTCTAAACACGATCATGATTCCTGAAGAAAGGAGAATGGAGAAACCTGATAACGATGTATTTGGAGGCGAGATCGAAAGGTTGAAACTTGAAAGCAAATGTCGTTGTTGCTGAATTTGAATGATGCTTTTTTTGAAAAGGTCAGCTTTAATGGAAAATGATAATGAGAGATGTAATCTTATAGTGGAGGAGAATTAGCGAAAGAGAAGGAATCAGAAAAGGACTTTGCTTTTGCCTTTTGTCGTCATTGCTCTGTCACGCCTCACGAGTTAACTCAGCTTCTTTGTCACGCTTAACGAGTTGGACTCTGCTGGGTTCTGTGGAAAAGCATGAAAAGCTAAAACTTTTTGGACCGATTTATGTCATGGACGAACTATTTTTATTACATGTCCCTGTTGACCAAAATCTAATCAGATATATTCTTATTATATTTTTAATAGTTAAATGATAATTTTATCTTTAATGAACTTAGAAATGTGATTAAATTATGTAGATGTAAATGTAAATGATATCAACAAATATACAATAGTCCAGTGATTTAAATCTTTTATGTGCGTCCGCGAGCCCAAAATTTGAATCTGTTATTTGTGGTACAACTAGTAAAATATGGCAGTTGTACCAAAACTAGGTATAATTAAGGTATAACTAGTACCAGTGTCTCTACAATTAGATACGAATTGTACCACGACCGAAGAGTTTAAAATAATTTTAATTTAAAAAATGATTGAAAGGTATTTTCAAATTTTCAATTTAATAAGGGATATAAAGATTAAAGAGAGACATAAATAAAAATCTATACTAATAAACTTTTTTTCTAAACATGCCACATAAACAACGAAAAAATCAGATTTCAAAGAAGAACCTTATAAACGTTTTCTTATCTCTAAATTATAGATTTGCCTAGAAGAAATATATGAAAAACTTTTTAACTTCCTCCTAAAAACGTTTAACAAGAAAACCCTTAAAACAAAGTTTCAACTCTATAACCATCGTATCATCGTCTCCAACATTTCAACGTCCGTTTTTTTCGCAGGAGAATACTAACTTTATAGGTAAGATATTTTCTTTACTCTTCTCCTTCCCTTATTTCTCTTGGATTTTATGAATTTTCAAACTTAGCGTCTGATACATATATTGAATTTATGATGTTCTCCTCTCATATATCAGCATCAAGTTATTGATTTTGTGTATTTATGTTTGGAATATAAAGTGGATATTGTCGATCAGGATCGAAGGCCATCTGGATGAACAAGAAGGTTTACAGGCCCACCAAATTAGATGAAAAAGTGAACGAATAATTTTTTTCTGGAAGGGTGAGTGGATCTCAAGATAAGTGCGTATAGAGGTAACTCATCTTCACCATCACGGTTAAGTTTTGTTTAATCGCTTTCTTATGTGAAATCATCTGATCTGTTCATTTTCACAGTTCACAGTGTTTACTCCTTTCAGAAGAAATACTTTGTTCTGGATGTTTAATTGAATTACAAGTTATTTTTTTAGTGATCTATAAATCGTCATCAGTCCTGCTCAATTTTGCAAAGAATGGGTGAACTTCTAAAGGAACATGAGGAAGGGTAAAGAAAAGGTAAACTTCAGAACTTTACTAATGATGCAGGCAGAAGAAAGGACATTTGAGGATGAATGGAACTAAGTAAAGTTGCATAGCCATGTTGTTTCAGGTCTTATAGTTTTCAGTGTATGCGAAACTTGAGAGGTACTTTGGTGTTGTAGTCTACCAAATAGCTATTTGATTGAGAATAGGTGAATGGATCTTTTGATTAGGAAGGAATGTAGTTTGAGCTTCCATAGTTTCAGAAACACGATAGGTTCTTGCACATCTATATAAAGCATTGTCTTGACTTTAGCAGTTTATCCTGGGAGATTTTTTTTCCTTTTCAAATTATTTGTTGGAATTCTGTATTTTCCAAAACTAATATCTGCCTCCACATAATTTATCGATTCTGCTGAGAATATTCTGGAGAAGCGGAAGATGAACCAAGGTTTGCTGCTTCCTCGTGGTAACATCCCATAGCATCCTTACTTAGAGCAGCGGTGTCATCACAAACTGTTATCTTAGGGTAATGGTTCTCTTAGGGTAATGTGATGAACCACTTTTTATGGAGCAATATGATTACTTAATGCTTTAGATCTAAATTGTAGTGTGTAAGAGAAACAGAAGAAAGCATAAATATAAAATCAATACTTTCAGAAAAAAAAAATATAGGGATGAAGACATCACTGCTTTGGCATGGAGCTATATCTCAAGATTTTCGCTTTTGTAAGAGTTTTTTTAGATTGTTTTAATTTTCAACCATTTTTTGTTATTGTTATCAAATATAATGAAATTATGGCTTGTGATGCAACATAAAAGGAATTTACAAAAGAAATGCTTATGGTAAAAATTGTCTTTTGCTTTTGAGAGATATCAGCAAATGGTATAAAGAATATAGCTTGTTCTCGAAAAATAGCAATATAAAAGTTATATTTCAATCTCCAATAGCTACGATTGTATAATTTTTATCTGTTCAAAATAACTATATCAAACCTAATAACCAAATAGATTTTCTAAAAATATATTTTTACACATTAAATAAATAGTTTTGTTTAATTAAATTATAACTGTTTGCTCCGCACTTGGCGTTTGATAACCCCTAGCAATTATAAAACCCTTAAAAGCTGTTTGTAATAGACTTAAGGGGCTTATTAAATTGAGATTTATGTAGAATTTCAATGATTATAATAATTTGAAAATCTTGACAACTTTTTAATATATTCCACAATCTTGGCAACATTAATAAATTTTTTCTCTGTGATTGTTCCATATTTTCAGAGAATCATGAATATATTATTGATAGAGTTTTGTTAACTTTTCAATTATCATTATATATCTATTTCCTTTTTTTTTTTCATTTTGGGCATTTGATGAAATAATTTTTCTTACCCAAGCTTAACTATATCATTTTGGGGATTCGAATAAATATACCATCTCTTTCTTACGTTAACATGATTTTATCTGGGTCAGGATCATATCTGAAACATATGAGTAATCAGCTTGTTAAAGACAACACATAAGATCTTTGAGATGTGATCCATGCTTGGAAGCATGCTCTCCAGTTTCTAAGCTGAGCCACAAGATTCAAAGCTAATCTTTCAGAGTTGATCTCTGGTAATGAAGTATTTTGTTGCTTCTTGTGGCTGTTGGTTGCAATCCGATGCTTCTATTGATGTATCAGCTCTAGAAGAAATTAAAATATTATAAATAAGAAATAATTTTGAAAGTAATTGAAAGTATCATGGCTACCTCTAGTATTTTCAAAGAGTTTCTATATGAACAAAAAACATTCAACTCCATTAACCAATAACATTAGATTTTAGTCTAACTAAAAGTCACTTAAATTCATTTTGTTTGAATAACACATGACTTTGATTAAAACTTTAAAATCTGTAGTCCAATAACACATGACTTTTAATAATTTTAGACAACATTTTAAAACTAACAAAACCAATAACACAATACTTTAATAGAGTTTTGGACATTCCAGATTGAATAACAGTAAATTCTTCAAAACTTTTACCTCTTTAAAAACTTTTAACTTTAACAGAGTTTTGGGCAATTGTTTTTCTGGTAAGTGTATACATATTTTTAAAAAATATAGTATATAAAGAAATTTTATTATACTACTAAAATTGAAGTACAAATTGGGGTTATTCATGTTTCCAAACACCATATTCTTATTCTTAGATCCAGACAATCATCTATATATTAATATTATAGAAACTAACACTAATTTCAAATTTCCTAAAATATTCAACCTAATTCAAACCTATATATTTAAAAAATATGATTCCCCTTTCACCTTTATTTTATTTTATTTTAAAATTATTTAAAATTATTATATTATACATACAATTAATAAATTTTATATTTTGTTTCTCCATATGTTGTGATTCAAATTATTTAAAACAGACATATATTATTCGATCGATGAACAAGTATGTTCGTTCAATGTCATAAGTTATTCATGTATCCAAACAACCTGTAATTAATTTTATACAATGCTTACAACCAAACACAATTATTTCATTATCTAGTTTTGTGATTTAATAGTATAAATTATGATTCTCAAATCAGCTTTGTTTGATATTATATTTCAATAATTTTGAATGATTATATAGTATATATAACTATTAAAATTTTATATTTTTCTGCATATGTCGTCATTTTTTTTTCTAAACAAACATATACGACTTAAATCAGTGAAGAAACAGTTATGTGTTCAATGTGCCATATCAGGTAAAAAAATTAGATAATGGTCTGAAGTCATATTATAAAAATGACCAAAATGATTCCAAATACAAATGAGCATGAAGCTTGACTTATCAAGCATCCAATTAAAATTGGTTATTCAATTTAACCAATTTAAACTTTTTAAAAGTTTTAAAATATTATAAATATTTAAGCTTAAAAATGTCTCAAATATTATAAAATATTTAAGGTTTTCTTATTAATTTACATACACATATTTTTATTTAAATATTAAGTCATCATAATATTTTATTTAAGTCACTAATATGTGTAATATATATTTATACGTTTGTTTAGAAACAGATATACATTCTCTATTCCTGCGTTAAAATCTTAAATTAAATTAAATTATTTAAATTAAAGTAAAAATACATGAATTTAAATTTATGTGTTGGTGTTTGAAATGATATGTATAACCGACAAGTTCTGGTGGATTGCATATTCAGAGGGTTGCCCACCCACTAAGCCTTTTTTTTAATCATTCATTTAGTTCAGCAAGTAATATTTGATCACATGTCAATATGAAATTTGTTGGTTTGTTAATTTAATGGATTGTAGAGAATTTATAAATAACGAATTTTAATATTGAACTTAATAGAAATTAGTGCAATGTCATTATATTTACTATATCAGCATCGGGTTTATTTTGTTAACTAACGAACCAAAATTATGCAAATATTTTCATGTATGCTTTCAAAGATTTCCTCTAAATTTTTTCATTGATAATAAAGAACATAATTGTTTTGACATATCTTTTAATCAAACAACATAAATTTTCTATTACTATATGGTAACACTACAATTCGATAACAAACCCACGTTACATGAACAAACATACAGTAAAAAAATAAGCAAGTTAAAATTTTAAGTTTTAAATATAAAGATTTATAAACAGTAAAAAAACTATAATTTTATATAAAAACAAATTACCCGCAGTGTACCACGAGTTCAAATCAAGTTATTTTCATAATAAAAGATACATATGGTTAAAACCAGCTTGGTTCATATAAATAAATAATTTCCTTTCAAAAACATAAAGAATATGAAAAATCTGTATATAATTACACTCACATCATCACAATAATACTCTTAAGTTTCATTATGAATGACTGAGGCATATTCGTTTCTACATTCAAATGCAAATGTTCAAGTATTATGGCTTGAGATTAGATACAAATTTTAAAATTCTGGATATTTGAGAGATGTGTAAATTAAGTAGAGTTTGGTATTTGAGATGTAAAAATTATAGAAGGATCTAGAAGATCCACAATATTATTGTCAATATTACGTAATTATGATATAACAATATTTTAGTATATATTGTAATCATCTAGTTTAGGAAATTTATTTAGTATATAAAATTATGTAACACAATCATTATTCTTATGAGAGTCAATATACTTCTTTCAATCTTTATCTCTCATCACGTTAATATGGTATCAGAGCAGGTTCGCTCCAAAATTTAGATCTAACGATCAAACTTTCTTCTTATTTTTTGATATTTTTTGGTTTTAAGCCGTTGAACATTTTTTATTATTTTTGTTAAGCCAAGTGCTTCCGCAAGCCATCAAGCTTTTTGTTATTCAAGTCTATCATAAACCTCTGAATCTAAGTTTTTTGCTTTTTCTATTCAAGCATATCATGTGCATCTGAATCCAAGCTATACGTTTTCAAATTTTATTTTTTCAGAAAAAAATAAAGATCATCTTCCATGGTCTCGATCAACACTATTTTTCTATTAGTTCCTCTCATTACCGCCTTTGTCAACTCTTTATCTCTACCGTGAGTTTGTCCTGCTTTTCTCTCTGGTGTTTTCTACTCCCGTGAAGACCACCAACTTCATCAGTGAACACTTATGTCAATCTCAAGTCGTTAATTTCATCAAGTTTTTATTACCCCCTTGAGTTTGAGAGGGCGTATAGAAGGATCTAAAAAAATCCACAATATTATTGTCAGTATTATGTAAGGGTTTTCTGCTAAAAAACCATCAAACTTATTAAAATTTGCAAGAATGACACTCATTTAAAAACTATGCAAGTTAACCTAGTGATGTTTACGTGGCACCGCTATATAGCCACAACGCGTATCGTCGACGTGGCACCGTTTGTTGCTGTTAAAAAACTAACAGAATTATCAAAACGACATAGTTTTGAGAGAGAAAAAAATAACATGATTTTTACAAATATTCATTCTCAAAACAGCATGATGTTTGGGTTTCTTTTTTTTGACGTGTTTGGGTTATTCATTGTTTTTTTTCTTTTCTGAAATTGATGGTTTTATGAGTTATAATTTTTAATCATCTTCCCCGGTAGAAGACTCAGATTTGTGCAACAATTAAAAATAGTTGACCAAATAAAAACAAAAACAACAATCTTTCCAAATAATCATCTTCTCCGAACAATTCTTTTTGGTCAGATCTACGTTGTCTAGTTGTTTAATTTTAAAAGATAAACCAATAAACAAATATCTGAAACATTAATTGAAGAAACAAAGCATTTCAAAATTTAGTGAACCCAAGAATTACAGTTCAGTTGACCTAATTTCATCAACGTAAAATGATTATAAATCACAAATCTACTTTTGCAGAAACGGCCGAGATCTCATTTTGATCAGATCCTTTCTTCGCATCTGGCTGCGGCGGTGGTTTGTACTTGGATTGCAACTTGTTTTTCCTTTGATGATCCACTCTTTTTCTTCATATCATCTTTTATATACGTCTGCTTGCAAAGTTTGGATTAGGAATCAAAGTTTCTAGGACTTTGAATCGAATCGAAGATCCATAAGATCTGAGACTAGAAGATCCAAAAGATCCAGATTTGGAGCCAACAATCAAAGAGTTAGATCCAACATCTATGAGACTAGAAGATCCAGTTTCTTCAAAGAGAAGAAGGATTTGCTTTTAGAATTACTTATTGAGATATATCGTACTTGTATTTTTATTTGTATGTTTGAAGATTAGTCTTTTGGTTCAGATTTAGGTGATTAATTTGTGAAAATTAGAGTTGCATAACTAAATCATTATTATGATTAAAAAAACTTTGATAATGTGAAAATCATGTTGTTTTGTTGAATGAAAAACAACAACCACTTTAACAAAATATCATGTAGAACTCGAGATTCCAAACGACGTCGTTTTGGTCTCTGTTAAATTTCGAATGGCAACAAATGGTGCCACATCGAGGATATACGTTATGGTTATATAGCGGTGCCACGTAAACATCACTATGTTAACTTGCACAGTTTTAAGGGGAATGTCATTCTTGCAAATTTTAATAAGTTTGATGGTTTTTTAGCAGAAAACCCATTATGTAACTATGATATAAGAATATTTTTGATATATTGTAATCATATAGTTTAGGAAATCTCTTTAGTATATAATCTAGGGAAATTTGGAATAAAAGGAGCAATAAAACATAATTTTTCCATCTACACTTTATTTTGTAAATTGTCATTTTTTCCTAATCTACCCCTGCTACTTGATTAACAAGTTTTTTTCCTAAAAACCCATATAACCATGTAGAATCACAAGTTTGGAGAATATTTGAAGAATATACTTTTTCTTGAACAATTTTAAGTATGTTTTTGAAGTTTTAAAGTTGTTCTAAAAAGTTTAGAATTCAAATTCTGTGTTCTAAACATTTTAGATTTCATATTCTGTGTTCTAAAAATTACAGATTTCATATTCTAAAAATTATTATGAAATCGTTCATGAAAAACATAATATAGAATAAAGTTTTTATAATATGTATTCTAAAAGCTTTAGAATACGAATTCTAAAGGTCTTAAATTACGAATTCTTAAAATTATACTGTTTTAGAATACGTATTCTGTGATCTAAATTTTTTAGAATACATATTCTAAATTTTTTATAATATGTTTTCTAAAAATTCTAGACTTCCAAAAAAATTAATAAATGAATTTTAAAAAATGGAAAACTAAATACATGTTAATTTCGTGTTAAGTTAGGTCTAACCTAATTATTCAAGTTAGATTAAGCATATTCTTCACCAACGCCTTCTTCTTCTCTTTTACGTGATTGTTGAAGAATTATCTTATTTTTGAAGATTATGTTTCAAATCTATGTTATGTGTGGTCGATGGAAACTGTATGACAATAAACAGTGGGAATTTATTGTTGATGAAGAAAAACGTGTGTTCTATTAATCTTTTCTTTTATTAATTGATAAATAATAATTAAAAATTATATTTTATTGCATTATATGAAACCATATACAAAAGACCAATACTACAAAGTAAAAGTACATGATTAAAAAAAGTATACTACTCTTGTATTTAAACTTGTGAATTCTCTTTACACTCCTACACTTCCAACCTTTGAAAATTCTTCTTCGATAACATCAACAAGATCAGCTTCCTCCTGCAATAACTATCTTACATTATTCTAAGTTTATTGTGAGGAGTACCCAAACCATAAGCCTTAAAGATTCAAACTGACAGAGAACTAAGCAATAACACATCAGCTTATTGCTTCAAATAAATGTCTTAACCCTTTTTCTAAATCCTAAAAAGTACATTATCTTTAAACACATAATCTTAGAGATAGCATTAAAAAGAGATTAATAAACCCAAAAAATTCAATTTACAACACCAAATTTAATAAACAAGAGACAAAATTGTAAAAGATAAATGATGAAATCTGGAAGGGAACAGAGAAACAAGTTTCAATAATCATTCTACACAAGAACCCAGCTTCAATCACTCATTCAACATGATGAAAAAGAGGAGATAGACGACTTCTAGTTTCAACAAAAATCGCCCAAAGAAGACGTGAATTCATACTCATACCTTTGTAGATCGGTGATAAAGACACTATCAATGCAAAGAGGATGAATATTAGATTGAATTATAGCAAAGAAACGTCAAAATCCATTAGTTATTGAGAGTTATGGATTTAGAGTTCTTCAATAAAACAAAATAAAAAAATATGTCGTGAAAATTTTAGGAAAAAATAAGGTTTTGAGAGTTATGGATATAAGTTTTTTTTAGGGAAATTTGAAAATTAAGGATCTTTTTCAATTTTTTTGTCCATCTATACCTTTTTTTATTTTCTTGGTGATCTACTCTATTGTAATTTGAAATTCCAATTTACCCTTCAATCACTTTAAAATCGATCAAAAGATGAAAAAAACAAAAACTCCAGTTCAAATAGAGTATTTAGTTTCCTTAATTTTATTTCTTGATTTAAACTATATTAATTTGTTTATTATCAAAAAAACCTCAAAAGCTTTTATCCCAAATCGGGTAAAATAAGTAACCATCAAAACCTTTTATCCCAAATCCCTAATTCCCAAATCTCACTACATCATCAATCGGGATATCAGCTCCTCCGTCGTTGATTCCACCGTAGTTTATCAGCTCCTCTGGCGTTGTCAAGCATCTTCTCTTCGTGAATATATTATCTTCTCTTAGCAAGCCCTACCGCCGTTGCTATAGGCCTCGTTGACACCACCATAGTTTAGCAGCTCCTCCGGCGTTGTCAAGCATCAATTGACTTCACTCTATTTGTAAGTTTTTAGTATTATCTTCTTCAGCCTCTTCTATGCTTCAGTCTATTCTATGGTTCAATTTCTAGGTATTTGATAGCTACAATTGGCGAATTTGATAGAAAATTTATCAATATTTTTTAGGGTTTCGATAAATGAAATTTGTGATTTTTTGTTGTTGTTATTGCTCTCGCAATTGTTCGAGGGTCCCTTGTTTGAATTCATCAACACAATCATTTTTTTTGGACTAATATTGTTATTGGTACTACATCCCGTTTTTCATTTCATAATTTTATACTTGCTTTATGTATCATTTCATAATATTCAACTTGATTTTCCTCTTGAATTTTTAATTCTTTCATGGTTTTGTTTCAACCAAGTGATCGATCTCTATATTAGTCAAATTGAGAGATTTGTATTAGAATTGTTTCTCTCCTAGATCGTTTTATTTGTGTTTATTATGTACCCATAAAATGTAATTCACTCTCTTTTATTTTTGTTTAACTTGCTTTTTATTTACTTGTGCAGCCATGGATAAGCAATATCCAAAGCGTCTTTTTAGACAAGGACATGAACCAAATACCTTACAGATCAACAATTCATGCAAAATTCAAATCCTCGACCATATGAAAGAAACATTGCCTACACCGTACAACAAAGTGAAGAAACATGAAGTCTTTGGATCGATATTGGAGTTACATGAAAACAATGTTGGATTTTCAGGTTGCTTGGTCCATTCTATGTTAGCTAACGTGAGGTATGGTTTACCTTTGGGAAGAAGCCACTCAGATTTTCGTTGCAAGAGTTCCATGCAGTTACTGGCCTCAAGTGCATTGATGATTTCAAAGATAGTTTAGATGAGTGGATAGATGATGGAGGTTTCTGGAGTAAAGTTTTGAAGTCTCGTCAGAAGGTCACAATTTTCAAGATGAAGAAACTTTACTTGAAGGAAGCTGATGGGTGGCATAAACGTGACAAGAAAAGATTGGTGTATCTTGCTGTGATTGCTGGGATTTTATTTGGTTACAATGAGGGTAAAGTCATCTCAACGGAATACATCAAGTTAGTGATTGATAAAGAGAAGGTTTGTACTTCTCACTTCATACATATGTTTCACTTATATCCCATTCTTACAATTCTGAATGTCATTAACTTTTGAATTATTGCAATAGGTTCGCAAGTATCCTTGGGGTGTTGTATCTTTTGATTATCTACTCAGCTACATTAGAAAAAGAAAAACGGAATTGAGCAACCCAAAGAACTATTCTCTTGAAAGTTTCAGTTATGCACTTCAAATATGGGCAATGGAAGCTATTCCTCCACTTGGAGCTTTGATTGGGGTGAAGATTAGTCAAGAATTTAAATTTCCTCGGTGTTCTAGTTGGGCAGGCAATTCGAGACCTGGGTTTGATGACATTGTCACTATAGAGAAGTCATTTCGAGCAAAGGTTAGTTTAATATCTAATATTTCTCATGACCTCAATATTTTAACTCTTGTTTACTCTTGTTTTTGTTGTATGTAATCTATTTTTTTATGCAGATAATAGTGTATCCATACATTTCATCGACGAGAAATTTTGACATATGTGAGTCTCTAGATTTTTCTTGGCCATAACATATAAGAGATGATGAGTTGGATAATTTGAAATCTTTGATTAGGAGTCGATATGATTTTCAAGGGTTTGTTTGGACAAGTGTTCAAGAAGATGATGAGATGAATGAATCAAGAGTGGCTGAAGAAGAGCATGATGATGGTGGTGTTTATAAAGATAGTACTCAAGATAGGAATCTTGATTTTGATGTAACTGAGAAGAACGAAGCTACCACTGTTGTTGGTTCAGAGAGCATTGAGAAGAAGGAAAGTGAGAATTTTGAAGTGTCAAGTTCTAAGAACAAAAGGAAGAAACCCTCAGATGTTGGTGCAGAGTTACGAAAAAGAAAGTTATTGTGTCAGTGAGCAGCAGCAATAAGTCAAGAAGCCCAAGAAAGGTTTAATGAAGAAATGAAGTCATTCTGTAAAGGGTTGTTTGAATCTTCTTTCAAGACTTTTTCGGACCAGGTTGACATGCGTTTGGATACATTTAAGGGGGAGGTTATGATGCGGTTGGATAAACTAGAGGGAGACGTATCAAGAGTCAAAAATTGGATCTCAACAAGTGCTGTTCCAATTCAAACAAAGACAGACACTAGTTCTCCATCACATGTGTATCTTCCCACAAGAACATGTTTTTTCTTCTAAGTCAACAATGCAGTCGTCTTTTCCTCCTTTTATCTGTAAACGGGTTCTGCTAATATGAAACCCTTTATAGATTTTACCTTTAACTATTCTTCTAGAAATCTTATTCTCCACCGCAATAGTTAAAGGATACAAGTTCTTCAAACTTTTTTCTCTTCTCTCGTAAAACCATCTTGTTAACATTTATCTGATGCTGTCTAACAAAGGAATTACTGGATACTTTCTAGGTTCTCTTAAAGCAGAATTGATAGATTCAGCTGGATTGTTGGTGTTAATGTCGAATCTATATCCTGGGAAATGACATCAAGCCCATTGTTTCACATTAGCTTCCTGTAGATAGCATGCAATAGCAGGACTGATGTTGTAAATTTGCTTGAAATGGTTCTGAAATTCAGCAACTCTATATGCTTTTGAAGCTTTTGCAACCAAACCAGCTACACCTTTTCCCTTGTAAAACGTAATCATGTTATTAATCAGGTGGTGGATGCAGATACCGTAATTAGATAGTGGGTATATTTTTCCAACGGCCTTAGATATCGACAGATGTCTATCTGAAATAAATGACAAACCAACATCATCCTCTATAACATTGTTTAGCTGCTTGAAAAACCACTCCCATGAACTATCATTCTCAGAATCAGCAATTCCAAATGCAATTGGATACAAATTAGAGTTACCATCTACAGTTGTAGCTACTAGTAGAACTCCTTTATATTTGTTCTTCAAAAACGTTCCATCAACTACAATCACTTTCCGAATTAACTTGTGGAATCCTCTTATTGATTGCCCAAAAGAAATAAATAGATATTTAAATCTACCATCGCTGTCAATTTCATAATTAGTAAACGTACCAGGATTTGCTTGTTGAACCATATGCAAGTACTTTGGGATCTTAGCATAACTTTTCTCCAGAATACCTCTAATTTCATTAACTGCATACTCACGAGACTCCCAAGCTTGGGAATAAGTTAGTTTGCATCCCCACTCTGACCGAACTAAAGTAATAATATCATGCGGTCTAGGTCCTAACTTGACACCCTCATAATTATGCATAATGAGATGTCCAACTGTTCTTGCAAAAGGTATCCTACAGAATTTAGTCTTATTAGAAGGAGCACATGTATGCTCACCCACATACTTGTTGATATTCAAATATGTTGACTGGTCTAAACATTGAGCACGCAGACTCCATTTGCAAGAATTATCTATGCAGCGTATGGACCACCATCTTGTATCAGATTTCATAACCCTATAGTCACAATTATACTTCATCGCATACATTTCCATAATTGCTTGTAAAATTTTCTTGCTTTTGAAATAGTTCCCCACCTTTACCATTGACTCCCCAAACGATTAATCAGTAATTATTACGATTAAATGATTAATCAGTAATTATTTTAGGTTACAGAATTAATTCTCCTAATTATATCCGGAATTATTAATGATAAAAATTTAATTTTCCTAATTTTTAGATTCAGTTACTAAAATAAGTAACTGTTCTAAAATTTTTAGAAATCGTATTCTAAAAAATTTTAGAATTCGTATTCTAAAGTTTGTAGAATGATAGAATTCGTATTCTAAAAAGATTAGAGCATGCACAACTTTTAGAATACGTATTCTAAATAATGTAGAATACAAATTCTAAAAACGTTAGAATACGTTTTCTAATTATTTGGATTCTAATTTTTTTAGACCATGAACAACTTTTAGAATATGAATTCTAAATGGATTAGACCATGAACAACTTTTAGAATTCGTATTCTAAAAGTTTTAGATCAAATTTGAAACCTCAAAACTCATACTTAAAAATGTCTAAATTCAAAAAATTTGTTCATCAAATGTTCTTAAAACATGTTTTTGTACATGTTGGTCAACTAAATGGTATTCCGGTAGGGGTTATGGATTTCCGGTAGATCAAATTTTCAGTTATTTTTACAAAATATGTGATAATTCTAGTAGCAAAGGTAGATTGGGAAAAAATGACAAGTTTCAAAATAAGGTATATATGGACAAAAAAAACATTAGAGATCCTTAATATTCTAAATTTCCCTTTTTTTTATTCATTTAATATATATTTAACTTAAAAGGAAAAGGTGAAGACTTTAAATGAGTTAGAGTGTTTGAATTTTTGATTTTGTTAAAAAAATTGGATGCAAAAGGCTATATTGGGATTGTCATCATTCAAAAACACTAGATCATCATAAATTGGAAAAAAAGAAGTATAGATGGACAAAATATGTTTTATTGATCCTTTTTTCCAAATTTCCCTTTAATCTATAACCTGTTTATATTCATTTTTTCAGCTAAAGGCAACTGAACTACAAATCGAATAAGATCCATACCACAAATATGACGATTAGAAGATCATCCTCTAGCTTTGACATTATTTTTTCAATATCATCCTATTTAAAACCATGATAAAGAGTAAGAAAGTACACAACATTCTAGTTGTCAATTTTGTTTTAAATATTTTTGCTATTTTTTATTTGTCAAAAATTTTCATTTCGTTTTATAAAATATTTATGATGTCAATTTTTGTTCTTTTTTGGGAAAACAATAGTGAGTCATATATTAAAAAATAAATTGTCATGTTTATTTTACACTTATTGCCATGTTTGTTAGTATAGTACAAATGTTTTTTTTGTTAACTAAAACTTATAATATAAATAGGGAAATTTGGATATAAAAGAACTCTACAAACTTTTTTTTCCATCTATACCTTATTTTGTAAATTGTCATTTTCCCTAATCTACCCTTCCTACTAAATTATAAACATTTTATGAAAAAAATCCAGTTAAACATGTAGAGAACCATGTTTGAAGAAGATTTAAAGAACACACTTTTTGAGTTTAGACAGTTTTAAGTATGCTTTTTGATGATTGAAAGTTGTTCTTAAAAGTTTAGAATTCGTCTTCTAATGGTTTAATCTTTTTAGAAGTTGAAATCTAGAAGTTGTTCATGTTCTAAAAATTTTAGAAATCTTATTCTAAAAATTGGCTAAAAACGTTCATGTTCTAAAACTTTTAGAATTGAAGGCTTAGATTACATATTCTAAAATTTGTAGATTACAAATTTTAAAAGTTGTTCATGTTCTAAATTTTTTAGAATTCGTATTCTAGGTTCTAAAAGTTTTAAAATTTGTATTCTAAAAAAATTAGAACTTGTGATAAGTATAGAAACTGAATCTATAAATAAGGAAAATAAATCTTTTAAAATTTTAAAGAATTTTTCGTCTATATATTTAATATCATGCTTGTTTCTTTTCTTAAATTTTTTTTAATATCTCATATAATTAAGAGATTAAATGGTTAACCTAATTAGTTGATTATTGATTAACTTCAAAATCGTGGCCTTCTTTTTTTTTTCTTTAGTTTCTTCGATGCCTTCTTCATCTTCTCTGGTCAGATCATGCTTTAACTTTATGGGACATGTGGTCGATGGAGGTTGCCTTACAATAAGGAGTGGAGATTTATTGTTGATGAAGAAAAACGTGGCATATTAGTTACTCTCCAAGCCACTATATCTTTTGAGGAGTTGAAGTTGATGGGTTTAGAAGACTATGGTTTAAAACATAGTGAATTTGATGTTGAGTTTAGTTTTTTACCCATAGATGTTGGTGTAGACTCTCCTCCTATTGCTGTGTTGAATGATAGAAAACTAAATTATTTTGTTATCTATTTCAAAAAGAACAACAATCTACGGTTGTGCATGACGTTCAAAGGTAGAGTTGATGGTTGTAGCAATAGAGAACATACTTATTTGAATAAAGAGGCAAATGTTGATGATGCTAAGGAGCCAAGCAATGATGTTGATGGAAATCTGTGTCAAAAATTAACTGTATTGGTTAAGGCAGGAAAACCGAGTTATGATGATGCCAAGGTAGTTGATGGTGTTGTAACCACGTTTAATAAATCACTAATAAAGGAGAAGAACTATTTCAAAAGTAAGGAAGTTTTACAAGCAACTATGGAAATGCATGCGATGAAGACTAACTGTTGCTATAGGGTTACAAAAACTGATACCAGTTGGTGGTCTATAAGATGTGTAGATAGTTCTTGCAAATGGACTCTGCGTGCTCAATGTTTACACCATTCTTCATATTTGAAAATCAACAAGTATGTGAGTGAGCGTACATGTGCTCCTTCGAGGAAGAATAAATTTTGTAGGACACCTTCTACAAGAACAATTGGACATCTCATTATGCATAATTATGAGAGTGTCAAGCTCGGACCAAAACCAGCTGATATCACTAAGCTAATTCACTCAGAGTGGGGATGCTCACTTACTTATTCCAAAGCTTGGGTGTCTGGTGAGTATGCAGTTAACGAAGTTAGAGGTATTCCGGAGAAAAGTTATTGTAAGATACCGAAATACTTGTATATGGTTCAACAAGCAAATCCTGGTACGTTTACGAATTATGAATCAGACAACGATGGTAAATTCAAATATATATTTATTTCTTTTGTTCAGTCAGTAAGAAGATTCAACAATAAGTCAATTCAGAAAGTGATTGTAGTTGATGGAACATTTTTGAAGAACACGTATAAAGGATATCTACTAGTAGCTACAAATTTAGATGGTAACTCTAATTTGTATCCAATTGCATTTGGAATTGCTAATTCTGAGAATAATTGTTGCGGGAGTGGTTTTTCAACCAACTAAAGAATGTTATAAAGGATGTGTCGATTTGTAAAAAAATTGAAATTATCTATCCCCTGGCTACACATTGTATTTACATCCACCACTTGATCAATAACATTATCACATATTACAAGGAGAAAAGTTTGACTGGTTTGGTTGCAAAAGCGTCAAAAGCATATAGAGTTGCTGAATTTGATTTTTGATTCAAGCAAATTTGCAACATCAATCCTGCAATTGGTGGTTATCTTGCGGAAGATAATCTCAAACAATGGGCTCGATGTCATTTTCCTGGATACATATACGACATTAACATCAACAATTCTGCATAATCTGTCAACTCTGCTTTAAGAGAACCTAAAGAGTATCCAGTAATTCCTTTGTTAGAAAGTATCAGAGAAATGTTAACAATGTGGTTTTACGAGCGAAAAGAGAAAAATGCGAATAATGATTATCCTTTAAATATTTTGGTGAAGGAAAAGATTTCTAGAAGAATAGGTAAAGATAAAATCTTTGAAGGTTATCATATTAGCAGAACCCGTCTACAGATCAAATGAGGAAAAGAAGACTATGTTGTTGACTTAGAAGAAAGAACATATTCTTGTGGGAAGTTCCAGGTTGGAAGATAAACTTGGTAGACGACACATACGAGATCTTAACAAACTCTGTAATTCTTACCTTCTGTTCGATCAACAGAGTCAAATACGTTGAGAAACATGAGCTACTCATCATCAGATTCTACTGGAAGAGGATCTGGAGCACAAGTTGAACGTGTTGTTGGTGTTCCTAAGATGTGTTGGTGTGGACGACTGCCAATTGTTTTAACATCTCAAACCAATGCTAATCTGTGTCATAGATTTTACCGGTGTGAGTTTGCTGCAAATAAAAAGATATTGTTATTATTTTGTATTTGTGATTGTACAATGATTGAATATGCATCAAACAATGTATATATGATCTGTTGTAGCTGACCAATAACACGCATGTATTCAAATGGGTTGATGAGGCATTGATAGGTGTCAAATTAACTCCTATAACTACTCTCTCAAATTAAGAGATCACTGTAGTACTTAGACTGAATTCCACAGAGACTCTGAAAACTCACACAATAGATGTGTCATATTCGAATTAAGCTAGACAATAAAAGTAAATTTAATAAAGCAATGCAATAGAAATAACTAAAATGAATGGGATGTAAATTCAGATGATTAAAAAGCTAGACCTAGGGAAGATCAATTAGGGGATACTCTAGCCAAAAAAAAAAAAAGAAGAAGACCATACACTTTTTGTTTTTGTTTTTTTTACTGATATGTATGGTCTTTTTCTGTAAAAAAATATTTGTGAAAAAAACAAAACAGAAATTGTGTGGTCTTCTTCTTTATTTTTTTTGTGGACAAATATAATGATTCAAAGTTAACAAGCAACGGCGGCAAAAATGTCTATCAATAACATCCCGAAAAGTATTAATTATGTTCTTGGATCCCAAATCAGAAGATTCTCCAACATTTTCCTCCTTCTTAAGCTTTAGCTTAGTGTATCTTTCCTCCATTAGATTTGCAAGTTCAAACATTTCTCAAACTGACAAACAGAAAAACATAAAGATTACTGATTTGATTATATTAATTACCAATACATATGAAATATCTAATTTCAAAACTTGGTGAGAGTACTCTGCACGGCCAGATCATCCAAATCATATTCCTGCCCAATCATCCTAAAACAAATCTAGAATATATTAGTACAAACATTTAGTTATGGACCGTTTCAGCCAGTCCGTGACAAAAACTATAAGTCTCAAATGATAAAAATATTAATTAAAAGAATTACACCATTTTCATCATTAAATAACTGTATGCATATATATATATATATAGATAAAAATGGCCCCTTAGTAATAAGAACATGCCTTGAAAGTCTCAGTAGGCCTTTGAGTAAATTGAGAGATCATGTTTCTCAAATCTTCAGATCTTGCATCATCATAAAAGTTGTACAGGAAAGCTGTCTTAGTGTCTTCCCAAGTTGTTAAGGATTTTGTTTCAATTTCTTGAGTCAATAAGTTGCTTCCCCAACAAGTAAGTATGGGAAGAGCTTCCAGAGCCTGTTCTCTTCTGACACTCCATTGGCTTTAGTTCTAGAATTCAAAGCTTCAATTTTCTCAATGTGGTCCATCAGATGTTCATTGGAAAGACCATGAAATGGATGTTACCCCACAAAATTAAAGTATTGGGGTTTCAACTCGAAATCATGTCTCTAAAACGCAGGAGGTCGAATATCAGACATATTCGCATAGAATTGATTAGGCATGTTGTACTCAGCAACTGTTCTCTCCTGATCCTCATGTCCATTTTTTCCCTGCAGACCAGCATTCTCTCCGTGTTGACTGCCACCACCAGCTTGGTGTTGGTCAATATCATCAGTGATTTCGACTATCACGTTACCATCAGCATCAAGTTTCTGACCCTGCGTGTTGTGTACATTGTCCTCTACGTCATGATAGATCCCATCATCATCCCTCACTAGATCAATTGGATTAACCACCTCTGATGTCTTTTGTGCTTTTTGGATTGATTGATCTTACTTTCCAAGATCTTGAGTAGAAAGATTCACAAGTGAAAGATTCTTTTTGCTCCTAGTACTGTATTTATGCATCACCTGAAACACATAAGAGAACAAAACATTCAGTTTGGATCTATATAGAGTATAACTCAAACTCTAATATATGTTTGCTGAGTTTTACTAATCATTAAAACGATATTTGACACCTTTTAAGACCAATTAGATAATAAATAAATCAAGAAAAAACTGCAGCAAATTAATTAACGAGTATATTCACCTTCTCCATTGGCCCCTTGCCTCTTCTTCTATTCTTATTTGATGTTGTTGAAAAGATAATGCATGTGGTTTAAATAAGAGCATCTCCAACCCATTCCTCTATATTTTATTTTGTAATAGAGTAACTATATAAATAGAGATGTAATTTGATTATGTTATTGTGTTTCTAATAAATAAAAGTAGTTGTTATATTTTACAGTTTTAACTATATAGTTATATTTAATTTATTCCCAACATTCATCTAACTACATAACGAAACTATTGTTTAATAATATTATTTAATTACAAGATAAAAACATATAAAATTAAAGGATTATTTTATAAATACCAAAAGTTTTACTCTTATAATAGAGTAATGAATATGATTACTTCAAATATAGAGTAATATTTTCAAAACTTTATTTTAAAGTGAGATATAGTGGAGTTGGATCATGTTTTACTCTATGATAGATTTTAGAGGAGAAAATAGAGTCAGTTGGAGATGCTCTAGAACATTAAAAATAAGAGAAAAAAATTTACAAGGAAACTTATAATTTTTAAGACACATATATGGTTTAAAAGGAAAAGAATCTCCACCTTCTCCATTGGCCCTCTTGACTTTCTTCTATTCTTATCTGATGTTGTTGAGAATATATATATATATTGGTTTTAATGTTTATATATGTTTTATTTGGATGCTGATATAAGTCCAATAACATGTTAGGTGTGATTTTCTTGTAACAGATTTATGTTATTCGTACGTCCTTTTATCTCATACAATATCTAAGAAGTGAGAGCCAACAAAATTTTGTTAGTTTCTTTGGTGTGTGGTGTATAGATTATATATATTATTTTTGCATAATTTTCGTGATTTGAATGGGGTTTACATTACTTTATTTAGGAAAACTTTGAAGAGGGTGAGGATTTACCATCTAAAATAAATCAGGTCAAAGAGCAAATAAAAAAAGAGAGATGTCTGTATGTCAATGTAAGCGACTTTTGGTTTCTTCTAACTATATGTTTCCCAAAGAGATCTGAAGAAGAAAAAAACTCTGGTTTACATTTCATTTACATAGTATGAGAATCAATAAAACCAAAGAGAGTAAATACAGAACCCTAAATGAAAAGCATATTAAGTAAATAAAATGGCACACAAATCAATAACAACATCTAGATCAACTAGATATCAATATAGTTTTATTTAAACCATAGTTTATTTGGATATCCATCCAAAAATTTAGAAAATCTAATTATATATGTGATATATTAGAATGATAATAAATAACTAGAAAGTATAAACAAAACAAAATAGTTGCAGAAGTTTTTGAGATAAACTTATAAAAATGATTGTTCAAAAATGGCTACACACTATATTCATAAGTCCGGCCCAAATAGAAAGAGGAAAATGTGATGGTCCACAGCCTCATACTATTTTATGTGATAAAGAAAGGGTAACATATATATGTCCAATTATTTTGAAAATAAATAAATATGAAGTAACATACAAAACTTAAAATGTCCATATTTTTTTCAAAAACATTTCAGTGAGGGCCAAAAACATTTTCTCTATGACTTTGCAATTTTTTGGTCAAGTCTGTATGTAATAAAAGCTTAGATTGATGCATTTATTCATTAGAAAATAAGCATTACATATAAAGTTTGTTTATAAATTTTTATTCAATTTGAGAAGATAATATCATATATTTTTAATATTTTAAGAAAAATAGAGATAAACTCCAACAAAATTACAAACTTATAAATATATAAACAACACTAGAATCATAGTATTTCACTAAAATATCTTATATATACACAAGAAATTATATAATTATTATAGAGATAAACTCCAACAAAATTACAAACTTATAAATATATAAACAACACTAGAATCATAGTATTTCACTAAAATATCTTATATATATACAAGAAATTATATAATTATTATGTTATTAATGATACCATATACTTACAAAGAGATTTCAAACAAATTATTATTTTGTTATCTTATCGAAATGTGTAAATTATTATATCGGTCCAACTTGGGATAGAGATAATTTATTAATTTACAGAGATCATTAAGTTATTAAGTATTAGTTTATAGAGGTTATACTGTATATATTATTTTTTAAGCAGTAAAAATAACAATTCGCCCTAGGTTTGGTTCTTTCCAAAGCATGCCATATATATGAGGAGCCGCAAAACAAAATTTCAATGTTGAGATCCCACCAGCATCCTCCTCTGGCAAGCTCTCCTCCTAAACAACATATGTTCTCTTCTCTCGAGCCTCTCCTAACTTTCCTCGCAGAACCTCTTCATCCTCCCCCCCCCCCCCCATGATGGATTTCCCTGAGTCCTAATCCTCTAAATCCGATTGCGGCACTGTTTGCTTCTCTTGGCCTGATGTTTCCTCTGGCACTATCACCGGACCCTCCTCCACCACCGGATCTGCAAGACCCACATGATCTTCTTCCACCTCCCAAGTCCTTCTCCCCCCCCCCCCCAGATCTGATTTCTTCTCTCGTAGATCAGTTCAATCCTCTCGATTATGCTCTCTTCCTCCCTTCACGAGGCCCTACCTCTCTTAAATATCACTGTTTGTTTCACTTCTCTATCCATTGTGTTTTTCTCTAAGTTCTTCCGACCAACCGCCTTTATTCGTCCTAGTTGTCCCATTCTTTCTCAAACAGATCTACCAAAGGTTCTCCGACTATTCTGTTACCCCTGGTATGCTATACTTCTCCTCCTGATTCTCCTACTTTAGGATAATTGTTACGAGATTTTCTTACAAATAAATTATGTGTAGACTGATTTTCTGCATAGAATAAAATATTTTTATGAGCTTCTTCATTATGATCAGCAGAGAAACCACTGGAAAGTCTTAGTGGTCTTTTCATTCTAGGTAAAAGCATATTGTCTTTTCCATTATTCTGTTAATCATAACAGGTAAATGATATTTAGTTTTTATTTTATCATTTACCTATTTTTATTAATAGAATAATGGGAAAGTCAACATGCTTTTAGCTATAATGAAAATACCACTAAGGCTTTCCAGTGGCTTCTCTGCTGATCATAATGAAGAAGCTCATATTCTTGACGAAGATGGTACATTACCAACTGTTCAGCTTCCATTTGTGGAGCAGTTACCAAGATCCATAACCTGCGTTTTTCACGGATAGGCATGTTTTTCTTTATTTTTCATTTCATATCTATTTCAACAATCACTGATATATAATTAATATACTTCACTCGTATATATTGTATATATATGGCATTAACACTTCAGAAATAAGCTAATGGATAAAGGCGTTTCTGTGAATGGTAAGAGACAACAACTCTACTGTAAGAGTAGGGAAGAAGATGAAAAAGTTCAAGAAGAAACCAATATTACTCATGAGGTTTTGTTGCAGAAATTACAATGGAATGGAGAGAAACATGAAGTTGATTGGTTCACCCATGAGGTTTGCTGCACCAATCACAATGGCTCTTCAACCTCCAAATGCTTTGTCTCTCTGTATCTCTGTATTTTCTCGATGCTTCTTTATCTCTATGTGACTAGACGTGGTTCTCTATCTGTAGAGAGACTTGGTTCTCTTTATCTCTATGTCCTTAAAAGAACATATTATCTCTCTTTATCTCTTTGGGAGAAACATGTGTGCGTCCTTAGAAGAACAGATTATGCCTCCTACTAGTATTATTAGTGCAATAATGTTGCTTGAAGTTCACGTATTCTATATGTTCTTAAGAACTCCTCTCTTTATCTCTATGTCCAATGATGATGATTTTTATAAATTTTGGCTATTATACATACATGTATTTATTATCTTTTATTTATATATTTTAAATATTTACATAAATAATCAATAAAAGCATAAAACGTTATTAACATTTATGATCCAATAATTACATTAGGTTCAACTATACAAATATAAAGACAAAATATTTCTCTTTAGAATTATTTAATATTAACTCGTATTACCAGTTTAGGTTTAGGTAACCAATTTTAACTGTTACAAATGTTCTATTATTTTAACAAAATATTTTAAAATATATAAAATGATCAATTTTCGAGTTTTATTTAAAAATCCTCAACTTTTTCTTGTTGAAAATTAACATCTCATTTTATAGACACTTTTAGTTGACTTTGCCAAATTAGATACGCTGTTAAATTGTATGACAGAATTGTTAGTTTGTCCCGGACAAAGTTAAAGTTAAACTTTAGGAATTTTTTGAAAAATACTTTGTTTATGTTTCATAACTTAAAAAATATCATCTTCATTTTTATTTTTCTAAAGCTAGTCTTTATATATATGATTTGAAAATGTTGTCCTCATATTGTATACAAGTCATTTCCATTTAATAAATGAAAACAAAACTTCTAAATAATTGAAACTATTATTATTACTTTAATTTGTTTTTGAGATATACATATATATAATATTGATTTTATAAACTAAAATCCATTTATAGATAAGTCTCTAGAAATTAACCATACTTCTGCAACATGATCTGAAATTAATAACATTTGAAAGTATAAGGAAAATAAATTAATCAATATCCTTTTGTATTGCCCGAGAAACGAAAGCTACTAAAACAAAACACGGAAGATGAATATTAATAATCACACAAACCAATAGAATTACAGATCTTACAATAAATTTTGGAAAAGATGCAAAAGATCGAGTTCGAAGATAGGAAGAGGGCGATCGTTTGGTTCGGCAATGAGCATATAAGCAGGTAATATAAGTACATAAACGTTAGAAGGATCTCAAATGCAAAACTGACGATAGAAATACATAGTGAATCGTTAGAAGAAGTTAAGATGGGAGAAATCAAAACGAATTGATTACAGAACTGGAGCAGAAGAGAAGAATTTGTCTAAGATATTCAAAGATATCTTAGTGGGCCGGCCCATATATAAAACGAACATGGAGCAAATATCTCTTTTTTTTAGCAAATATCTCTTGCTTTTTTAAAGATAGCATGATGATGTGACAGCTTCAGAAGAAATTTTAAAAGTGCTGAGGTAGACACCTCTAGAGGCTCCAAAACTTCTCTTTTATATATAAAAGATTTCCCTTATTCTTATGAGAATCAATATACTTCTTTCAATTTTTATCTCTCATCAAGTTAATAGAAGTAAATAAAGTTTAAATGCCGAAACTAAGTATATATTTGTTTTAGACTACTAAAAAAACACTTTTACACAACAACATAAACAACGTTGTATGGTAACATAAAATATGATAAAAGACAACAACCAAAATATCTTTACACAACAACATAAGCCTCAATCGAGAACACATAAATTTTTGTTTCTATTACTAACATAAAATATGGTATAAGGCAACAACCAAAAGAGGAAATCCTAACAACAATTTACCAATTTTGAAAAACTTCACATCACGCATAGGCATAGGGGATATGAAGAGAGCAAAGATCAAAGTCGCAGCTAAAGCCCTGAAGAAAACTTCTCCAATCCTTAATTTTCTTCTCTTTCTTCTTCTTCTTGGAGAGTCTGGTAGTAATCTTGTAACCTCTCTAACAATGGCGCCGACAAGAGAAAATTCGTTTCTGCAAAATAAGTGAAAGAAACTTATGAGACGACCAAACACAAAGTCTTACAACAAAACAAGAACTGGTTAAATTTTTATTTAGTACATGTGTGCCTCCAAGCTTAAGCCAATTCTCCCTATAGTAAATGACTTCAAAGATTCTTCCCAACTTTGAACCATCATTGGCTCCATAGCAAATCTCTCTTTTGTATCCCTAAAATGCATTCCAAACTCTCCCTCGATTCTTCTAACTTCGTTTGCTTTCACATTGTAGAAGACGGGGATGACCACGAGTTTTCCTTCCTTTGCAAGCTTCTCCATTTTCACAAGCTCGTTTAGGCACCAATTTGACCCCGAGTACCTCTTTGAGAAGATGGCAAGCGCGATATTCGACTTCTCTATACTCGTGAATACTTCTTGTTGTTTTTCTCTTCCTCTAAGCTTGTAGTTGTCTGTGAATGCATTGATTCCTGACTCTCTTAGACCCCACAAAAGATGTGTGACAAAGTTGTCGCCAAGCTCGTCTTTGCAGAAATTGACAAACACTTGAGGGTAATGTGGTGGTAGTTGGTCTAGCTCTGCCATTAGAGGATGATCAAAAGATGAGTTAACGTTGTTTTGGATTTGATGGTTTGTGGATCCTGAAACACATGCAAAAAAAAGAAGAAAAAAAACAACTATGAATCTCAATACAACTTTTGAAAACAAATAATACATAATTATAGTATTTATATATATGTAAGTAATACATATTTATTGTTAAAGGGTTCTTCACAAGCAATATAACCCATAATTAACCTTCGAGGTTGGTGGAATTGTTAGAATTGTCTCTTTCATTGATTGAAATTTCGATTAGAACTTTCTTCACCTCCTTTACGATTGAATCTACCAATTCAGGCTCATCCCTGGTAATTACCAATGAGAAATGATCTAAAATTCTTAATAAGTCCAAGCAATAATTTTGATATAATTAAAGAAGATTTTACACAATCCATGACAAGGAATTTCTCAAACTATATTTCGAAAATGCAGTACTATTTTATAACCAAGGTAAATAACTAGTTTGATTAAAAATCACAAATGCACTCCATGTTATCTTTAGAGTTTGTCACTTACTGATCACCCTATTAATACAAAAGGATTTCCTAGAGGTTAAAGAGGAGCGCCTAAATATCTTTTACTTCTTGTTTACGCTACACACTATCATTCATATAAACCTAAGATGCAGAATTCAAAATAAATCGTAACCATACCTGTGTCCTGCCAAAGTCAAGCCAACCTTTTGAGGAATAGAGATCAAAGCTTCTTTCCATTTCTTGATCCTATCTGGCTCACTCCGATACTTTCTTTCCAAATCCCTAAAATTATCACCGAAAGCTCCAACGAGTCTTTTACAGTTACTTGCATCCAATCTGTAAAAGATGGGAATGACGACAAGCTTGTCTTTGTCAATCTGTTCCTTCATCTTCACTAATTCATCCAAACACCAACTTGATTCCGTGTACCTCTCTGATAAGATCGCAACTGCGACTCTTGATTCTTCGATTCTACTGAAAAGATTCTGTAAATCTCTTCCTTTGACTTCTACTTCGTCTGTGAAGACATTGATCTTCGCGTCTCTCATTGCCTTTACGAGAAACCCGAGGAAGCTTTTACGTAGTTCGTCTCCTCTATAGTTGATGAACACTTGATGCTGTGGCGTGACTTCTTCGTGGAAGAAGGAAGAAACCGCCATTGGAAGTGGAATCTTGATGGATCTTAAGCTTTTAATCGCTTTCTGCTTTCTGTTTGTTTAACATTTTTTTGTTCCCAAATCTGAATTAAAAAGTCAACTGTACTCTCTTTGTCCAAAAAAACAAAAGTCAACTACTCTCACATACGTACTCACATTCACGATCTGAAAAAAAAAAAAACATTTCATATGATTTCTCTTTTTTGTTTTCTTATAAACCAATTATTATCACATTTTCATACCTAAACAAGAAACAACTAACCAAATCAAATGGAAAGTTTGAACAATGAAAAGTTTGTTTGCTCTCTTTTGTATTTTTTGATTTTTTTACTTAAAAGATATATATATATATATATAAAAGGGGAGAATTTCATAAATAACATTTTGCATGTCTACATTTTTTAAACTACCACTTTTGATTCCTTCTCAAGGTCTCTAAAATATCTGAAATTTTTTTTAAAAAAACAAAAAAGACAACAATGGAAAAAAACAAATGAAACAAACTTAAAAAAAGAAAAGAAAATTAAGTTTCACAATACTGACATATCATAGCTTTCACACCAATGTTGACTGGGATAATTTTCATATCACAGAGTCTGTGTTTCTAGCTTTCACACTCTAGCTCTGGATGAAGTTGTAACCTGGCATATAGTTCATATTGGATCTCGGAACGATAACTCCAGTGTTATTGTATCCAAACGATGGTATAGGGCCAGAACTTTCGCCCAAGTGATTCTGATAAACATTTTGTTGAGGATATTGAGAGATTTCACTTATTAGTTTCACTTTCATTCCTTGAAGAGCACATATCAGATTGTTTGTTTCATTCCTGTCGAGTTCTTTCACATCTTTCTCGTACCAGTTTTCTCCATTTTCTTTGAATTCTCTGAAAGATTCCAAAGATTTTCTCTTATTTTTCTCGTATTCCTCTTGTGCATGCACCTGCAACAAAATTGATCATTTTGTCTAATTAAATTAAAATTATGCGTAAGCAACCAATTACTACATCTATAATTAAGTAAAACTTAAAACCATTTTTCATATTAATATATTTAGTAGAACAAAACGAGATGTTGTTTACATCTTTAATTTTTTTTAAATAATACAATAAAACTATATATAAGATTTGATATCTTAAACTTGCTCCTGGGGTTTAACAAATTTACAATATTTTTATTTGTTTATGTTTATTTTAACAAATCACGTGCCAATTTTATATCTATACATATATGCATAAGTAGCCTACTATACTAGTGTTATTTAATGTTACATAACATTTTTTGTATTATCCATAAAATATAATATTACTTATATTTTTAATACTGATTCTTTTTTGTAATTACCTCAGTGAGTATCTTGTTGAGACATTGGATATTTATATCTGGACGTACTTCAACGAGTTGTTGATTGCTGCTGTGTTGGTGGAGAAAGACAATTGATATTTTACTATCGATTAGATATTTTACTTCCGGATGCCCAAAAGAGAACGTTTTTCCACCGGGCGAGAACACAACCATCAAAATCTGTGAACCACTTTATGTACAAAGTTCACTAGCTTTTTTGAAAAGACCAAATCTTCTTTTTGAAAATGAAATTTGAAGATGTTTTTTATTCGTTATCTTTTTCATCTCTATTTTCCGACTACCTTTATTTGATTTCACCATTTTCTTAAACTTTTCAACAAACAAAAGATGAATTGATATTTAATGATAAAATATGTTGTTTGTATTTATAAAGATGTATTACATATGGAAGTTTAACATTATAGGTCATTATAAGTATAAATAAAAAAATTCACCAAAAAATATTTTATTAAAATTTTAATTTTCCCATTTAAGCAATATTTCCATGAAATTTTTATGAAAATTTTAAATACCAGGTCATTATAATAGTTGTCACACTCTCTCATAAAAACTTTACAGCTAATACACTTTTTTCAATTAATGCGAATTTACAGCTAATATGAATGAACTTTTATCTGTTTACAGCTAATACACAAATTACAGCTAATACAAATGATCTATTTTTAGATGTTATAATCATGACATGACTATGATTATAGCATTTCAAAAGTAGATAAAACTCATATAAATATTTGTTTTAGTTGTAAATTTCATATTAGCTGTATTTCGGCTTATTTGGGTAAATAAGACATTTTTTGAAAATAATTGGCTATATAAACAAATTATTATTCCCATTTTTGAAGAATGAGTCTTTAGCTCTGAGTGTGCAAGTTGTTGTGAGATACAACTAAGACTAATTACCATTTAGTCATCCGCATCTCGTCATTTTTTTCTTTTTCTCTTTTCTCTCGTTCTTTTTCTTATTTTATTTTCTTTCTTAATTTATATAAAAAATAATATATCTAAAAATTTAAAAATAAAATTTTATTTTCTAAAATATTTTTTGTGAATTTAATGATATCCATTATATATAATAACAAAATCTTATGTATACTATCTTAGTACACTAACTCTGTATACTATATATTTACCATATTTGTACACTTCAGTTGTATACCGTGGCTATACTCTACTTTTGTACATCGTATCTGTATATCATATATTTACACTATATATGTATATTCTATATGTACATCATATCCAATATACCGTATTTGTATATTGTATATGTACACCATATTTGTATACTGATATGTACACCATTTTTGTACATCACTTTTGTATACTATCTTTGTACACTAACTTTGTATACTATCTTTGTATGCTAACTCTTTATACTATATATTTACCGTATTTGTACACTCCATTTGTATACCGTGGTTGTACTCTACTTTTGTACACCGTATATCTACACCATATATGTATACTGTATATGTACACCATATCTATATACTGTATTCGTATATCGTATCTATATACCATATTTATCTATCGTATCTGTACACCACCTTTGTACACCATATATGTACACCGTATATATATATATATATATATATATATATATATATATATATCATATATGTATACCGTATTTGTACACCATATTTGTACACCATATCATATATATATATACGGTGTACGAAGATGATGTAAAAACTCGGTGTACAAATACGGTGTACAAAAGTGGTGTACAAACAATATATGAGATATATTTTTATTTTTAGTTGGAAATTGAGTCTTGTTAGATTCATAAAGAAATTTTAAGTAACAAAATTATGTTTTTAGTTTTTTTAAATCATTGATTTATACTATATTAAAGAGATACATGAAGTGAAAACAAATAAAATGAGAGAGAGAGAAATATAAAAAAGAAAAACAACGTGTAAGAAGAAAAAGAAAGGAAAAAATAAAGAATGACACTTACATAAATTAAGAAATTACCCAGGTGCATATCTCCGTAATAGTACCGCATAGAACCATTATCTCTATTAGCAAATTGTAAATAGTAAAGATTTCATACACCCAATTAAGTTTTTAAAATGGTCTAATCGGCCAATTCACCCATTTTATATCATTCCCAAAGTAGATAAATTATTTGTATTAACTGTAAAAAAGCTTTATATTATTATAAAAGTACAATAGAAACATTTGTTTTGTTTGTTACCCAAAATATTTAAGATATATATATATACCGTCTACTATAGTTATTTATCATAATGATAGCGAGTTATGTATATTGAAATCGATATGTACAAGATATAAAGAAAATAATGTATACTCAACAATTGTTCAGTTCATCAGTATTTCCACATTTTTTTGAGTTCATCACTATCTTTTCTCTTATATTATAAATGTAATAAGATTACAATAAATATTACTGATTTTGAAAACATTTTAGGACTATTTAGAAAACAACTAAATTTATAGAGAAAATATATCTAAATAAAATTTGGGAATAAAATTTTTAGGGATACAGAAAATCCAAAAATCCCCTCGGAAAATAGATGAAGTTTTTTGTCAAAACATTTCAAGTTAGGAAAGACATGAAGTAAACTATAATAATTTGGAATCATAAAGAAAAATAACATGTAGACTAGATTTCCGCATGAGTTTTAGTGAAAGGAAATATTCAGAATAAATAATAAAAAATTTATGAGATTAAAAAACATGTCATAATGTAAAGAAATTTTATCATTTGTAAAAGCAATGACTTTTTCGAATTAAAACATGTTTTCGGAAGAAATAACATGAGATTGGAAAAGTTAATTGTCGTACGAGAAAATAAAATTTTACAAAAAAAATTAGCAAGTATTGAAAAAACACAAAATTTAGAAAATTAGAAGAATCTTTGAAGCGTACCCACATTAAATTAATAGAGATCCGGTAAGAAAACTAAATTCTATGAATTATCATATTAAAAGACTATACGTTTGTTAAAAAGATAAAAATTAAAACTGAAGAAAAGATAAATTTATTATGGAGGAAATTGTTTTGATATGCTTTCTTCTCAAGGTTCTCCAAAATATCCAAAAAATTAAAAAAAAAAAAACAAATAGAGACAAAAAGGAAAACAAGCAAAATGAAACAAACTTAGAAAAAGGAAACGTAAATCTCACAATACAAGACATATCATAGTGGTTACCCATCTCTAAAGTAACACCAATACTGACTGGGATAATTTTCATATCACAAAGTCTGTGTTTCTAGCTTTAACAATCTAGCTCTGGTAGAATTTGTAACCTGACATATAGTTCATATTGGATCTCGGAACCATAATTCCATTGTTATTGTATCCAAACGATGGTATATGGCCAGAATATTCGCCCATGTAATTCTGATAATGAGAGATTTCACTTATCAGTTTCTCTTTCATTCCTTGAAGAGGACATATCAGATTATTTGTTTCATTCATGTCGAGTTCTGTCACATCTTTCTCATACCAGTTTTCTCCATTTTCTTTGGATTCTCTTAAAGATTCCAAAGACTTTATCTTATTTTTCTCGTATTCATGGTGTGTATGCACCTGCAACAAAAAAATATGCGAATAAAAAACACATGTCATAATAATGAAAGGAATAATATCCTATAATTTGTAAAACCAGTGAGTTTTTTGAATTAAAACATGTTTTTGGAAGAAATAGCATGTTATCTTAAAAATTTCTTGCCGTACGAGAAAATAACATGTTACAAAAAAATTACCAAGTATTGGAAAAACATGAAATTTAGAAAATTAGAAGCATGCTCGAAGCGTACCCATATGAAGGTAATAGAGATCTGGTAAGAGACACAGATTCATCAATGGTGGTAGATTCTGATGAACGAGGGAGAGAGAATAATGAGATCAGTGAAAAACAGAGATTTGGTGGTGATGCTTGCTTATTATGAGAGACACAAAAAGGATAGAGAGCTAGCCATGAAAAAGGAGAGAGGGAAAAACTATTTGAGGTGTAGAGAGATTTGGAGATAGCAATCAGACAAGAACTCACACGTAGAGAATGGGAGGGAGAAAACCTTATACAGATATATAGAGATTGAAAATGAGGTGAAGGAGCTGAGAACAAAAAAGTGGAGGAGCGATCAAGAAAATGTTGCAAGAAAGTGAATATAAGAGTTTAGGTTAAAAATGTAACTTATATTTGTTCTTTGTGAGTTAAACACTTGGTCGATCGGTCGTTTAAATGAGATTTTGTTCATGTCATTTACGACGAACAAATCTAATATTACGCAATATATAAAATCTGGGCAAAAAAATGTAATTGGATTCATTCCAAAAGGATCCACAATCAATTTATACAACATCATGATTAAAAATAATAATGATCTTTTAATTATTTTGTTGACTAGACCAACCTTCTTTTTCCGCTTAGGAACTTCTGTCTCGTGTATCCTTTCTCCCTCCTTCTCTTTCTTCTTGAGTAGACCCTTCAGAAACGGCTTCAGTGCTACGGTATTTCAGCCCCAAAATTTGAAATCTTTTGTTTTCTCTTTGGCGATTATTTCAGTGTATGTTTCTTTCTTTGTCTTCTTCTTAATTTGCTTCATCCATGGCTCAAGTTATGGATTTCCATAATCTCCCAACACAATATTCCTTGTGTCTTAACTCTCAACCTGCATTGCTTTGAAAAAAGTTATCTTCTTTCACTACTATGTTCTCTTCTGCTGCTAGGGCATTACTGGAAATATGTCGGAAAATCTCTTCAATGCGATTGGTGATCTTTTTCTGGACAATGACGAGCCATTGATTCTCCCCAACAACTCCTGTTTTAGAGGTTTTGATGAGAATACGGCAAGTGTTTTGGGTCGCATGATCAACTCCGATTGCTAGATAATGGCCAAGATGAAGTCATGCCTAGAATATGGAGGATGATAGGAAGGGTTATTGGTATCACCCTTTATCGGGAGAAGTTTTAGTGAATCTGTAAACGAGAACAATACCTCCAAAAGATGTAGTGATAGGCCTTGGTTTTATGATCATTGGACAATGATCACGGAGAGATGGTTCATTTGATGTATGGGTTTGAATCCGCAATATCTCTTTTAACCACTTCACTTTGGAAACGATGAATACACTAGGCTCATCGATTAGGAAAGTTAAAGAGATCCCCTATGATCCTGAAGTTTCTCAGAACATAGATTTCGTTAGGGTGCACGTGAACATGAAGATATCTAACCATGCTCGTAATACAAAGAATCTCAACATTCCTTCTAGTGAAACGGTTGTAATTCAATATGAGTATGAGAAGCTCTGGAAACATTGCTTCCATTGTATTCGTTTAACCCATGAGAAGGCGCTCTACCTTTTGCTTCGTAAGTCCTATGGACTTATGAGCTAATATAAAATAAATTATTACATTTAGTTAAGTACATAATTAAGAAAATATTTAATAAGACTGTTCAAATATAAAGTTAAAACATAAAAATAAAAATATTAAAAGAGTACTTGATAAATAATAAAATTACTATTCAGGAGTTGGTTTCATATTTTATTAGGCAATTGCTATCATACTGTTCTGATTTTAGAGTTTTGGGGGGCCTTTGTAGGGAGAAGTTTTATTTGTTCCCTACATTTTATTAGGACCTGTCCGACTCATAGGTTTCTAAAGTTTAAAATAAATTATGTTTAGATAGAAATATTAAATTAAAATTTTGCTGTTAATGATAGAAGAAAACATATTTTGTTAGAGAAGAGAGTTATGTACGATGTAAAAGAGTTATATACATAAGTTTATGTTTCTACATTAGTAAATAAATTTAAATTCTATATTACAATTTCAGTATTAAAATTTAGATCACATCCAATAGATTTTGTACTATATTAATACATTGTTTCGGAAATATCTCCATTGTCCCTCTACTTTCCTCTGGTTCATATATGATTAGAGTTCCCATATTATTATACGTAAAATATCAAAAATATACCCCCTTTAAAAAATTATTTCCAAATAGACCCTCTACTACTTCGAAATTTCCTAGGAGACCCCATTTGAAAATAAAATTTTGAAAGGGTCCAAAGTAAAAAAAAAATCTCTTTATTATATTGATTTTCATCCGAATATATTTATCCTCTCGAACTTTCACTCACCCAAGTCTTTCGCCATTCCTTGTCTCCAAATATTTTCCCATAACATCTTCTAACTCTTCCCTTCCATCATCATTTCTCAATTTCAGTATTAAAATTTAGATCACATCCGATAGATTTTTGTTTTATATTGTCGTTTGCTTTTTTGTGACCATATGAGATATGGAAAATGGATCTGGTGGCTGGTGGCTATGTTCTCACTTATATCTGGGCAATACATTATTCCGGTAAGATCTCCATTATCCCTCTATTTTCCTCTGGTTCATATATTATATTGATTTCCAACTAAATATATTTCTCCTCACTGAAATCTTTTGCCATTTATTGTCCCCTAATATTTTCTGACAACATCTTTTCCACCACCATTTCTGATTTCAGTATTAAATTTTAGATCACATTTAATAGATTTTGGTTTAAACGTTTTTTATCACCATATGAAATATGGAAAACGGATCTGGTAATTGGTGGCTATTTTCTCGCTTAAATCTGGGCAATACATTATTCCGGTAAGATCTCTGGTGTCCCTCTCCTTTCCTCTGGTTCATATACTATATTGATTTCCAATCAAAAATATTTCTCCTCTCAAAATTACACTCGTCGAAATCTTTCATCATTCCTTGTCCCCTAATATTTTCTGAAAACATCCTCAACTCATCCCTTCCGTCACCATTTCTCTATTTCAGTATTAAAATTTCTCAATTTCAGTATTAAAATTTAGATCACATCCAATAGATTTTGATTTTATATTGTCGTTTGTTTTTTTATCAGCGTATGAGATATGAAAAATGGATCTGGTGATTGGTGACTAGTTTTTCGCTTATATCTGGGCAATACATTGTTCCGGTAGGATCTCCATTGCCCCTCTGTTTTCCTTTGGTTCATATCTTACATTGATTTCTAACCGAATATATCTTTCCTCTTGAACTTTCACCCGCCGAAATCTTTCGCCATTCCTTATCTTCTAATATTTTTTTGACAACATCCTCTAACTCATCCCTTCCGTCGCCATTTCTCAAAATTTACTTATATCACGGTCTCTACTTCTGCAGAAGAAGTTTGACTTTTTCTGCTTTCTTTCTTTTTTGTCTTCGGATTCCCATCCACCTTCATCTTCAATCTCTAACAGAAGCCTCACTACCTTCCTCCTATCTTTGAATCCATATTTCTCTTATGATTCAGATCTTATCTCGGTTGTAATTTCACACGCTGAAATCCTTCGTCATTCCTTGTTTTATGTCGTTTTCTTACAATATCCTATAGCTTAGACCTTCAATCACTAGATCTAGATTTTTTTATTCCTATCTCGTGCTATATATCTTAAGATAATTTTTTCTTGCGAAATCCTTTCTTTCAGTCATCAGATTCCCATTGATCTTCAGCCTTTGGTAGAAGCCCCACAATTTCCTCCCTTCTCCAGATCCACATTTGGTTATAAGAATTGGCTTTGACTGAAGTAACTCTCTCTGAGTGGATCTTTGTCTCTTGTTTTGACTTTTTCTCTTTGGGAAGAAAAATATTTACTTCCTTCCTTTTGAAAAATCATTTACAAATTGTGTCTCTTCTATAAGGGACACAATTTGTAAATGATCCACTCATTTACCAATTTATTATTCCAGTTGACAAATTTTTTTTTTCTTTTTTTTTCTTGTTCACCCGAATATGTATTATTATTTGAACTCAACTAACTAATTATCAATATCAAATTAAATTAAATTAAAGGAAGTGGACGGGTAAAAATTTTCAAATTACTTTAAATTTGTTATAGTTTCTTAATAAAATTCTGCATAATTGCCAACTTAGTAATGCATACATCTGTGTGATTGTGTTTAGTTAGGACTTTCTGTATGCACAGTTTTTTTTTATCTCTTTATTTTTATACAGTCATCACTAATTGTAAAGAGACGTAATTAATAAACGTACGTCAGGTGAAAATGGTCGGTATATAAATGGAGGTAAATATTTAGTGTCTTTTCTTGCCTTATCCTAATTACAGTTCCGCTTATCCACTTCATCATCATCATCATCATGTCCTCTACCTCCCAAACAAGAAGGATCATGATGAGCGTCCAGGGCAACACCATGGTGACATTCATACTCAATTTTTCATGCGCAAATATTTTTGCAACCTTTCTTCTCCATTTTCCTTGGTATATATAATACAGTCGCAAATCCATATATATATATATATATATTATATACTTTTTTAATTACATCATATACGTGGATTTGCGAATACATATTATATATACCTGAGGAAGATGGAGTAGAAAGATTGCAAAAAATTTGCACATGAAAGACTGAGTATGAATGGCACCATGGTGTTGCCCTAGATGCTCATCATGATCCTACTTGTTTGAGGTAGAGGACATGATGATTATGAAGATGAAGTGGATAGGTGGAACTGTAATTAGGCTAAGACAAGAAAAACACAAAATCTGTACCTCCATTTATGTACAGACCATTTTCACTTAATCGTACATTTATTAATTACACGTCTCTCTACAATTAGTGTTGACTGTATAATAATAAAGAGACTAAAACAAAACACTGTATATACAGAAAGTCATAATTAAACACAGTCATACAGTTGTATCATTACTAAGTTGGCAATCATGCAGAACTTTATTAAGAAACTGTAAAACGAAATTCAAGTAATTTGAAACTTTTTACTCGTCCACTTCCTTTAATTTGATTTGATATTGATAGTTAGTTAGTTGAGTTCAAATAATAATACATATTTGGGTGAACAAAAAAAAGAAAACAAAAAAGGAATTGGTAAAGTGGAATAAGGTGTAACATCTAATTACACATACCACACTGCAGTTCCCTATATGCAAATACACGTTTTTTTAAAAAAATATAAGAAACGGCATTTGAATATTAATTTGTCCTTTTTATCAAAACCAAATATGCTCCTTTTTGGATAAAATACGAAACAAACACCTGAATAATAAGGAGAACAAATAAAATTGCCTAATAAAATATAGGGAGCTTTATAGAGAGAAGTTTCAGTTTATTTTTACACGAGAAGAAGACTTCCTAATGACACTTAGTGATAAACCTTGGTCTTATCACTTATGATCATTGGACAATGATTATGCAGAGGTGCATTCCTTCACCACTAGCCGAATTTCTCTGACTACATTTGATGTGTGGATTCAAATTCGCAATATCTCCTTCAACCACTTCAATTTGGAAACGATGAATATTTTAGGCTCATCTAATGTTGGTCCTGACTACAAGCATCTGCTTGGAGCCGCTGATGGATTTAAGAATTATAGGGGCCACCTTTTTTAACAAAACACCACTGATTCTACTGGTATTTGCCAATCTCAACATATGCAGTGTCGTGGATTTGATTCTACAGTGTAAGTTTATAAATAGGGATTTTTGGCAAGCTATCCTATTTATGTTTTTTTTTATATTTGAAAATACTTTTTCATTTATTTATTTTAAATAAATAAAGAAATATATATATATGAAAATTTTACCTTTATTTAATTTACAAATCATTTATTTTAATAAATAAAAACACATTTTTTCTAAATAATAACAATTATAATTATTATTTTAAAAAACTTTTGAGATAAAATGCATCAATCTCCTCCCTAAAAATAAAATAAAAAACATAACTATTTGAAACATAACAATTAAAACTTAAGCATTTTGATGATTACTCGAACTAAAACTTTTTCTTCAACATTCATATTTAACAAATCATAAAGCCAAAACAGAGTATTAGCTCCCATAAACAACTGTGAATCAAATATGAATTCATTAAATATGAATTCTTCAACAACATAGAATAAAAGTTTGTTTGAATTCCATTCGTTAAACAAAAAAATCATTGTTTCTCACCTGAAAAGAAAATTGTTTATAATCTTATTGAGTATAGAAAAAAATAGTCCTGAGAATTGTTTACTGGAAGATGAAGGTGTTATGATTTTTTCAGAATTTTATTTTATTTTAGCCAATTATTAAGAGATTTTAAAGAAATTTTCTTTGTTTTTTTCCAAATAAAATATTTTCCTTTTTCGTAAAATAAAACATATAATCAATTTTTTTAAAAGAAATTATATTCACCTTTAAAAGGATATTTTACTAAAATAAATAATAACAATATTTTCTTTTAAAAGTAAACCAAATAAGGAGAAAGTATTTTTCAAATAAAAAAACCTTGGATGAGAAACCCAACTGCAAGACCATAGGCTACTGAAAGGAAGATACTATCGCTCTCTATGTCCCCCCTCGGCTCCTGATTCCTTGCTTCATGGCTAATGATGACTTGATGTCCTCATAAACTACTGAAGGGGATCCGTTTTCTAATTTATGGTCATTTTTGAAAAAGTGGATTCTCTAAAAACAAGAAAAACTAGATTTTAATAATTTTTGAACATTTTATTCTTATATTTTATCTTATATCTTATATCTTATCTTATATACTATTAAAACTGAAGTACAAATTTGAGAAATCTTGTAGCCAAACACTATTAAAATTGAAATACATTTGTGGTATTCATTGTAACCAAACACCCTAAAACCTATTCTTACATTTAAACACCTCTAGACTAATTATTTCATTAATTTTTGAAAATCAAATACTAATCTTATCTTATCTTATTATCTATCTACTATACTATTAAAAAAAAAATCTAAGAGGGTATTTCCAAACACCTATTTAAAATAAAATTAAACCAACATTAATATTATAAATGTATTCAAACAGATTAAAATATCAATATTATAGAAATTAACATTGATTTTAATTTACCTAAAATATATTGGAAAATAATTATGATTCTCATTTAAGTTTTGTTTGATCTTATTTTCAAATTTATTTTGAATTATTATATAGTGCATATAATTAATAAAATTTAAAATTTTTTTTTTACATATGTTGTGATTAGAATCGATTTTTTTGCTAGGAAAATGACATATCCGTTTTTGCTGGGAAAATGACATATCTGTTTTTCAAGTTATTTTGAATTAGTATATAATATAATAGATTTTATTAATAAATATATTTTATTTTCTACATATGTTGTGATTTGAATACATATTTTGGCAGGAAAATTACAGATCCGTTTTGGCAAAAATTTTGAAAATTGTTTGTTTTGGTAAAAAAATATGGATATGAAGTTTGTCAATAAAATTACAGAGTCAAATTTCAACTAGCGGGAAAAGGATAATTTTTTGGAAGAAAACTGTAATTTTTTCATTTTAGCAAAATAGATTTGTAATCTTATAAAAAAATTACGAGATTATGTTTTTTGGTGGGAAACATATATATTTTTTTGCAGAAAATTTTCAAAATATTCAATTTGATTAACAATTACAAATTTACAGTTTGTCAAGTTTTTTTTTTTGCGGGAACCAGATAAGTTCTAGCAGGAAAACTAATTATACATAACATTGACAATTGTATTAGTTTTTTGTTTTGTTATGATTTAAAAGAAAAATTAGATTAGTTAAATATCTGATTCGGTAGGATTTGCTGAAAATTGTTTCAGTAAGAGTAAATAACATCATTCATTTGGTGTAGGTTTGATTCAAATAACATAAATTTGTTATTGCTACATGAAAATAAAACAATTTCATATTTAAAACACATTAAATATATTATAAACATCAAATAAATAAAATAACTATAAATATATTAAATAAAGAAAATATTTATAAACATCAAAAATAAACTAAAATTATAAGAACAAAATAAAATTATTGTTAAACATTATAATTTATATTAAAATAATTGATCCACGATGTACCGTGGGTACGAATCTAGTTAGACTATTAAAAATGAAGTACATTTTTGGTATTCATTGTAACCAAACTACCCTAAAACCTATTCTTACATCCAAACACCTATAAATTAATTATTTCATGAACTTTTTAAAGTCCAATCTTATACTACTAAAACTGAAGTACATTTTTGGTATTCATTGTAACCAAACACCCTAAAACCTATCCTTACATCTAAACACTTCTAAAATAATTATTTCTTTAATTTTTGAAATTCATTATTAATCTTATCTTATCTTAGCTTATAATATTAAAACTGAATTACATTTTAGATATTTATTGTAACCAAACACCCTAAAACCTATTCTTACATCCAAACACCCTAAAACCTATTCTTACATCCAAACACCTCTAAACTAGTTATTTCATTAATTTTTTAAAGTCCATTATCTTATACACTATTAAAACTGAAGTACATTTTTATTATTCATTGTAACCAAACATAGTAAAATATATTCTTACATCCAAACACCTCTAAACTAATTATTTCATTAATTTTTAAAGACCATTATTAATCTTATTTTATCTTATCTTATACTATTAAAACTGAAGTACATTTTTGGTATTCATTGTAACCAAACACCCTAAACCCTATTCTTACATCCAAACACCTCTAAACTAATTATTTCATTAATTTTTTAAAGACCATTATTAATCTTGTCTTATCTTATCTTATACTATTAAAACTGAAATACATTTTTGGTATTCATTGTAGCCAAACACCCTAAAACCTATTCTTACATCCAAACACCTCTAAACTAATTATTTTTTTAAAGTCCATTATTAGTCTTATCTTAACTTATTTTATACTATTAAAACTGAAATACATTTTTGGTATTTGTTGTATTAAAACACCCTAAAACTTATTCTTACATCTAAACACCTCTAAACTAATTATTTCATTAATTTTTTAAAGTCCATTATTAATCTGATCTTTTTTGGTAAGCAGAGGGAGACAATGTCTCCTCCATATTATTAATAAAAAAGAACCAACTAAACTTGAACAATTCGAGGATATGTTGTCCCGCACACATCCTCTAAAACAATCGAACAAATAACCTCAGGACCAGTCTCAAGTAAATGAAAACCTAAAGGTAACGAAAACGCACACTTTGCTAATCCATCTGCAAGACGATTAGCTTCCCTATACACATGTGAAATCCGGGCTATCCAGTCCCTTGAAAGAAAGCCATAGCACAACCGTACTAGGAAAGACAGCGGATGTGAATCATGTATCCCTGTCTGCAGAAAACCAACAATCATCTTCGAATCAATATCCAGCTCAAGGCGCATGATCCCTCGCTCCCATGCTATATAAAGTCTGTAGTAAACTCCCCACAACTCAGCTAACGGTGCTGAGCAAATCCCTATGTTCAAAGCAAACCCACCACACCATGTCCCAGCTTCATCTCGCAAGACTCCACCAGAAGTGGCGAGGGCTGGATTCCCTTGTGATGCACCGTCCGTATTTAGTTTAGTCCACCCAGCTCCAGGTGGTGTCCACGCAATCAGTCTCTCCTCTCACATTCCTCTATTCGTCTGTTCCCTATGTCGTATATGTGCACTCAACACCTCTATAGATTGGTCTTTCACGAGTCTCACACGGTCTCGACAAGTACCAATAGCCCCAAACACATCACCACAATGCCATTTTCAGCTCCACCAGATCGCCATAGCGAGTCTCGTATCCCACTGACAACCTTCAATCTCTGTCTCATCTCTCAAATTACCATATATCCATCCCAATAGCTACTGCTCAAAAAACAACTGTATTCTTCTCCGAGGAACTATTCGTCGCCAAATACCTGCCGTGGCAGGACAATCACGAAGCACATGTATGATGGATACTTCACCCCCTTTACACACCTGGCATATGTTAGTATCACTTAGATGTCGGCGATGTCTCTCTGCGTTAGTCATTATCACCTGATGGAAAACTAACCAAATGAACATTCGAGCTCTTTCTGGTGCCACAACTCTCCACACACATTCGAATAGACTTCCCATGTTTGGTCTTCATCTCTTATCAACAAAGAGTATGCCGACTTAACCGTGAATTTTCCATCCGGTGTTTCTCCCCAAGATAACCTATCTTTCGCTCCTGTAACATCATATAAAACCACCGCTGCCAATTGAAGCCGTCTCTGGTGAGACACATAGGGCGTAATTCTCTGCAGCACCCAGCCCGTACCATTCCTCCATAAGTCTCGGACATTTACGTTAGCCTCTTCATTCGATAGCACCCCTATTACCAAGTCAATCAAAGGCTTATCAAACAGCTACTTATCCTTCCAAAAGCGTATCACTCTCCCATCCCCCAAGGACCCAACTTCGCCCAGGTACTACAACTTCTCTCAGTCCAACTCCCACACTCCTCCATGTGGTAGATCAAGTACATTTTGCTTTCATCCATGTTTGATCCTGTATCTCTCCCACTCTGTATTTCTTTCGTAAAACTCTGGCCCATAGACTACCATGATCTTGTAATAATCGCCAGCCCACTTTCGCTAACAACACTTTATGCATATATTTCGCCGATCTAAGGCCTAGACCTCCCTCTCTTTTTGGTGCACAGACTCGTTTCCAAGAAATCAAATGCTGCTTCTTCTTCTCTACTGTACTACCCCACAGGAATTCTCATGATATTTGGTCTATCTTGTCCAGAGTACTCTATGGCATATGGATCGTACTCATGGTATGTACAGGGATGGAAGATAACACTGCCTTCGTCAAAGTTAATCTCCCCGCGGAACTCAGAAATCTTCCTTTCCAACCTGCTAAATACTATTATTAATCTTATCTCATCTTATATAC